>JAXLNO010001720.1:0-27993 GCA_038087875.1 Malacoraja senta
GTACAGTGAGTTAAGGGTACAGTGAGCTAAGGGTACAGTGAGTTAGGGGTACAGTGAGTTAAGGGTACAGTGAGTTAAGGGTACAGTGAGTTAAGGGTACAGTGAGTTAAGGGTACAGTGAGTTAGGGGTACAGTGAGTTAAGGGTACAGTGAGTTAAGGGTACAGTGAGTTAAGGGTACAGTGAGTTAGGGGTACAGTGAGTTAAGGGTACAGTGAGTTAAGGGTTCAGTGAGTTAAGGGTACAATGAGTTAAGGGTTCAGTGAGTTAAGGGTTCAGTGAGTTAAGGGTACAGTGAGTTAAGGGTACAGTGAGTTAAGGGTACAGTGAGCTAAGGGTACAGTGAGTACCCGCTGAGTTACTCCACCATTTTGTGTCTAACGTTAGATGGATGAGAGGGGGTCTTATTGTACAGAGCCCTGGTGAGACCACACCTGGAGTATTGTGTGCAGTTTTGGTCTCCTAATTTGAGGAAAGACATTCTTGCTATTGAGGGAGCCCAGCGTAGGTTCACCAGGTTAATTCCCGGGATGGCGGGACTGTCATATGCTGAGAGAATGGAGCAGCTGGGCTTGTACACTCTGGAGTTTAGAAGGATGAGAGGGTATCTTATTGAAACATATAAGATTATTAAGGGTTTGGACACGCTAGAGGCAGGAAATATGTTCCCGATGTTGGGGGAGTCAAGAACCAGGGGCCACAGTTTAAGAATAAGGGGTAAGTCATTTAGAACGAAAACTCCGGGGTAAGATGGCGGCGCGATCGGAGTTTGCAGCGGCCTCTCCCAGTGAAAGTTCGGTGTTTTCGTGTGGTTTTGGAGCGAGTGGTGTGTATGAAGAGTGTGTGTTGGAGGAGTGTGTGTATGTGCGTAAGTACGAGCGGCAGGTCCTTTTAAAAATCGGCAACAAGGCTTCTTGTTGCAACATTAACTTACGGAGCGTCCTGGTGGAGCTGAGACTTCTGCGTCGCGTAGGCCCACGGAGGTGCCCACGGAGATGCGCAGGCCCATGGAGAGCCGCGGCTGCACCCGCACCTGGAGCAACGCTGGTGGGGAAACATCGCAAGCGGTGTAGCAGGGGGGCAGAAGCGGGGGAAGCGCGCAGGAGCCTACGCTAGGCTAAACGCGAACCCTCACAAACCGGCAGTGCCTACAGTCATGTTGGCAAATGTCCGCTCCCTCGACAACAAGATGGACTACCTCAGAGCGTGGAGAGCCTCCCAACGAAGCGTGAAGAACTGCTATGTCTACGTCCTAACGGAGACCTGGCTGAATCAGAACATCACAGACGCTGCGATCCAGTTGGAGGGACTTATGCTATACAGAGCTGATAGAGTAGCTTCGCTAGCTGGTAAGGCAAGAGGAGGGCTGGCTGTATATGTGAACAGATCATGGTGCCAGGATGCTGTGGTGACTTCCACTTACTGCTCACCCCATATAGAGCTAATGACTGTGAAATGCCGACCCTTCTACTTACCCAGGGAGCTAACAGCAGTCTTCATAACGGCCGTCTATGTACCACCGAGCGCGGACGTGAAAGATGCTATGACAGAACTCTACAACAACATCAGTGAGCAGCAGAGGGAACATCCAGATGCTTTCTTCATGGCAGCTGGGGATTTTAACCAGGCAAGTCTTACATCTGTTCTGCCTAAATTTTACCAGCATGTGAACATTGCAACCAGGGGAAAGAACAAACTAGACCTGGTGTACACAAACATTAAAGATGCATATAGAGCAGCCCCCCTCCCCCATATCGGCAATTCTGACCACCTGGCGGTTATGCTCACACCTGCATACAGACCCAGGGTGAAACAGGACAGGCCAACGGTCAAAGAAGTCAGAACATGGCCACAGGGAGCTACCGCAGCACTACAAGACTGTTTTGAAACCACACAGTGGGCCATTTTCAGGGAGGCAGCAACAGATGACAGTAGCATCAACCTCCAAGAATACACAGAATCCGTCATCGGATACATCAATAAATGCATTGATGATGTAACGGTGGTAAAAACCATCAGGAGGCGTGCCAATCAGAAACCTTGGCTAACTGGGGAAGTGTGTTCCCTACTGAGAATCCGGAATGCTGCATTCAAATCTGGGGACAACGCAGCATACAAACTGGCAAGGAGTAACCTATCCCGGGGGATCAGGGAAGCGAAGAGGCTGTATGGACAAAAACTTAACAGCCACTTCGCAAATGACAAAGACACACGTCGCTTGTGGCAGGGATTTCATACCATCACGGACTACAAGCCCCCCCCCCGCTGCGAATATGCCAAAACGACCCCTCTCTACCAGATGAACTGAACGAGTTCTACGCACGGTTTGAGGTTGGAAACACCACCCAGACACGTGCACTACTGCCATCTCCGAGTGACCAGTCGCTCAGGCTGTCTGCAGCCGGAGTTAAAAAGGCCTTTGCCAGCATCAACCCACGCAAAGCTGCAGGGCCGGACAACATTCCTGGATGCGTTTTAAGAGACTGCGCCGAGCAACTGAAAGATGTTTTCACAGACATTTTTAACATCTCACTCAGCCAGGCAGTAGTGCCCAACTGTCTTAAGAGTGCCACCATCGTCCCTGTCCCGAAGAAACCAAACCCAGCCTGCCATAATGACTTTCGACCAGTGGCTCTAACACCCATAGTAATGAAGTGTTTTGAGCGACTGGTTATGCAGCATATCAAAAATAGTCTACCTGCCGACCTAGACCCACTGCAGTTCGCCTACAGAGCCAACCGATCCACAGAGGACGCAGTCTCAACAACACTGAACCTCGTACTGTCACACCTTGATCGGAAAAATACTTATGCCAGGATCCTCTTCATAGACTTCAGCTCTGCTTTTAATACAATCATTCCGCAGCAGTTGGTGGAGAAGTTGGAGCTATTGGGAGTTGATGCTGGCACATGTAACTGGGTCCTGAACTTTCTGTCGCAACGGCAGCAGACAGTCAGGGTGGGCAGTAGGACATCAAAAACCATAGCCGTGAGCACTGGCTCGCCCCAAGGCTGTGTCCTAAGTCCCCTGCTGTTTAGTCTGCTAACACACGACTGTACTGCTAGACTCAACAACAACTTCATCAACAAGTTCGCTGATGACACAACAGTGGTGGGTCTCATCAGTGACAATGATGAGTCGGCGTACAGGATGGAGGTGGAGCTGCTCACAGGATGGTGCAAATCCCACAACCTCATTCTCAACGTGGGAAAAACTAAGGAGATGGTGGTTGACTTCAGGAGGGCGGGAAAACAACACCATACACCTCTGCACATCGATGGAGCTGATGTGGAAAGGGTCAACAGCGTGAAGTTCCTAGGACTCCACCTGTCAGATGACCTGACGTCCACGACCAACACCACAGCACTGGTCAAGAGAGCCCAGCAGCGACTACACCCTCTCCGAAGACTACGTAAAGCAGGTCTCTCCACTACACACCTACGAACTTTTTATAGGGGGACAATCGAGAGCACATTAACCTACGGCATCACTTCCTGGTTCGGGAGCTGCAAGGCGTACGAACGGCACCAACTAGACAGGATTGTGAAGACCGCCAGCAGGATTATTGGTGCTCCACTCCCTTTCCTGCTGGACATATACAGGAAGAGATGTATCAGCAGAGCCATCTCCATCATCAAAGACCCCTACCACCCATCCCATCACATATTCTCCATCCTGCCATCTGGGAAGAGGTACCGGAGCATTAGGTGCAAAACCAGCAGGATGCTCCTCAGCTTCTTCCCGCAGGTTATAAGACTGATAAACGGACTTTGTACCCTGCCAAAGTATCGTGCACCAACCACCAACCTGGAGACACTGCAGCAGAGGCACTGTCGTGCCGCTGCCGATCGGAACGCCTGTTGATGTTTACTAGAGTAGAGTGTTAATTTGTTCATGATATATGTATTTTTACTTCTATTTATTTTTTACTGCACACACTGAAATGGACACTGGTTGAGGAACGTTTTTTTGTTTCTCTGGGTATGCGAATACTCAGGAAATGACAATAAAGATATACAATGAGGAAACACTTTTTCCCAGAGAGTTGTGAATCTGTGGCCATTTGGGACTGAGATGAGGAGAGACTTTTTCACCCAGAGAGTTGTGAATCTGTGGCCATTTAGGACTGAGATGAGAGACTTTTCAACCCAGAGAGTTGTGAATCTGTGGCCATTTGGGACTGAGATGAGGAGAGGCTTTTTCACCCAAAGAGTTGTGAATCTGTGCGATTCTCTGCCACATAATGCAGTGGAGGCCAATTCACTGGATGCTTTCAAGAGGGAGTTAGATGAAGCTCTTAAAGATAGTGGAGTCAGGGGATATGGGGAGAAGGCAGGAACGGGGTACTGATTGTGGATGATCAGCCATGATCACATTGAATGGCGGTGCTGGCTCGAAGGGCCGAATGGCCTACTGTCTATTGTCTATCTTCTGCAGTTCCTTCCTACACAATATCCACGTGTTAACTCCCTCCCGCTCTTCAGAATCTCACAGATTAAGGGGCACTTTGGAACAAAACGCTCGGGTCACAGAGACAGCAAGGAATGTGGGCGATAAGATGCAGGGCCGCCTTATAAGGACGTCTTTGATTTTTACAACAGTTTCAGCTGTTAGCAATTCATTGGGAGAAACCAGGGTCACAGCAAAGATGGTCAAATAGTTATTGTTTTACAGCAGACCAGAAATCACAGAGTTGTGGACGCAGCCCAGACCATCACGGTTCAGTTTAGTTCACTTTATTGTCCCGTGTAGCGAGGTACAGTGAAAAGCTTTCTTGTTGTGGGATCTCCAGTCAGTGGGAAGACTGGACATGATTACAATCCAGCCTTCCACAGTGTACAGATACAGGATAAAGGGAATAATGTTCAGTGTAAAATACAGTAAAGTCTCTCTCTGTCGCTCTCTCTCTGTCTATCTCTCTCTCTCTCTCTCTCTCTCTCTCTCTCTCTCTCTCTCTCTCTCTCTCTCTCTCTCTCTCTCTCCGTCTCTCTCTCTCTCACTCTCCCTCTCCTCTCTATCTCCATCTCTCTCACTTCCCCGTCTCTCTTTCCCCTCTCTCTATCGCCCCTCTATCTAACTCAACCTCTCTCTCCCCCTCTCTATCTCCCCATCACTCTCCCCCCCTCTCTCTCTCCCCCTCTCTCTCCCCATCATTCTCTACACAGTAATGTATCTTTATCTGTCTCTTTCACTCTACCCCTCTCTCTATCGCCCCTCTCTCTATCACACCTTCTCTCCCTGTCTCTCTCCCCCTCTATCTACCTCCTCTCTCTCTCCATGTCTCTCTCTCCCCCTCTTTCCCCATCTCATACTCTCGCTCTCTTTTCCTCTCCCCCTCTCTCTTCCCTCCTCTCTCTATCTCCCAGTATCTCTATCTCCCACTTTCTTTCTCTCACACTCTCTCTCTCCCCTCGCTCTCCATATTTATCTCTCCATCTCTCTCCCCCTCTCTCTCTCCCTCTCTCTATCCACTCCCACCCCCTCGCTCTCTCTCTCCCCCTCTCTCTCTCTCCCCCTCTCGCCCCCTCTCTCCACGCTCACCACCTCTCTCCCCCCTCTCTCGCCCCCTCTCTCTCTCTCCCCCTCTCGCCCCCTCTCTCTGCCCCTGTCGCCCCCTCTCTCCCCCCTCTCTCTCTTCCCCTCTCTCGCCCCCTCTCTCTCTCCCCCTCTCTCGCCCCCTCTCTCTCTCCCCCGTCTCGCTCCCTCTCTAGCCCCCTCTCTCTCTCCCCCTCTCTCTCTCCCCTCTCTCCCTATTTCTCTCTGCAATTCTCCCCCCTCTCTCGCCCCCTCCCTCTTTCCTCTCTCCCCCTCTCTCTACCCACCTCTCTCACCCCCCCTCTTTCTATCTCCCACTCTCTATCCCCCTCTTTTTATCTCCCCCTCTCTTTATCTCCCTCTTCTCTCTCCCCCCCTCTCTCCCCTCTCTCCTCTCTCTCTCTCCCCTCTCTCAATCTGCTCCTCTCTCTATCCCCCCTCTACCCCCTCTCTCTCCCCCTCTATCACCCTCTTTCTGCCCCCTCGTCCTCTCTCTATCTCCCCCTAACGCCCCCTCTCTCTCCCATCTCTCACTCTCGCTTTCTCTCCCTATCTCTTTCCCTCTCTCTCTATATCTCCCTCTCTCCCTCTCTTTCTCCTCCTCTCTCAACCCCATTATCGCTCTCCCCTCTATCTACCCCTCTCTCTCTCGCTACTCCCCCCTCTCTCTCCCCCTCCCCCCCGTCTCTCTCTCTCTCTCTCCCCATCTCTGTACATCCCCTGTCTCTCTCCCTCTCGCTCTCTCCCTCTCTCTCCACCTCTCACTCTCACTCCCTCTCTCCCCTCTCTCTCAATCTGCCCCCTCTCTCTATCCCCCCTCTACCCCCCTCTTTCTTCCCCTCTGTCTATCCCTCTCTCTCTGCCCCCTCCCTCCCCTCTCTCTATCTCCCCCTCACCCCCTCTCTCTCTCCCATCTCTCTCTCTCTCTCTCCCTCCCCCTCTCCCCCCCCCCTCTCTCTCTCTCTCTCTCTCTCTCTGTGAAACAGGGTAAACCTGTGTGTGAAGTTTGCACCAGGTACAGCACTAACAAATAAACTGATTTAAACGGTGACCTGACAACAGTTTGTACAAACAAATACGATCAAATAGAACAAGTTGTCCTACAACTTTAGTCTGTGTACACCATACACAAGAAGAAGTCACCTTGAAAGATCGTCCCTCATCCCCCTGTGCCCCAAGGAATAAAGCACTAGGCTGCTGAATCTGTCCCTCTAGATCAGGCCCTCCATTCTTGCCAACATCCTCGTGAATCTTCTCTACGGCATTTCCACCTTGACACCATTTTACCGATACCAATGTGTCCAAAACTGAACACAACACTGTAAATGTGGTCTCACCAACGTCTTGTACATGTGCAACATGACCTCCGAACCTCTAGACTCAATGTTCTGTCTGATGAAGCCCAATGTGACAAAAGCCTTTTAAACCACCCTATCTCCATGTGATGTTACTTTAAACACACTGTGTACCTGTCCTCATAGATCCCTCTGCTCTATATTTTATTCACCTTTCTGTCTTGGTTCCAGCTCATCGGTACTGACACCTCTGAACTCACTGATGGTGTCACTACCCATCTGTGTCTGATTCTCAACACACTTGCACCACAGCTGAACATCCAAATAAAGACCAATCTAGACTTCACTGCTCCTCCAAGTGTAGCACTCGCTCTCCTCAGTTGTACTTCAAATATCTGCCAGCCCATTTTGTGTAGTTCTGGTCACCATATCATAGAAATGATGTCCTATTGCCAGAGGGAGTGCAGACCAGATTCACCAGGATGTTTTCAGGAATGGACAGCGTTAGTCCAATGGTCCTTTATTGTCACGTGTACTGAGGTACAGTGACATTTGATTTGTTATACAATGATACAAATAAAGCATCAAGATACATAACTAGATAAAGATTAATCAGAAACATAATCTTGATAGAAGACAGATTGGATCGGGTGGGATTGGAAAATATCGTGTCTCTTTGGAGCAAGAATACAGAGGGGCGACCTTACTAAGGCTTGTAAAATGATGTCAACTACAGCAGGATTGAGTGGATGGTCACGGATATTTCTCAGGCTGGGAGAATCTAAACACAGAGACCAGGTTTAATAGAAAGGGGAAAGATTGAAGGGAATTCTGACGGGCAGGTATTCCACACCAAAGGTGGAGCAATCTTTACATGAGGAGGTGGGGCAGATACCATCACCGCAAATAAACAGCATTTTGACGGCCGTTTGTCTCGGATAGGAATGGAAGGAAATGGGTCAAATACAAGTGAATGAGTTCACCCTAGATAGGCATTTTGGTCTGCATGGATGTCGGGCCGAAGGGCCTGTTTCCATGCTGTTTCCGTGCCCATTTCACACACCACTGGAATCAGCGGTTCTGTAAACTCTAGTGTGCTCTGTCTGTCATCGACCTCCCCAGTTGGAGCCACATTACAGACACATCACTGACTACACAACAGTGGCGATACTGTATTGGGTGGTGCTGTCACTAACAACGGAGGCTCATCGTTCATCTCCCTCCCAAGTGTCCAACAGGTGCTTCACTGTCTTCAAACTAAACTCTAGCCTGGAAATCCAAGGAATTCAACATCAATAGCTGTCCAATTTTCTCAAAGCTGCAAATTAAACAACAAAATGATATAACTGTCTGTCATATACGTTGGTCATTTTAATATGTCACTGATTATTGAAGTGACTTTCAGTTTCCACGTGTACCAGGTATACACAGCAGGAATGGAGAAATGCTCTCTTGAATTAATTGATAAATAGGCACAGAAATACAGACTGAGTGTGTAAGAGCTCTCTCTAAATTCACTTTGAAGTATGACAGGGCATCATATAGAAACATTCAATTCTTAAGGGATTGGACAGGCAAGAACTGTTCACGATGTTGGGGGAGTCCAGAAACAGGGGTCGCAGTTTAACAATAAGGGTTCGGCCATTTCAGACTGAGGTGAGGAAAATATTTTTCATCCAGAGAGTTGTGAATCTGTGGAATTATCTGTGGAATTAGTGGTGGCCAATTCATTGGATGTTTTCAAGTAAGAGTTAGAGGCTGAAGAAGGGTCTCGACCTGAAACGTCGCATATTCCTTCTCTCCATAGATGCTGCCTCACCCGCTGAGTTTCTCCAGAATTGTTTTTAATCTATGTTAGATATAGCTCTTTGGGCGTACGGAATCAAGGGATATTTTGAGAAAGCAGGAACGGGGTATTGATTGAGGATGATCAGCCATGATCATATAGAATGGCACGAAGGGCCGAATGGCCTACTCCTGCACCTATTTTCTATATGTCTAAGTTTCTAAACCCCTGTGGACAGCCCAGATGGGTGAGTTGGTCATTTACACTCAGACCGACCTCGCTGTCTGATCTGTGGGTTTGAATTCACATCTACCTGTCGACTGGTCTGAAGTAGTTGACTACAAAATAAACAGCAGATTGAACAGACCCACAGCTACTGTTCCCCAACTGGAACTAATATTCCCACTGGACGGAGGATACAGCACCGTTACGTAACTACCCCCTTCTCAGTTCTGAACTTTAATTTTCCACATTATGTGTTTTTCTTTCCATTGTATCCCGGAGAGAGGCAATTAGTATTTCTAACCACTGTTAATTAAGATGAAACCAACAAGTTAATGCATCTTCACGTGCCGTGTTTACCAGCATGGATAGAGCAGCAAGATGGAGTTAGTGGTCATTACAGATGGGATTAATTATGGATACTGAACTTCAGTTAACCCTTTCTAG
The DNA here is from genome assembly GCA_038087875.1 of Malacoraja senta. Taxonomy (NCBI): domain Eukaryota; kingdom Metazoa; phylum Chordata; class Chondrichthyes; order Rajiformes; family Rajidae; genus Malacoraja; species Malacoraja senta. Next base: position 9,285 of record JAXLNO010001720.1, read on the forward strand.
TCAAACATTTGAAATAACAACCAGTTGCCAGTTCCGTCGCACACTACCCAGATATATTTTCACCAGTGGCAACACTGACAACATTTGCCTTGTAGAAGATTGGACATGTTTGCAGGTTACCTATCCATGTGCGACCATTGGACAAACTGCTGTAATAATAATGTTAAAAAGTGTGATTAACCGGGTTTGTCTTAAAATGAATCTGTTCTACGATCCCAGCGCAGAGATCCATGGCCAAGTGAGGAATATCTTACTGCACTATTTGTACACACGCACACCCTCCAGTTATAGAGTCATAGAGACATAGAGTCTCACAGCATCTTCAGCCCAGCCTGCCTGCCTGCCTGCCCACACCGGCCAACATGTCCCATCCCCATATTCCTATAAATGGCCTGTCAGTCTGTCTGTCCATGCACCTGTCTAAATGTTCCTTAAAGTTTGCCATAGTACTTTTTAGTTCAGACCTTTATATAGTTACAAGGAGAGATAGCTGAATGGATTGAAATTTGGCTTCAGGGTAGGAAGCAGAGGGTGATGGTGGAAGGAAGGTTGCTTCTCAGACTGGAGGCCTGTGACTAGTGGTGTACCTCAGTGTTCAGTGCTGGGCCCGTTACTGTTTGTCATCTACATCAATGATTTGGATGAGAACGTACAGAGCAAGTTTAGCAAGTTTGCAGATGATACAAAAGTGGGTGGTTTTGCAGATAGTGAAGATGGTTGTGGTTAATTGCAGTAGGATATTGATCGATTGGCCAAGTGTGCTGGGGAATGGTTGGTGGAATTTAATGCAGAGAATTGTGAAGTATTGCATTTTGGGAAGTCTAACATGGGGAGGATCTACACAGTGAATGGTAGGGCTCTAGGTACAATTGTAGAGCAGAGGGATCTTGGAGTGCAGATGCACAGTTCCTTGGAGGTGGAATCACAGTTGCTGTAGATCAGATGGTCAAAAAGGCTTTTGGCACATTGGCCTTTACCTGGCAGTGTATTGAGTGTAGAGGTTGGGAGGTCATCTTGCAGTTGTATCAGACCTTAGTGAGGCCACATTTGGAGTATTGTGTTCAGTTCTGGGTACTGTGTTATTAGAAAGATGTTGCCAAACTAGAACCTTTACAGAGACAGTTTACAAGGATGCAGCAGCCAGGGTCTGGCCTATGGGGAGTGGTTGAGTGGGCAGGGAACCTATTCCTTGAAGCACAGAAGGAAGAAGGGTGATCTTATAGTGTATAATATCATGAGAGGGATATATTGTGTAGAAGCACAGATTCTCTTGCCCTGAATAGAAGAATCACGGTACAGAGGACATAGGTTTAAGGTGAAGGGGAAAATATTTAATAGGAATCTGAGGGATACCTTTTTCACACAAATGGTGGTGGATGTATGGAACAAGATGCCAGAGGAGGTAGTTGAGACAGGGACTTACCTACCATTTATGACACAGCTTGATAGGTATGTGAATAGGATAGGTTTGAAGGGATTTGGACCAACTGCAGGCAGGTGGGACTAGAGTGAATGGGGCATGTTGTCCGGTGTGGGCAAGTTGGGCCGAAGGGCCTGTTTCCACACCGTATGATGATATGGGTACTGGGTTGAACCATCTCCTCTTGCAGCTGGTTCCACACACCCACCACCCTTTGTGTGAAAATGACCCCTCTGGTTCCTATTCACCCGTCTGGTTCCTATTCAATCTTCCCCCCATCTTAAGGTTGTCCTCAGGATCTTGATTCCCCTAATCTGTGCGTCGACCCTATCTATATCTCTCAATATTTTAGTCACCTTGAAAATATCATCCCTCATCCTCCTGTGCACCAAGAAATAAAACACTAGCCTGCTGAATCTTTTCTAGTTCAGGCCCTCAAGTCTTGGCTACATCCTCGTGAATCTTCTCTATGGCATTTCCACCTTGACACCATTTTTCCGATACTAATGTGTCCAAAACTGAACACAACACTGTAAATGTGGTATCACCAACGTCTTGTACATGTGTAACATGACCACGACATCTCTAGACTCAATGTTCTGACTGATGAAGGCCTATGTGACAAAAGCCTTTTTGACCACCCTATCTCCGTGTGATGCTACTCTCAACGTACTGTGTACCCGTCGTCTGAGATCCCTCTGCTCTTTAGTTAATTCACCTTTTTGCCTTGGTTCCAGCTCATTGGTTCTGACACCTTATTACAGATGAGATTCATTATGGATACTGAACCTGCATTAACCCTTTAAAGTCCAACATTTGAAATAAAAATAACAAAGTTTTTACCTCTCACACTAGATCAGGCCCTCGTGTCCTGGCAATATCCTCGTAAATCTTCTCTACGCCCTCAGACACAAAATGTTGGAGTAACTCAGCGGGTGGGTCAGGCAGCATCTCTGGTGAGAAGGAATGGGTGACGTTTAGGGTCGAGACCCTTCTTCATACTGACCCGCTGAGTTACTCCAGCAATTTTGTATCTACCTTCGGTTTAAACCAGCATCTGCAGTTCCTTCTTACACATTTTTAAGGCAGAGGTAGAAAGATTCTAGATTAGTACAAAAATCAGGGGTTGTTGAAGGAGTGCAGTGTAGGTTTACAAGGTTAATTCCCGGGATGGTGGGACTGTCATACGCTGATAGAATGGAGCGGCTGGGCTTGTATACCCTGGGATTTAGAAGGATGACGGGGTATATTATTGAAACATACAAGATTATTAAGGGTTTGGACACGCTAGAGATAGGAAACATGTTCCCGATGTTGGGGGAGTCCAGAACCAGGGGGAAAAGGGAAGTGCAACGGGATCTGGATGTCCTTGTGCATCAGTCACTGAAAGTAAATATGTGGGTACAACAGGCAGTGAAGAAAGCAAATGAAATGTTGGCCTTCATAACAAGAGGATTGAGTACAGGAGGTAAAGAGGTCCTTCTGCAGTAGGACAGGGACCAGCTGAGACCATATCTGGAGTATTATGTGAAATTCGGTCTCCTAATTTGAAGAAAGACATCCTTGCTATTGAGGCAGTGCAGCGTAGGTTCACGCGGTGAAGACGGAGATGAGAAAATACTTCACCCATATAGTTGTGAATTTGTGGAATTCTCTGCCACAGAAGGCAGCAGAGGCCAATTCACCGGATGCATTTAAAATAGTTCGATAGAGCTCTTGGGGCTAGCGGAAACAAGGGGAATGGGGAGAAGGCAGGCACGGGTTACTGATTGTGGATGATCAGCCATGATCACAATGAGGTTCAGCCACATGGGTGGTCGTCAGAAGAGGCAGCGGGGTAGTGCAGGAGTGTGTGTGTGTGTGCGTGTGTGTGAATGTGTATGTGTGTATGTGCGTGCGTGCGTGTGCGTGCGTGCGTGCGTGCGTGTGAATGTGTGTGTATGTGTGTGTGTGTGTGTGAATGTGTGTGTGTGTATTGTGTATGTGTGTATGTGAATGTGTGTGTGTGTGAATGTGTGTGTGTGTGTGTGTGTGTGTGTGTGTGTGTGTGTGAATGTGTGTGTGTGTGTGTGAATATGTGAATGTGTGTGTGTGTGAATGTGTGTGTGTGTGTGTGTGTGTGTGTGTGAATGCGTGTGTGTGTGTGTGTGAATGTGTGTGTGTGTGTGTGAATATGTGAATGTGTGTGTGTGTGAATGTGTGTGTGTGTGTGTGTGTGTGTGTGTGTGAATGTGTGAATGTGTGTGTGTGCGTGTGCGTGAATGTGTGTGTGTGAATGTGTGTGTGTGTGAATGTGTATGAATGTGGCGTGTGTGTGTGAATGTTTGTGTGTGTGTGAATGCGCGTGTGAGTGTGTGTGTGTGTGTGTGCGTGGATGTGTGTGTATGAATGCGTGTGTGTGTGAATGTGAATGTGTGTGTGTGTGTGTGTGAATGTATGTGTGTGAATGTGTGTGCGTGAATGTGTGTGTGTGAATGTGTGTGTGTGAATGTGTGTGTGTGTGTGAATGTGTGTGTGTGTGAATGTGTGTGTGATTGTGTGTGTGAATGTGTGTGTGAATGGGTGTGTGAATATGTGGGTGTGTGTGTGTGTGTGTGAATGTGTGTGTGTGTGAATGTGTGTGTGAATGTGTGTGTGTGTGTGAATGTGTGTGAATGTGTGTGTGTGTGTGTGTGTATGTATGTGTGTGTGTGTGTGTGTGTGTGTGTGTGTGTGTGTGTGTGTGTGTGTGTGTGTGTGTGTGTGTGTGAATGTGTGTGTGTGTGTGAATGTGTATGTATGTGTGTGTGTGAATGTGTGTGTGAATGCGTGTGTGTGTTTGTGTGTGTGTGAATGTGTGTATGTGTGTGTGTGCGTGAATGTGTGTGTGCGTGTGTGTGTGAATGCGTTGTGTGTGTTTGTGGGGGAGATAGAGAGGGGGAGAGAGAGAGAGAGCTAGCGAGAGATTAAAAGAGACAGGGAGAGATGGGGGAGAGAGAGGGGGATGGGGTGAGAGAGATAGGAGAGCGATGGGGAGAGAGGGGGATAGAGAGGGCGAGAGAGAGATAGGGGTGAGAGAGAGGGTGGAGAGAAAGTGGAGGAGAGAGGGGGAGGGAGACAGAGAGAGAGAGAGATGGGGAGAGAGAAGTGGAGACATATAGAGGGGGGTGAGAGAGATGGGGGAGAGGGAGAGGGAGAGGGGGAGAGGGGAAGAAAGGGAGAGATAGGAGAGAGAGGGGGAGAGAGAGTGGGATGGAGAGGGGGAGAGAGTGAGGGGAGAGAAAGAAAGGAGAGAGAGAGGGGACAGAGAGAGATGGGAGAGAGAGAGGGGAGAGAGGGTGAGGGAGAGAGAGATAGATAGATGTGAGATAGATGGGGGGAGAGAGAGGAGAGAGAGAGGGGGAGAGAGATAGGTGAAAGAGGGGGGAGAGAGAGGGGGGAGAGAGAGGGGTGAGAGAGAGAGGGGGAGAGAGAGGGGAGAGGGGGGGAGAGAGAGGGAGCGAATGCGGGAGAGAGGGAGGAGAGAGAGAACGGGGAGAGAGAGAGTGGAGTGAGAGAGAGGTGGTGAGAGATGGGAGAGAGGAGAGAGAGGAGAGAGACTGGGAGAGAGAGAGGGAGAGACAGAGGGGGGAGAGAGGGGAGAGAGAGAGAGAGGGGGAGAGAGAGACAGGAGAGGGGTAGAGAGAGAGGGGAGAGAGAAAGGTGGGAGAGCGGGGACAGAGAGATGGCAAGAGATTGAAAGTGAGAAGGAGAGAGTGAAGGGTAGAACAAAGGGAAGAGATAAGACTTTGCCTTCCATCACAGTGAGGAGGGTGTTGGAGACTCACTGTGATGGATGTTTATGTAAACTGTGTTAAGTTTGGGTCTTGGTTTTTTTTGTAATGTAAAAAAACCTGTAGTAAATGATATTTCGTTCAAGCCTAGGTTTGAATGACAATAAATAGCATTCTAATAAATAGCATTCTATTCTGATGGGAGAGAGAGGGGGGGAGAGAGATAGGGGGGGGAGAGAGATAGTGGAGAAAGTTTAGAGAGAGAGCGGAGAGAGAGAGGGGGGGTAGAGAGGGGAAGAAATGGAGAGAGCTGAGGAGTGATAGGGGAGAGAGAGAGAAGGGGTAGAGGGAGAGGGGGTGGGGAGGGGAGAGGAGAGAGGGGGAGAGAGAGAGGGGGGAGAGAGTGGGGGAGTGAGAGAGGGGAGAGACGGAGGGGGAGAGAGAGGAAAGTGAGAGAGAGGGGGAGAGGGGGAGAGGTGGAGAGAGATGCGGAGAGAGAGAGACGGGAGAGAGAGACAGGGAGAGAGGGGTAGAGAGGGGGGGAGAGACGGGGAGATAGAGAGACAGGAGAGAGGGGGTAGAGAGAGGGGAGAGACAGAAAGGGGGAGAGAAAGGGGGGAGAGACAGAGAGTGGTGGGAGAGAGGTAGAGGGGGGAGAGAGAGAGTGGGAGATAGAGAGGGGAGAGAGAGAGACGGAGGGAGAGTGGGGAGAGGGAGGGAAGAGAGAGAGGGGAGCGAGGGAGAGAGTGGGAGAGAGAGAAGAGAGAGAGGGGGCAGATAGTGAGAGGGGCAGAGACAGAGGTGGAGAGGGGAGAGAGAGAGGGAGGGAGAGAGAGAGATAGAGAGAGAGCTAGCAAGAGATTTAAAGAGAGAGGGAGAGAGAGAGATGGGGGATCGAGAGGGGGTGAGAGAGAGAGGAGAGAGAGATGGGAGAGGGGGAGTGGTGGAGAGAGATGGAGAGAGAGAGAGGTGAGAGAGACGGACAGAGACGGAGAGAGAGAGATGGGGAGAGAGAGAAGGAGAGAGAGAGAATGGGGAGAGAGACGGGGGAGAGAGAGAGAGAGAGAGAGAGAGAGGGGAGAGAGATGGAGAGAGAGGAGAGGGGAGAGAGAGAGAGGGGAGAGAGGAGAGGGAGAGAGGGAGAGGGGAGAGAGAGGGGAGAGAGAGTGAGAGGGGGAGAGGGGAGAGAGTGAGGGGGGGGGAGAGAGGGGGAGAGGAGAGAGAGGGAGAGAGAGGGGGAGTGAGAAAGAGAGGGCGAGAGGATAGAGTGCCGGGTGAGGGAGAGCGGGGGGGGAGCAGAGAGAGAGAGAGGGGAGGGAGAGTGGGTGGGAGAAGGGTGGACAGAGGGGAAGAGAGAGAGGGGGAGAGAGAGATGGAGAGATAGTGAGAGACGGGGAGAGATATGGAGAGTGGGGGGGACAGTGAGGGAGAACGAGATAGATAGATAGAGAGAGACAGAGAGAGACAAAGGGGGGACAGAGGAGCCGCCGCCATCTTGGCTCCTGGGTCCCTGCGTCGTGACGTCATCGCGTCGACCTCCGCCCATAGTTTGCCGCCTACGTGACGTCCGCACAATGCCCCCTGGGAATTGTAGTCTTCCTGTGACAATGAACCAGTTCCCCCCCCCCTCCCTCATCACTGAAGAAGGTTCCAATACGTCACCATCCCTTGTTCTCGACAGATACAGCCCAGTCCCGCCCGCTGAGTTACTCCAGCATTTTACACAATAGACAACAGGTGGAGGAGGAGGAGGAGGAGGACATTCGGCCCTTCTAGCCAGCACCGCCATTCAATGTGATCATGGCTGATCATCCCCAATCAGTACCCCGTTCCTGCCTTCTCCCCATATCCCCTCTGCTATTTTTAAGAACCCTATCTATCTCTCTCTTGAAAGCAACCAGAAAACCGGCCTCCACCCGCCCTCTGAGGCAGAGAATTCCACAGACTCACCACTCTCTGTGAGAAAAAGTGTTTCCACATCTCCGTTCTCAATGGCTTACTCCATAAACTGTGGCCCCTGGTTCTGGTTTCACCATGTTTCCTGCATCTAGCCTGTCCAACCCCTTAAGAATTTTGCAATTTTTATAAGATTCCACTTCAATCTTCTAAATTCTAGCGAGTACAAGCCGAGTCTATCCAGTCTATCCAGTCTTTCTTCATATGAAAGTCCTGCCATCCCAGGAATCAGTCTGGTGAACCTTCTCTGTACTCCCTCTACGGCAAGAATGTCTTTCCTCAGATTAGGAGACCAAAACTGTATGCAATACTCCAGGTGTGGTCTCACCAAGACCCTGTACAACTGCAGTAGAACTTCCCTGCTCTTATACTCAAATCCTTTTGCTATGAATGCTAACATACCATTCGCTTTCTTCACTGCCTGCTGCACCTGCATGCCTACTTTCAATGACTGGTGTACCCAGGTCTCGTTGCATCTCCCGTTTTCCTAATCGGCCACCATTCAAATAATAGTCTACTTTCCTGTTTTTGCCACCAAAGACTTCACTGCTCCTCCAAGTGTAGAACTCGCTCTCCTCAGTTGTACTTCAAATATCTGCCAGGCCCTTTTGTATAGTTCTGGTCATCAGATTATGGAAATGATGTCCTATTGCCAGAGGCAGTGAGGAACAGATTCACCAGGATGTTATCTGGAATGGACAGCGTTAGTTTAGAAGACAGATTCGATCAGGTGGGATTGGTCTCTTTGGAGCAAGAATACCGAGGGGCGACCTTACAGAGGTTTGCTGAAATTATGTCAACTACAGCAGGATTGAGTAGATGGTGACAGTTATTTCCCAGGCTGGGAGAATCTAAACCCACACAACTACAGTTTATTGGAAAGGGGAAAGATTTAAGGGAAGACTGATGGGCAGGCAGGTATTCCACACCAAAGGTGGAGCAATCTCTTCATAAGTGGTGGTGGGGGCAGATACCGTCACAGCAAATAAACAGCATTTGGACAGCCGTTTGTCTCGGATAGGAATGGAGGGATATGAGACAAATACACGTGAATGAGATCACTTGTAATCTCATTCACATCATAGGCATCTCGATCTGCATGGATGAATCGGGCCGAAGGGCCTGTTTCCCTGTTGTTCTCATGAACATTTGCACAGCACTGGAATCACCGGTTCCGTTATCACTCATGTGATCTGTCATCGACCTGCCCGCCAGCCCAGTTGTAATTCCTTCGTCTAAATCGTCAATAAATATTATATCTGGGGTCCCAGCACTAAGTCTTCCGGCACCCCACTAATTCCTGCCTGCCATTCTGAAAAGGACCCGTTCATTCCTGCTCTTTGCTTCCTGTCTGCCAATCAGTTTTGTATCCATGTCAATACCCTTGTCCCAATACCATGTGTTCTAGTTTTGCACACTAATCTCTTTTGTGGGACCTTGTCAAAGGCTTTTTGAAAGTCTAGATCCACCACATCCACTGGCTCTCCCTTATCCATTCTACTTGTTACATCCTCAATAAATTCCAGAAGATTAGTCAAGCATGAATTCCCCTTCATAAATCCATGCTGACTTTGACCGATCCTATTACTACTTTCCAAATGTTGTTACATCCTTAACAATCGACTGAGGCATCTTCCGCACTACCAACGTCAGGCTAACTGGTCTATAATTCCCTGTTTTCTCTTTCCCTCCTTTCTTAAAAAGTGGGCTTACATTCGCTACCCTCCTGTCCACCGGAACTGATCCAGAGTCTACAGAACATTGGAAAATAACCACTGATGCATCCACGATTTCGCGGACCACTCCTTGAGTACTCTGGGATGCAGACCATCAGGCCCTGGGGATTTATCTGCCTTCAGTCTCAACAGTTTGCATAACACCATTTCCTGGTGGACTAATGTGGGATTTTCTTCAGTCCCTCCTTCCCGGTAGATCCTTGGTCCCCTAGTTGTTATGGGAGATTGCTTGTGTGTCCCTTGGTGAAGACAGAACTAAATGTACCTGTTTTACATCTGGGGTTGTGGAATACGAGGGAGGCTCTCAGTATACAATGGCATGTAGTTCAGGTTCAGAAATGAGGATAATTAATATGTTAATAATTCTGATACTAGATCGCAACTGAACCGCAACCATTCGGCCCTTTGACCCAGCACCGCCATTCAATATGATCATGGCTGATCCTCCAAAATCATTCGACCGTTCCGGCTTTTCCCCCATATCCCTTGATTCCCTTAGCCCAAAGAGCAAAACGTAATTCTGTCTTGAAAACATTTGGTGAATTGGCCTCCACTGCCTTCTGTGGCAGAGAATTCCACACATTCACAACTCTCTGCGTGAAAAAGTTTATCCTCATCACTGTCCTAAATGGCTTACCCCTTATTCTTAAACTGTGACCCCTGGTTCTGGACTCCCCAAATATCGGAACATTTTTCCTGCATCTAGCCTGTCCAATCCTCTAAGAATTTTATATGTTTACAGTATAAGAGCCCCCCTCATCGTTCTAACCTCCAGCGAATGCAAGAACAGTCGACCCATTCTTTCATCATATGTCAGTCCCGCCATCCCGGGAATTAACCTGTTAAAACCCACGCGGCACTCCCTCATTAGCAAGAATGTCCTTCCTCAAATTAGGAGACCAAAATTGCACACATTCTCCAGGTGCAGTCTCACCGGGCCCTGTACGACTGCAGTAGAACCTCCTTGCTCCTAAACTCAAATCCTCTCGCAATGAAGGCGTTATTCCTTAGTGAAGACAGAACTAAAGTACTTGTTTACGGGGGTTGTGGATATTACTAAAGCACGATAGATCGATTCTTGACTTCTACATGTATCAGAGGTTAAGGGGAGAAGGCTGGAGAATGGGACAAGGATGGAGAGATAGATCAGCCATGATTGAATGGTGGAGTAGACTTGATGGGCCGAATGGCCTAATTCTACTGCTATCACTGATGACCTTATGACATATCCTTCCTGTACTCCATCCCGTTATTGGTCGTGATTCATCCCACCACAGTGTTGTCATTTGCAGAATTGTAGATGGAATTAGATCCACATTTGGCCTTGGTGTCATGTGTATAGGGAGTGTATTAGAGGACTGAGAACGCATCCTTGTGGGGCACCAGTGTTGATGATTATTGTGGATGAGATGCTGTCACCTATCTTCACCGATTGGAAGGGTCAGAAAGTTGTAGATCCAGTGGTAGAGGGTGGAGCTGATTCCTAGTTCCAGCAGCTTGGAGATCAGTTTGGATGGGATTATGGTGTTGAAGGTGGAGCTATAGCGGATAGATAGGAGTCTAACGTGGGACAATTCCTAATGTACCAATTCTTGCTATTGAGGGAGTGCAGCGTAGGGTCACCAGGTTAATTCCCTGGATGGTGGGACTGACAAATGATGAAAGAATGGGTCGACTGAGTTTATATTCACTGGAATTCAGATGAGAGGGGATCTTATGGAAACATGTAACATTGTTAAGGGATTGGACAGGCTTTGTTCCTGCATCTAGCCTGTCCAATCTCTTAAGAAGTGTATATGTTTCTATAAGATCCGCTCTCATCCGTATAAATTCAGTGAACATAAACTCAGTCGATCCATTCTTTCATCATTTGTCAGTCCCGCCATCCAGGGAATTAACCTGGTGAACCTACGCTGCACTCCCTCAATAGCAAGAATTGGTACGTTAGGAATTGGCCTACATTAGACTCCTATCTATCCACTATCTGATGTTGGGGGAGTTCAGAAGCAGTGGGGTCACAGTTTGAGAATAAATTATAGGCCATTTAGGACAGAGAACATGCAAACCTTTATCACCCAGAGAGTTGTGAATCTGTGGAATTCTCTGCCACAGACGGCATATTTCACTGTCTGTTTTCAAGAGAGAGTTAGATATAGTTCTTAGGGCTAACGGAATCAAGGCATATGGGGAGAAAGTAGGAATGAGGTACTAATTGTAGAGGATCAGCCATGATCATTTTGCATGGCGGTGCAGGCTGGAAGGGCCAAATGGCCTACTCCTGCACCTATTTCCTATGTTTCTATGCCACCTTGTTGTCTATGTATTCCAGAGATGGGTTTAGGGCCGGGAGATGGTCACTGCTGGAGACCGGCTGTGTTGATGAGCAAACTGTAATGGTCAAGGCTGGCTGGGATACTGGAGTTAATATGCGCCAACACCAGTCTCTCAAAGCACTTCATGATGGTGGATGTCAGAGCCACTGCCCGGTGCTTATTACGGCACATACCTTACTTGTGAATGGTAGTTTAAATCATGCTCCTCGTGAACTTGTACACCTCAATAAGGTCACACCTCATCCTCCCACTCTCCAAAGGAAAAGGCCCCAGATTATCCAACCTCTCCCCATATCAAGTCTGACAGCCCAGGTAACATTCCTGGTGAATCTCGTTTGTAGCCTTTCCAATACAATGGCATCCTTCCTGTGGCTTGGTGACCAGAGTTGTGCACAGTACTCCAAGTGTGGTCTTACCAACGAGTTGTACAGATGTATCACGATGCCCCAACCTTTGTGCTCAGTCCGCTTGCCCATGAAGGCAAGTGTCTTCTTCACCACCCTGTCCACCTGACTCGCCACTTGTAGGGAACCTTGCACAGAGTCACATCGCACGGAAATAGACCCTTCAGCCCAACTTGCCCATTCTGACCAAGATGCCCCATCTACACTAGTCCCACCTGCCCGTGTTTGGCCCATGTCCCTCTCACACTCTCCTGTTCGTATCCTTGTCCAAATGTACTTCAACTGTTGATATGGTACTTGCCTTAACTACCTCCTATGGCAGCTTGTTCCATCTACCCACCACCCTCTGTCTGGTGGAGAAACCGGAGCACCCGGAGAAAACCCACACAGTCACGGCAAGAACATACAAACTCCACATAGACAGCACCCGAAGAGTGGATGGAACCGGGGTCAATGTGTAGTAATGGTAAACTACACCCTCAATAAAGATATCTATCTTTATTGGAATTAAATTTATGAACAAAGTATTATGAACATGATTCTGTCTGATGCAAACATATCGAGCGATGTCCCTTAAAACTTTTACAGTAACCAGGAGATACAAGAACTACAGATGCTGGTTCAAAATAAAGACACAGAGTGCTGGAGTATCTCAGCGCGTCAGGCAGCATCTCTGGAGAACATGGATATGTGGTGTCTTGGTTGGGACCCTTCTTCAAACTGATTGTGTTGGGGGGGGGGGATGAGAAAGGTGGAGAGAGGGTCATGACAAACCTTGGTGAGTGGTGGGTGGATACAGGTGAAGGGGGTGTGGTTGATAAGCAGATGCTTAATGGTCAATGGGCATGGAGTCATACAGCATGGAAACAGGCCCTACGACCCAACTTGCCCACTCCAAACAACATGCTCCATCTACACTATGTCAACTGGCCCATTTCACTCTACACCTATCCTATCCATGTACCTGCACAGATATATCTCATGTATATTGATAGTACCTGCCTCAACTACCTCCTCTGGCAGTTCGTTCCATATACACAACGCCCTTTGTGTAAATAGTCACTCCTCATGTTCCTATTAAATTTTTCCCCCCTCACCTGATACCCATGTCCCTGGTCTTGATTTCCCTAATCTGGGCAATAGACTGTGTATTTACCTGATCTGTTGCTCTCATGATGTTCTACATCTCTATAAGATCACTCCTCACCCTCCAACGCTCCAATGAATAATGTCCTAGCCTGCCCAATCTCCCTCTATAGCTCAGGCCCTCGTGTCCTGGCAACAACCTGGTAAAACTTATCTGCACCATTTCCAGCTTGACAACATATCTCCTATAACACGGTGACCAACACTGAACACAATACTCTAACTGTGTTCTCATCAACGTCTTATACATCTATAACATGACCTCCCAACTTCTACACAATACTCTGATGCAGCCCAATGTGCCAAATGCCTTTTTAATCACCATATCGACCCATCGTGCCACTTGCAAGGAACTATGTAACTGCACTCGTAGATCCCTCTGCTCCACAGCACTTCCAAGAGCCCAACCATTCACTGTGTAGGTGCTGCCCTTATTAAACTTCACAAAATGCTACACCTTACATTTCTCTGTATTAAACTCGATCAGACATTCCTCAGCCCACCTGCCCAACCGATCAAGATCTTGCTGAAATTTCTCACAAACATTTTCAGTATCTACAATACCACCCAGTTTAGTGTCGGCTGCAAATTTGTAGCTCATGCCTTGTACGTTCTCACCACTAGTCACAGGCCTCCCGTCTGAAAAACAACCTTCCACCATCACCCTCTGCTTCCTTCCATGAAGCCAAGTTTCTATCCATTGAGCTATCTCACCTTGGATCCCTTGCAATCTTACCTTCCAGAGCAGCCTACCATGTGGATGCTTGTAAAATACCTTTGCTCCAATCCACATATACAACGTCGACAGCTCTGTCATCATCAACGTTTTTGGTCACATCTTCAAGAAGCTCAATCAGGTTGGTGAGACACGATCTCCCACGTACAAATCTGTGCTGACTATCCCTAATCAGTCCTTGTCCATCTCAGTACATGTATATCTGATGTAATCTTCCTGTCGTACAACTGTGCTCTATTGTACAACACTCTCAACGACTCTATCATTTACTGAGCTCTTGACATAGCAAAGCATCACCTGAGACTTGTCACAGTTCCTCTGCTGTTCCTCAGCTGGCTTTTGGGAAACCTACAGAATCCCATCAGATTGAATGCACCTTTCCTATTCAATGCTCTGCCCATGTACCGAGGTACAGTGTCAAGCTTTGTTTTGCATGCTATATAATCAGATAAGGATATACTGAACATAAACACAATCAAGACAAACTGGAGTACAACAGATGGAGCAAAGTGCAAGATACACAGTGTAGAATATATCTCCCAGCATTGTAACACATCAGTTCCAAAGACAAAGTCTATGATAACATTGAACATTCATGTGTACAGGTACATGGATAGGACAGGTTTACAGGGATATGGGTCAAACACAGGCTGGTAGTATGAGTGTATGGGGCATGGGCATGGACAAGTTGGGCCAGAGGGCCTGTTTCCATGCTGTATGACTCTATGTCTGAAGCCCACACCCCCTGCACCAGCTCCTGAGTCACCTACTGATCTGCACTGTCTTCCTCTTTCTTGTGTCTTGAACACGGGGCACAGGTAGTGCGATCCCGGCCATTGGGAATAGTTCAGATGAACTAAAGTCCACTATCCCTCTCTATGAAACACGGTAAACCTGTGTGTGAAGTTTGCGCCAGGTACAGCACTTACAAATAAACTGCTTTTAAACGGTGACCTGACAACTGTTTGGATATTTAGTCACCACTAAACTCTGGCCTTGAATCAGATGAATGAAACGTCAACAGGTGTCCACATTTCTCAAAGATACAAATTAAGAGGAAAACATCATAGAATTGCCTGTCCAAAACATTGGTCAATTTTAATAACTGTCCCTGCTGCTCATTGAAGTGTGGATTTCACTTTCTACCGGTACCAGCTTTACACTGCATGATGGGAGATATGCTCTCTTGAATTACTTGATAAACAAGCACATCAATAAAGTCTATGTGTTTGTGTGGCAGCTTTCTCTGTACCGCTGTGTGGACAGCCAATGCAGAGGAGTTGGTCATTTACACTCAGACCGACCTTGCTGCCTGATCCGTGGGTTTGAAGTCACATCTACCTGTCGACTGGTCTGAAGTTGTTTGCAACAAAATAAACTACAGATTGAACACAGCCTGGCCTTGTGTTCACCGGCTGGAAGTAATATTCCCACTGGACGAAGGATACAGCACCATTACTTAACTATCTCTTTCTCAGTTATGAAGCTACACTTTAATTTTCCACATTATGTGTTTTTCTTTCCATTGTATCCCGGAGAGAGGCAATTAGTATTTCTAACCACTGTTAATTAAGATGAAAACAACAAGTTAATGCATCTTCACGTGCCGTGTTTACCAGCGTGGATAGAGCAGCAAGATGGAGTTAGTGCTCATTACAGATGAGATTAAATATGGAAACTGAACTTCACTTAACCCTTTCTAGTCAAACATTTGAAATAACAACCAGTTGCCAGTTCCGTCGCACACTACCCAGATATATTTTCACCAGTGGCAACACTGACATTTGCCTTGTAGAAGATTGGACATGTTTGCAGGTTACCTATCCATGTGCGACCATTGGAGAAACTGCTGTAATAATAATGGTAAAAAGTGTGATTAACCGGGTTTGTCTTAAAATGAATCTGTTCTATGATCCCAGCGCAGAGATCCATGGCCAAGTGAGGAATATCTTACTGCACTATCTGTACAAATACACAGACACCCTCCAGTTATAGAGCCATAGAGACATAGAGTCTCACAGCATCTTCAGCCCAGCCTGCCTGCCTGCCTGCCCACACCGGCCAACATGTCCCATCCCCATATTCCTATAAATGGCCTGTCGGTCTGTCTGTCCATGCACCTGTCTAAATGTTCCTTAAAGTTTGCCGTAGTACTTTTTAGTTCGTACCTTTATATCGTTACAATGAGAGATAGCTGAATGGATTGAAATTTGGCTTCAGGGAAGGAAGCAGAGGGTGATGGTGGAAGGAAGGTTGCTTCTCAGACTGGAGGCCTGTGACTAGTGGTGTGCCTCAGTGTTCAGTGCTGGGCCCGTTACTGTTTGTCATCTACATCAATGATTTGGATGAGAACTTACAGAGCAAGTTTAGCAAGTTTGCAGATGATACAAAAGTGGGTGGTTTTGCAGATAGTGAAGATGGTTGTGATTAATTGCAGTAGGATCTTGATCGAATGGCCAAGTGTGCTGGGGAATGGTTGGTGGAATTTAATGCAGAGAATTGTGAAGTATTGCATTTTGGGAAGTCTAACATGGAAGTCTAATGGAAGTCAATCCAATTTCTTAATTGTTGAGAAGGGGGTCCCGCAAGGTTCGTCCTTGGGACCACTCCTTTTCTCTATTTTCATAAACGACCTCCCCAATATCTGTTCTGACTGTCAAATACAACTATATGCCGATGATGCGGTGCTATATACACCTAGTACTAACAAGTCTGAAATTGAAAGAACCCTTCAATCAGATCTTATTTCTGTTCAGAAATGGCTATTATTTAACAAATTAATTTTAAATAAATATAAATCACGCAGTATGTTATTTGGTACCAGACAAGGCCTTGGTAATTCTGTAGATCTGACTATATCATTTAATGAAGGATCACCATTAGAACAAGTATTGAACTTCAAATATCTTGGTGTTTGGCTTGACCCAACGCTTTCATTTACGCAGCATAGTGAGACGATTACTAAAAAACTTAGCTGTAATCTAGCTATTCTTTACTGCCATATAAATTGTTTCACCTTTCAGATGAGAAAAAGAATTGTCTCTCAACTACTACTACCAACACTGGATTATGCTGATATTGTCTATCAGAATACATTTGATATACATCTTCAACCCCTTAATGTAGTTTATAATAGTCTTTGCAGATTTATTTTAAGGTGTCCATATACAACTCACCACTGTTCTATGTACGAAACTTTAAACTGGTTATCCCCCCACGCTCGAAGATGCTACCACTGGTTCCAGTTCATCTTTAAATGCATCCATCTTAATTACCCTTCTTATTTAAAACAAGACCTATTACCATACACACCCTCATATTCACTAAGACATATTCAACAACCGTTCTTTTTCATTCCAAGAACGAACAAAGAAATTGGGAGACGTGCATTTAAATATAAAGCTCCTTCTGACTGGAACACTCTGCCTAGTACCATAAGAACTATTAGTTCATTTCGTCTATTTAAAAATACACTTTTACCATTTCTCATAAAACCATGTACCTGTTTCTAGTATTAGAGTCTTGCATAGCGACTAACATTATACTGTTGTTATTATTGGATTTAAGTTAATTAACAATTGTTATAAACTATAACAAGTGGGGATGAAGGGGTTTTGGGTTTGGTGTGTGGGTAGGTGGGTCGATGAGAGCCTTTATGTATGTTATGTCTTGTGCTGTATGTTCTATGTTGGACCCCCTCGAAAACGAGATGACTGTCCATCTCAAGGGGTTATCCATAAATAAACTTGTTGTTGTTGAACATGGGGAGGATCTACACAGTGAAGGGTAGGGCTCTAGGTACAATTGTAGAGCAGAGGGATCTTGGAGTGCAGGTGCACAGCTCCTTGAAGGTGGAATCACAGCTGCTGTAGATCGGATGGTCAAAAAGGCTTTTGGCACATTGGCCTTTAACTGGCAGTGTATTGAGTGTAGAGGTTGGGAGGTCATCTTGCAGTTGTATCAGATCTTAGTGAGGCCACATTTGGAGTATTGTGTTCAGTTCTGGGTACTGTGTTATTAGAAAGATGTTGCCAAACTAGAACCTTTACAGAGACATTTTACAACGATGCAGCAGCCAGGGTCTGGCCTATGGGGAGTGGTTGAGTGGGCAGGGAACCTATTCCTTGAAGCACAGAAGGAAGAAGGGTGATCTTATAGTGTATAAGATCATGAGAGGGATATATTGGGTAGAAGCACAGATTCTCTTGCCCTGAATAGAAGAATCGAGGTACAGAGGACATAGATTTAAGGTGAAGGGGAAAATATTTAATAGGAAACTGAGGGATACCTTTTTCACACAAATGGTGGTGGATGTATGGAACAAGATGCCAGAGGAGGTAGTTGAGGAAGGGACTTACCTACCATTTATGACACAGTTTGATAGGTATGTGAATAGGATAGGTTTGAAGGGATATGGACCAAATGCAGGCAGGTGGGACTAGAGTGGATGGGGCATGTTGTCCGGCGTGGGCAAGTTGGGCCGAAGGGCCTGTTTCCACACCGTATGATGATATGGGTACTGGGTTGAACCATCTCCTCTTGCAGCTGGTTCCACACACCCGCCACCCTTTGTGTGAAAATGACCCCTCTGGTTCCTATTCAATCTTCCCCCCCATCTTAAAGTTGTCCTCAGGATCTTGATTCCCCTAATCTGTGCGTCGACCCTATCTATATCTCTCAATATTTTAGTCACCTTGACAATATCATCCCTCATCCTCCTGTGCACCAAGATATAAAACACTAGCCTGCTGAATCTGTTCTAGATCAGGCCCTCAAATCTTGGCAACATCCTCGTGAATCTTCTCTATGGCATTTCCACCTTGACACCATTTTACCGATACTAATATGTCCAAAACTGAATACAACACTGTAAATGTGGTCTCACCAACGTCTTGTACATGTGCAACATGACCACGACATCTCTAGACTCAATGTTCTGACTGATGAAGGCCAATGTGACAAAAGCCTTTTTGACCACCCTATCTCCGTGTGATGCTACTCTCAACGTACTGTGTACCTGTCGTCTGAGATCCTTCTGCTCTTTAGTTAATTCACCTTTTTACCTTGGTTCCAGCTCATTGGTTCTGACACCTTATTACAGATGAGATTCATTATGGATACTGAATCTGCGTTAAAGTCCAACATTTGAAATAAAAATAACAACGTTTTTACCTCTCCCTCTAGATCAGGCCCTCGTGTCCTGGCAACATCCTTGTAAATCTTCTC
>JAXLNO010001721.1:0-33476 GCA_038087875.1 Malacoraja senta
TTAGTTTAGTTTAAGGTGGACATAAAATGCTGGAGAAACTCAGAGGGTGAGGCAACATCTATGGCCCACCGGGTCCGCGCCGACCAGCAATCCCCGCGCTCTAACACCATCCTACACCCACTAGGGACAATTTTTACATTTACCACCAAGCCAATTAACCTACAAACCCGCACGTCTTTGGGGTGCGGGAGGAAACCGAAGCTCTCGGAGAAAAACCCACGCAGGTCACGGGGAGAACGTGCAAACTCCGTACAGGCAGCACCCGTAGTCGGGATGGAAGCCGGGTCTCCGGCGCTGCATTCGCTGTAAGGCAGCAACTCTACGTGACCGCCTCCATCAGTCCCTTCCTCCACAAAGATCAAAGCAGATGATCAAAGTGTGTAATAGATGATTGTCGGCTGATGCAGAGGTGGCTTTGATCTGTCCTTTTCACACCTTACACGCGCTTTGTACCTTTCCATGAGTCTCGTTACACTCTCCCCTGAATCTCAGACTGAGGAAGGGTCTCGACCCGAAACGTCACCCATTCCTTCTGTCCCTCTGAGTGTCTATCTGAGCTTTTTGTGTCTACCTTCCTCCCTTCCATCGACTCCATCCACACCTCGCGCTGCCTCGGCAAGGCCAGCAGCATCATCACGGACCAGTCTCACCCCCCCCCCCCGCCCCCGGTCATCCCTCTTCTCCCCTCTCCCACCATTGTTGGCTGAGGGGAAGGGGGACGGGGAAGAGAGTCGGAGAACTCGGGTGGGGGAGGGAAGGAGAGAGAGGGAAGGAGAGAGGGAGGGAAGGAGAGAGGGAAAGAGAGAGGGAAAGCAAGGGTTACTTGTAGTTGGAGAAATGAATATTGAAAGATAGGTTGGTAGATAGATAGATAGATAGATAGATTCTTGATTAGAGGTGTCAGAGGTTATGGGGAGAAGGCAGGAGAATGGGGTTAGGAGGGAGAGATAGATCAGCCATGTTTGAATGGCGGAGCAGACTTGATGGGCCGAATGGCCTAATTCTGCTCCTATCACTTATGACCTCACACCACTGGGGTGTAAGCTGCCCGAGGGAAATATGAGGTGTTGTCCGTCCAATTTGCGTTTGGCCTCACTCTGACAATGCAGTTTAGTTTACTGTTCCACATTCTAATATTTTATGATCCCCGTCTCTCTCCCCCCCCCCCTGTAAAAACTCCAACGCAAGCACCGCTAATGTCACGAGTGTTTATTACCCAAGCATCAGTTTTAAGGCACTGTTCGGCTTCAGAAGCCACCGCCCCCCCCACTCCCCCCCCCCCCACTCCCGTGAACTCCGCACATCTCTGTCGATCGGCGAGGGTACTGCGGTCGTTTCTCCGTCTCACGCCCTCATGGTCGATGGTTCGCAGGCAGTGGGCTCGTTGTCGGAGATTCCCTCAGTGGGGCCAGCTGCAGGAGGTAAAGACAGAGAGAAGCGTTGAGACCACAAATTGAGGCAGCCTATTATATCGCCCGCTGCCAGAGCGGCTTTCCAACCCCCCCCAACAACTCCCCCCCCCCCCCAGAGGCTGAGGAGAGTTGGGATTGGGGGGCGGTGCCGCCATCTTGAGCCACCATTTTGGGCCACCATCTTGAGCCACCAATTTGAGCCATCAAATTTGAGCCACCATCTTGAGCCACCATCTTGAGCCATCATTTTGAGCCGCCATCTTGAACCACCAATTTGCACCACCATCTTGAGCCACCATTTTGGACCATCATCTTCAACCTCCATCTTGGACCACCGCGCGGTCTGTGTGAGGGGGAAGGTGCTCCCACAGTCAACGCTGTCGGGGGGAGGAGTGGGGGAGGGACTCACAGACGGTGAAGGAACGGCAAGCTGAGGTGTAACGCGGAAGGAGAGATAGTTCATATGTTCCAGGAGCAGAATGAGGCCATTCGGCCCACTTCGCCATTCAATCATGGCTGATCTATCTCTCCCACTCAAACCCATTCTCCTGCTTTCCCCTCATAACCCCTGACACATGAACTAATCAAGAATCTATCTATCTCTGCCTTAACAAATCCATTGACTTGGTCTGTGGCAAAGAATTCCACAGATTCACAGCCCTCAGTCTAAAGAAAACCCTCCTCATCTCTTTTCTAATGGAACGTCCTTTAATTCTGAGGCTATGACCTCTAGTCCTAGACACTCCCACTAGTGGAAACATCCTCTCCACATCCACTCTATCCAGGCCTTTCACTACGCTGTGCGTTTCAATGAGGTTTCCCCCCCTCATTCTTCTAAACTCCAGCGAGTACAGGCCCAGCGCCGACAAACGCTCATCATACGTTAACCCGCTCGTTCCTGGGATCGTTCGTGTAAAACCTCCTCTGGACCCTCTCCAGAGCCGGCACGTCCTTCCTCAGATACGGGGCCCAGAACTGCTCGCAATATTCCAAATGCGGCCTAACCTCAGCGTTACATCCCTTTATATACAAGCCCTCTCAAAATAAAAGTCTGCATTGCATTTGCCTTCCTTAAGGGGAGAACTTTGCTCCTTCACGGGGGGGGGGGGGGGGTTGAAATGTTGGAATTCTCCCCCCACCGCCCCCCCCCACCCAGAGCGATGTGGAAGCTCTCCCCCCCCCCCCCCTCCCCCTCCCCTCCGGAGCAGAGGTGGAGGAAGAGGGCCAGGGTGGGAGATCAGCTGTGATTGCCATGGGTATGGGCTAGCAGGGGCCGAATGGCCTCATAGGTATCCTGGGTGATGTGCTTCGGCCTGGTACTGATGCTGGTTGAGGAGTTTGTGAGGTCTCAGGGCCGCAGGAGAGATCCCATGCTGAAGGTCGACACAAAGTGCTGGAGTAACTCAGCGGGACGGGCAGCATCTCTGGAGAGAAGGAACGGGTGATGTTTCGGGTCGAGACCCTTCTTCAGACTAGATGATCGGTCCCAGCTCCTGCACTGATTGAAGGAGCATTGATATCCTCCGTTGTGGCGAAGCGCTGCCTCCTCACCGCACCGCAATAGACAATAGGTGCAGGAGTAGGCCATTCGGCCCTCCGAGCCAGCACCGCCATTCACTGTGATCATGGCTGATCATCCCCAATCAGTACCCCGTTCCTGCCTTCTCCCCATATCCCTTGACTCCGCTATCTTTAAGAGCCCTATCTAGCTCGCTTTTGAAAGTATCCAGAGAACCGGCCTCCACCGCCCTCTGAGACAGAGAATTCCACAGACTCACAACTCTCTGGGTGAAAAGGTTTTTCCTCATCTCCGTTCTAAATGGCTTACCCCTTATTCTTAAACTGTGTGGCCCCTGGTTCTGGACTCCCCCAACATCGGGAACATGTTTCCTGCCTCTAGCGTGTCCAAACTCTTAATAATCTTATATGTTTCAATAAGATCCTGCACCTATTGTCGATTGTCATATTGAATGGTGGTGCTGGCTCGAAGGGCCAAATGGCCTACTCCTGCACCTATTTTTCTATGTTTCTAACATGTTTCCCACCTCTAGCGTGTCCAAACCCTTAATAATCTTATAATGTTTCATCATTGGGGGTTCAGTATTGATGTGGATAGAGAACTGGCTGGCAAACAGGAAGCAAAGAGTAGGAGTAAACGGGTCCTTTTCACAATGGCAGGCAGTGACTAGTGGGGTACCGCAAGGCTCAGTGCTGGGACCCCAGCTATTTACAATTTATATTAATGATCTGGACGAGGGAATTGAAAGCAACATCTCCAAGTTTGCGGATGACACTAAGCTGGGGGGCAGTGTTAGCTGTGAGGAGGATGCTAGGAGACTGCAAGGTGACTTGGATAGGCTGGTTGAGTGGGCAAATGTTTGGCAGATGCAGTATAATGTGGATAAATGTGAGGTTATCCATTTTGGTGGCAAAAACGGGAAGGAAGACTATTATCTAAATGGTGGCCGATTAGGAAATGGGGAGATGCAGCGAGACCTGGGTGTCATGGTACACCAGTCATTGAAAGTAGGCATGCAGGTGCAGCAGGCAGTGAAGAAAGCGAATGGTATGTTGGCCTTCATAGCAAGAGGATTTGAGTATAGGAGCAGGGAGGTTCTACTGCAGTTGTACAGGGTCTTGGTGAGACCACACCTGGAGTATTGCGTACAGTTTTGGTCTCCAAATCTGAGGAAGGACATTATAGCCATAGAGGGAGTGCAGAGAAGGTTCACCAGACTGATTCCTGGGATGTCAGGACTTTCATATGAAGAAAGACTGGATAGACTTGGCTTATACTCGCTAGAATTTAGGAGATTGAGAGGGGATCTTATAGAAAAGTACAAAATTCTTATGGGGTTGGACAGGCTAGATGCAGGAAGATTGTTCCCGATGTTGGGGAAGTCCAGGACAAGGGGTCACAGCTTAAGGATAAGGGGGAAATCCTTTAAGACCGAGATGAGGAAAAACTTTTTCACACAGAGAGTGGTGAATCTCTGGAACTCTCTGCCACAGAGGATAGTTGACGCCAGTTCATTGGCTATATTTAAGAGGGATTTAGATGTGGCCCTTGTGGCTAAAGGGATCAGGGGGTATGGAGAGAAGGCAGGTACGGGATACTGAGTTGGATGATCAGCCATGATCATATTGAATGGCGGTGCAGGCTCGAAGGGCCGAATGGCCTACTCCTGCACCTATTTTCTATGTATCTATGTATCTAAGATATCCTCTCATCCTTCTAAATTCCAGAGTATACAAGCCCAGCCGCTCCATTCTCTCAGCATATGACAGTCCCGCCATCCCAGGAATTAACCTTGTAAACCTACGTTGCACTCCCTCAATAGCAAGAACGGCAATTTAATATTTAAGAATATTTGTTTATTTGGTATTATGGTGATGTGTTTGTTTGTATTTTTGTAAATAGTTGATTAAAATTATTTTTGGTTAAAAAAACACACATAAAAAAACCCAGTGACTGCCCCACTCAGCTTTGGAGCTTGTGACTGCTCTAACTGCAACGCCAACTAAATCCCATCACGTGATCTGTCCCTGGATCTTTCCAGCCACCAGATTAATTCAGTTGAGAGAAAAGCCCACCACGCAAAATTAGAAACCAGAGAGACTGCAGAACAAAGGGAATAGTCTAGCTTAGAGACTCAGCAGCCTTCAGCCCCACCGAGTCTGTACCGACCAGCGATCGATCGCCCGTCCACACACCAGTTATCCCACTCTCTCATCCACTCCCTGCACACTAGGGGGGGGGGGCGATTTACAGAGGGGGGGGGGGGCCGATCGACCCACAAACGGGCACGTCTTTGGGGCGTGGGAGGAAACCGGAGCACCCGGAGGAAACCCACGCAGGTCACGGGGACAAAAAGGTGCCAAACGCCACACAGACACACACCCCGAGAACAGGATTGAACCTGTGGGTGCTGTCAGGCAGCGGTTCTACCTGGCTACAACGCGGAAACAGGCCCTTCAGCCCACCGAGTCCGCGCCAACCATCGATCACCCGTCCCACACACTAGTTCGACGTTATCCCAGTCCCTCCACACTAGGGGGGCAATTTGCAGAGGGGCCGATTGGCCTACAAATCCGCACCGGCACGTCTTTGGGACATGCGAGGAAACCGCAGCATGTGGTGGAAACCCACGCGGTCACAGGGAGAACGTGCAAACTCCACGCGCACAGACAACATCCGAGGTCAGGTTAGAACCCGGGTCTCTGGCGCTGTGAGGCAGTAGGTCCGCCCGCTGCGCACTAAGCCAGCCTTTGTGATGTGGAGGAATATGGAAATATTGCAGGCAAGTGGGATTGGCATGGATAGGGATGATGGTTGTCATTGACTTGGTGGGCTGAAGGGCCTGTTTCTCTGCTGTACAACGTTCTATGAAGGAATGTTGGGGAGGGGGGGGACAATTGCTTCTGTCCAATTCCCTGACCTGTGGCTCCCTCAACCAAGAAAGTATTTGGGATGGCATTGAAACGTTACCGAATAGTGAGAGGCCCGGATAGAGTGGATGTGGAGAGGATGTTTCCACCAGTGGGAGAGTCTAGGACCAGAGGGCACAGCCTCAGAATTAAAGGACCTTCCTTTAGGAAGGAGACGAGGAGGAATTTCTTAAGCCAGAGGGTGGTGAATCTGTGGGATTCATTGCCACAGACGGCTGTGGAGGCCAAGACATCTGTGTGGAAATTGACAGGTTCTTGATTAGTACGGGTGCCAAGGGGTTATGGGGAGAAGGCAGGAGAATGGGGTTGAGAGGGAGAGATAGATCAGCCATGATTGAATGGCGTAAACTTGATGGGCCGAATGGTCCGATTTGCTCCTGTGACATGCTGTCTACTGGTCCGAAGAAGGGTCTCGACCCGAAACGTCACCAATTCCTTCTCTCCAGAGATGCTGCCTGTCCCGCTGAGTTACTCCAGCATTTTGTGTCTATCTTGGGTTTAAACCAGCGTCTGCAGTTCCCTTCCTACACATACTAATAATCTTTGGTAGACAAAAATGCCGGAGAAACTCAGCGGGTGCAGCAGCATCTATGGAGCGAAGGAAATAGGCAACGTTTCGGGCCGAAACCCTTCTAACAATCCTTGCTGTTGATGTCCATTAGTCGGTGTTCAGACCGAGACCTCGAGGTGGCAGCACAGCTCCACGGACTGGTCCCAAGTCGTCGGACAACACACACAGAAACATAACTCACACATAAACGCTACGATGGTGAGAAGCAAAAGACTTCAAAAACAGGCGTAAGTGTCAAAAACAATTGGAAAGCAAGCTTGACAAAAATGGCTCCGCCGGTCAGGCAGCATCTCTGACGAACACGGAGAGGTGATGTGTACCCACCTATCACTCGCCAGGTTTTACCCTGCCCCCGTCTCCCTTCGCCCTTCCACGAACCCGGGTCTCCGGCGGCAAAGTCGCTGCCTCACAGCGCCGGAGACCCGGGTTCGATCCCGACTGCTGTCTGTCCGGAGTTTAGACACATTCTTCCTCGTGACTTGCGGGGGTTTTCTCCGGGTGCTCCGGTTTCCCCCCAACGCTCCAAAGGCGTGCGGGTTTGCAGGCTAACTGGCTTGGTAAAATTGTAAAATTGTCCCGTGTGTGTGTGTGTAGGATAGTGTTAATGTGCGGGGATCGCTGGTTGGTGTGGACTCAGTGGGCCGAAGGGCCTGTTTCTGCACCGTATCTCTGAACTAAAAGGTCCCGACCCGAAACGTCACCTATCCCTGTTCTCCAGAGATGCTGCCTGATGTGATGTCACACCAGCAGTTTGTGTCTTTTTTTTTGTGGTAAACCAGCATCTGCAGTTCCATCTTTCCATGAAGTAAGGATGTGGAAAGCAAGGAACTGCAGATGCAGGTTTACAAAAAAGTGCTGGAGTAATTCAGCGGGTGAGGCAGCATCTTTGGAGAACATGGAAAGGCGACGTCTCGGGTCGGGACCCTTCTTCGGACTGATTGCATAGGAGGGGGAAAGAAAGTTGGAAATGACCAGGACAAAGTGTGGAAGGTGAGAGGTAGATAGCTCCCCCCCCCACCATTCATCCACCTCTATTCCTTCCTCTAGCTTCACAATTTGCACCTCTTCTTTCCATATCTCCTCTTGCCCTCCCCATCTTTGACCTTTGTCCAACCATCTGTATAATCGAACAACCCCCTCACCTGTATCCACCTATTACTCGCCAGGCTTTGTCCTACCCCTCCTCTATTCCCCCCCACCCCCACCACCACCACAATCAATTTGAAGGAGGGTCCCGACCCATAACGTCCGTGTTCCCTGGAGATGCTGCCAGATCCGCTGAGTTACTCCTGCACATCCCGGGGATGGCGGGACTGTCATACGCTGAGAGAATCGAGCGGCTGGGCTTGTCTACGCTGGAGTTTAGAAGGATGAGAGGATATCTTACTGAAACATATAAGATTATTAAGGGTTTGGACACGCTTGAGGCAGGAAACATGTTCCCGATGTTGGGGGAGTCCAGAACCAGGGGCCACACACAGTTTAAGAATAAGGGGTCGGCCATTTAGAACGGAGACGAGGAAACACTTTTTCTCACAGAGAGCGGTGAGTCTGTGGAATCCTCTGCCTCAGAGGGCGGTGGAGGCCGGGTCTCTGGATAGTTTCAAGAGAGAGTTAGATAGGGCTCTTAAAGATAGCGGAGTCAGGGGATATGGGGAGAAGGCAGGAACGGGGTACGGATTGTGGATAATCAGCCATGATCACATTGAATGGCGGTGCTGGCTCGAAGGGGTGAATGGCCTACTCCTGCACCTATTGTCTCTTTTTTCCCCTTGTAAACCAGCACCTGCAGTTCCTTGTGTCCAAAACTCCATGGTAGTTTGTTCCGTTTCCGTGGTAGGCTCAGGCCTGTGCGGGTCGGTTTAAGACCCTGATGGTCGTGGGAAAGGAGCTGATACTGACGTTGGAGGTGTGCAAAGATACTGTGGGAGTCCAGGCCAACTATTCTCGAGGAGCACTCTGGATAGACCACAAGATAGAAGGGTTTCGGGCCGAAACGTTGCCTATTTCCTTCGCTCCATAGATGCTGCTGCACCCGCTGAGTTTCTCCAGCATTTTTGTGTACCCACTCTTGTAGTATCTTTGGTTCAGGCATCTGTACCTCCTGCCCGACTTTAGCAGGGAGATGAGGGAATGGTCTGAAGCCTTGATGATTGATGCCGTCTTCTTGAGGGAGCCTCCTGGTGTCGATGCTTTCGATGGTGAGGACTGTGCCTGTGCCTGTCCACCACTCTCTGCAGCCTCTTGTGTTCCCGTGTTGTACCATGCAAACGATGCAACCAGTCAGGACACTTTCTACAGTGCGTCCGTAGTTTGTTGAATGTTTACTTTAGTAGCACAGGAGTAGAGTTGCTGCCTCCCTGGTGTTTAGTTTAGAGCTACAACGCGGAAACAGGCCCTTCAGCCCACCGAGTCCGCGCCAACCATCGATCACCCGTCCCACACACCAGTGCGACGTTATCCCAGTCCCTACACACTCGGGGGGCAATTTGCAGAGGGGCTGATTAGCCTACAAATCCGCACGGACACGTCTTTGGGACATGCGAGGAAACCGCAGCATGTGGTGGAAACCCACGCGGTCACAGGGAGAACGTGCAAACTCCACGCACACAGACAACATCCAAGGTCAGGTTAGAACCCGGGTCTCTGGCGCTGTGAGGCGGTAGGTCCGCCCGCTGCGCACTAAGCCAGCCTCTGTGATGTGGAGGAATATGGAAATATTGCAGGCAAGTGGGATTGGCATGGATAGGGATGATGGTTGTCATTGGCTTGGGTACACAAAAATGCTGGAGAAACTCAGCGGGTGCAGCAGCATCTATGGAGCGAAGGGAATAGGCAACGTTTCGGGCCGAAACCCTTCTTCAGACTGATAGGGGGTGGGGAGAAGAAAGGAAAAACGGAAAAAGGCGGAGGAGGAGCCCGAGGGCTGGGGGAGGGGAGGAGGCAACCAGAGGGCTGATGAAGGGGAGGGGACAGCAAGGGCTAGCAGAGTTGGGAGAATTCAATGTTCAAGCCCCCAGGATGTAGACTGCCCAAGCGGAATATGAGGTGCATTTCCTCCAATTTACGGTGTTGCTCGCTGTGGCCATGGAGGAGACCCAGGACAGAGAGGTCAGATACGGAATGGGAGGGGGAGTTGAAGTGCTGAGCCACCGGGAGTTCAGGTTGGTTATTGCGGACCGACCGGAGGTGTTCGGCGAAACGATCGCCAAGCCTCCGCTTGGTCTCACCGATGTAGGTCAGCTGGCATCTAGAGCAGCGGATGCAATAGATGAGGTTGGAGGAGATGCAGGTGAACCTCTGCCGCACCTGGAACGACTGCTTGGGTCCTTGAATGGAGTAGAGGGGGGAGGTGAAGGGACAAGTGTTGCATCTCTTGCGGTTGCAAGGGAAAGTACCAGGGGAGGGGGTGGTATGGGAGGGAAGGGAAGAATTGACAAGGGAGTTACGGAGGGAGCGGTCTTTGCGGAAGGCAGACATGGGGGGAGATGGGAAGATGTGGCGAGTGGTGGGGTCACATTGGAGGTGGCAAAACTGACGGAGGATCACCTGCCCTCCGTTGTCATTGGCTTGGTGGGCTGAAGGGCCTGTTTCTCTGCTGTACAACTTTGTATGAAGGAATGTTTTGGGTGGTGGTGGGGGGGGTGGGGGACAATTGCTTCTGTCCAATTCCCTGACCTGTGGTTCCCTCAACCAAGAAAGTATTTGGGATGCCATTGAAACGTTACCGAATAGTGAGAGGCCCGGATAGAGTGGATGTGGAGAGGATGTTTCCACTAGTGGGAGAGTCTAGGACCAGAGGGCACAGCCTCAGAATTAAAGGACATTCATTTAGGAAGGAGATGAGGAGGAATTTCTTTAGTCAGAGGGTGGTGAATCTGTGGAATTCTTTGCCACAGAAGGCTGTGGAGGCCAATGGGTATTTTTAAGGCAGAGGTTGACAGATTCTTGATTAGTAAGGTTATAGACAATAGGTGCATTCGGCCCTTTGAGCCAGCACCGCCATTCAATGTGATCATGGCTGATCAACCCCAATCAGTACCCCGTTCCTGCCTTCTCCCCGTATCCCCTGACTCCGCTATCTTTAAGAGCCCTATCTAGCTCTCTAGGTTATGGGGAGAAGGCAGGGGATTGGGGTTAGGAGGGAAAAATCGATCAGCCATGATTTTTTAAATGGCAGAGCCGACCCGATGGGCCGAATTCTTCTCCCAAGTCTTATGATTATGCTTTTGCCTTCATCTGTCAGAGGATGGAGTGCAAGAGATGGGACGTAATGTAGACCCAGCGAGACCACGCGGGGAGTACTGTGAGCAGTTCTGGCTGTCCAGCGAGGGAAATGATTCGATGCAGATGAAAAGTGGGCGAGAAAGATTAGCAAGTATGTTACTCGGACTAAAGGGCTTGTTAAAAGTGAAAACGGGACAAGCTGGGACTATTTGCCCAGATGCCAAGGAGCTGAGGGGCAACCTTTGATAAGGTGGATGGATAGTTAGTTCCTCAGAGTTGGGGAATCTAAGAGGGCTTCGACTTAAAGAGAAAGATTTATTGGGAACCTGAGGTAATTTTTTTCCACACAGAGGGTGGTGGGTGTATGGAACGAGCTGCCAGAGAAGGTAGTTGAGGCAGGTAGGCACAAAATGCTGGAGTAACTCAGCGGGTCAGGCAGCATCTCTGGAGAGAAGGAATGGGCAGGCAGGAATGTCAGGACTCATATGAAGAAAGACTGGATAGACTTGGCTTGTACTCGCTGGAATTTAGGAGATTGAGAGGGGATCTTATAGAAACGTACAAAATTCTTATGGGGTTGGACAGGCTAGATGCAGGAAGATTGTTCCCGATGTTGGGGAAGTCCAGGACAAGGGGTCACAGCTTAAGGATAAGGGGGAAATCCTTTAAGACCGAGATGAGGAAAAACTTTTTCACACAGAGAGTGGTGAATCTCTGGAACTCTCTGCCACAGAGGGTAGTTGAGGCCAGTTCATTGGCTATATTTAAGAGGGAGTTAGATGTGGCCCTTGTGGCTAAAGGGATCAGGGGGTATGGAGAGAAGGCAGGTACGGGATACTGAGTTGGATGATCAGCCATGATCATATTGAATGGCGGTGCAGGCTCGAAGGGCCGAATGGCCTACTCCTGCACCTATTTTCTATGTTTCTATGTATCTACCACAACATTTTAAGGACACATGGACACAGGCAGGTGTTTTAAAACATGGAACTGCAGATGCGGGTTTAGGAAAGTGCTGGAGTAATTCAGCAGGTCAGGCAGCATCCCTGGAGAACAAGGATAGGCGAGGTTTCGGGTCGGTCTGAAGAAAGGTCCCGACTCAAAACGTCACCTATCCATGTTCACCAGAGAAACACCCCCGAGCTGCCGAGTTACTCCAGCACTGTGCGGTAACAACATTTAAAAGATATTTGCACAGGAAAGGTTTAGAGAGATATGGGCAAAACGTGGGCAGATGGGACAAGTCTGGATGTGGTATGTAGGAAACAAGGAACGGCAGATGCTGCTTTACAAAATTACTAGAATAATTCAGTCTGAAGGGTCTCGACCCGAAACGTCATCCATTCCTTCGCTCCATAGATGCTGCCTTACCCACTGAGTTTCTCCAGCATTTTTATCTACCTTCGATTTTTCCAGCGTCTGCAGTTCCTTCTTAAACAGAATAATTCAGCCGGTCAGGCAGCTACTCTGGAGAACACAGCTCGGTGACTTTTCGGGTCGGAACCTTCGAATGACAAAACGTCACCCATTCCTTCTCTCCAGAGATGCTGCCTGACCCGCTGAGTTACTCCAGCATTTGTGTATAATCTTTTTTTTTAAACCTCTACTTCAAAAATAGTACAGGGTGGACGTCTCGATTGTAATCAGTCTCTCCGCTCACAGGATAGCACCAACCAGAAAAAAAAAGCTTTTTCACCGTACCTTGTGACAATAAACTGAACTTATAGATGTAGCATCTTGGTTTAAGAAAGAACTGCAGATGCTGGAAAAATCGAAGGTAGACAAAAAAGCTGGAGAAACACAGCGGGTGAGGCAGCATCTTGCTCAGTGTGGGCAAGTTTCATAGATACATAGAAAATAGGTGCAGGAGTAGGCCATTCGGCTCTTCGAGCCTGCACCGCCATTCAATATGATCATGGCTGATCATCCAACTCAGTATCCTGTACCTGCCTTCTCTCCATACCCCCTGATCCCTTTAGCCACATCTAACTCCCTCTTAAATATAGCCAATGAACTGGCCTCAACTACCCTCTGTGGCAGAGTTCCAGAGATTCACCACTCTCTGTGTGAAAAAGTTTTTCCTCATCTCGGTCTTAAAGGATTTCCCCCTTATCCTTAAGCTGTGACCCCTTGCCCTGGACTTCCCCAACATCGGGAACAATCTTCCTGCATCTAGCCTGTGCAACCCCATAAGAATTTTGTACGTTTCTATAAGATCCCCTCTCAATCTCCTAAATTCTAGCGAGTATAAGCCAAGTCTATCCAGTCTTTCTTCATATGAAAGTCCTGACATCCCAGGAATCAGTCTGGTGAACCTTCTCTGCACTCTCTCTATGGCTATAATGTCCTTCCTCAGATTTGGAGACCAAAACTGTACGCAATACTCCGGGTGTGGTCTCACCAAGACCCTGTACAACTGCAGTAGAACCTCCCTGCTCCTATACTCAAATCCTCTTGCTATGAAAGCCAACATACCATTCGCTTTCTTCACTTTCCACGCTTTACGACTACGAGACTCACCTGTGCGAACGGAGAGGGCATCTGTCCCCTCTCACATGGCTGGGAGTCAGTCAATGACCTTTTTAACACACCAACAACACAATAGGATGTAGAGGCAGTTCCGGAGAGTCTGGAGGATATTGTGGGTGTCGTGATGGCCCAGAAAACTCGTGCCGGGCAGTCCAAAGGCCATGGCAGCGATCGGGAACACAGGGCGACCAGCAACCGACTGTTATTTCTGCTGCTGTCTCTGCTTGTTGTCGTTCGCCTGACTGAGGCCAGTTGACAGGGCTCAAGGCCAACATGCATCACTGGGGGCTGCGTTCATCAGCAGCCTGCCTGCGTGGAGCAGTCCAGCAAACAGCGCAGCACGTCATTTTCGACTGCGCTGTCCTCCGCCCCCCCCCCTGGTGGACCTCACAGCCCTCGACAGCAGCACATTGAACTGGCTACAGAGCCTGGAGGGCGTTACATAACCTCTGCTGCCTCAAACGCAAGAAGCAACTGACTGGCCTACACCTCCCCGACCAGCGTCCATCACCACCCTCTCACTCCCCACCAGAGGTCAGCTTAGCTCCTGCAATGGCTGACACCCCCCCGATGGTCTCGCCTCGGCTTGTAGGGAGAGAGCGAGGTGCAGGGGTCGCTCAGAGTCTGACTGCTCCTCAATAATGTCTAGCATGGTGGCCGCCAGAGACCCCCTGGTTCGATCCTGACCTCGGATGCTGTCTCGTCAGTGTGGAGTTTGTACCTTCTCCCTGTGACCGCGTGGGTTTCCTCCGGGAGCACCGGCTCCCCCCCCCCCCCCTTAAAGACGCGCCCGTGCGGGTTTGGAGGATAATCGGCCCCTCTGTAAATTGCTTCCCTAGTACGTAGGGGGTGGATGAGAAAGTGGGAGGAAGCAGGAAAGGGGAGGAAAATGGCAGGGAGTGGAGGAAGGAGAGGGAGAAAAGAGTGTGAG
This sequence comes from Malacoraja senta, assembly GCA_038087875.1. Taxonomy (NCBI): domain Eukaryota; kingdom Metazoa; phylum Chordata; class Chondrichthyes; order Rajiformes; family Rajidae; genus Malacoraja; species Malacoraja senta. The sequence goes on from JAXLNO010001721.1 coordinate 14,120, forward strand.
GGAGGATAGTGAGAGAAAAGAGCAAGTCTGAAGGAGGGTCTCCCATTCAGGCAATTTTTTGGGGCGACTACAGGCGAATGTCGCAGAATTTTCAACACATTGAAAAAATGTTGCCGAGTGTTTGCTGTCATAGGTGTCGTCGAAGGTGAATTCCGTTACAACTAGTCCCTGGCAGTCCTCCAAGTGGGACAGGCCTATTACTCCAGCATTTTGTGTGTACCTTTGAGAGATAAGAGGGGGTGGTCCCGTCCCACAGCAGAGTAGGAACCCCCCCCCCCCTCTCTCTCTCTCTCCCCACAGCGCCAGAAATGACCAGAGCATTGTACTGTGGGCTGGCTGACGCAGGGGCATCCAGTCAGCAACTAAACCCTGGCTGGCTTTGCTCTGACATCAAACTGAAGGGGAGCTCACCGCGACAGAGAAGGATTAATCTCCGAGCTGGGGAACAACAGGAGAGCACAAAGAGTGGCGGAGAGAGAGAGAGAGCGAGCCAGAAACAGCAGCAGAAACGTTCGGGAAAGCTGCCCATCGGATTCATGTGCATGCAAGCATTCACCCTCTGCACCATCCCATCACACACTCTCCCGGGATCAGACACACAGAGTGAAGCTCCCTCTACGTCCCATCACACACAGAGAATGAAGCTCCCTCTACCCCACTCAAATATCTGCAATGAAAACGAAACTCATGTTTTCATGACCCAGGTAAAGGGAGTTCAGGGTTTAGATACATAGAAAATAGGTGCAGGAGTAGGCCATTCGGCCCTTCGAGCCTGCACCGCCATTCAATATGATCATCCAACTCAGTATCCCGTACCTGACTTCTCTCCATACCCCCTGATCCCTTTAGCCACAAGGGCCACATCTAACTCCCTCTTAAATATAGCCAATGAACTGGCCTCAACTACCCTCTGTGGCAGAGAGTTCCAGAGATTCACCACTCTCTGCGTGAACAAGTTTTTTCTCATCTCGGTCTTAAAGGATTTCCCCCTTATCCTTAAGCTGTGACCCCTTGTCCTGGACTTCCCCAACATCGGGAACAGTCTTCCTGCATCTAGCCTGTCCAACCCCATAAGAATTTTGTACGTTTCTATAAGATCCCCTCTCAATCTCCTAAGTTCTAGCGAGTATAAGCCAAGTCTATCCAGTCTTTCTTCATATGAAAGTCCTGACATCCCAGGAATCAGTCTGGTGAACCTTCTCTGTACTCCCTCTATGGCTATAATGTCCTTCCTCAGATTTGGAGACCAAAACTGTACGCAATACTCCAGGTGTGGTCTCACCAAGACCCTGTACAACTGCAGTAGAACCTCCCTGCTCCTATACTCAAATCCTTTTGCTATGAAAGGTAACATACCATTCGCTTTCTTCACTGCCTGCTGCACCTGCATGCCTACTTTCAATGACTGGTGTACCATGACACCCAGGTCTCGCTGCATCTCCCCTTTTCCTAATCGGCCACCATTTAGATAATAGTCTACTTTCCTGTTTTTGCCACCAAAGTGGATAACCTCACATTTATCCACATTATACTGCATCTGCCAAACATTTGCCCACTCACCCAGCCTATCCAAGTCTCCTAGCATCCTCCTCACAGCTAACACTGCCCCCCAGCTTAGTGTCATCCGCAAACTTGGAGAAGAAAGATTTCTTGATCAGTAAAGGTGTCAAGTCCTCAGAGTAAATGTACGTACCTTTAGAAAGGAGATGGGGAGCAATTTCTTTAGCCAGAGGGTGGTGAATCTGTGGAATTCATTGCCACAGACAGCAGTGGGGGTCAAGACATCAGGTAGTTTTAAAGCAGAGAGTGATAGATTCTTGTTAGTGCGGGTGTCAGGAGTTGTGGGAGAAGGCAGGACAATGGGGTTAGGAGGGAGAGATAGATCGGCCATGATTGAATGGCGGATTAGATTCGATGGGCCGAATTGCCTAATTCAGCTCCTGTCACTTGTGAAGATGAGCGATCAGACCACCTCACGTCGTGCGGCAGAGTAGTTGTCTCACAGCGCCGGAGACCAGGGTTCGGCCCCGACTGCGGGTACTGTCTGTACGGAGTTTGCACGCTCTCCCCGTGACCTGCGTGGGTTTTCTCCGAGATCTTCGGTTTCCTCCCACACTCCAAAGACGTGCCGGTATATAGGTTTAGTGTTGGCTTAGTGTAAATGTAAATTCTCCCTGGTGTGTGTGTGTGTAGGAGTGTTAGTGTGCGGGGATCGCTGGTCGGTGCGGACTCGGTGGGCCGAAGGGCCTGTTTCCGCGCTGTATCTCTAAACTAAACTTCCTTGAATAGAGGACCCTAAACCCAGGCCCAGGATATGAAGGTAATTCACACACACGCACACACACACACACAAAGGACAAAGACAAAACAGCAAAACTTACACGGAATACACCATAATAAAATCATTATTTGTCAAGAGTCAGTACTGGATATATATAAATAAATCTCAAAACAATATCTTCTGTACATATATAACAAGGAACATATATGTCATCAGGAAAACTATTTGTGAGAAAGATTGGTGAGGTTCCTAAATTTGGTGAACTTTAGGTGGTTTGAATGTTGGTCGTTAACTTTCTTGTCACAAGGTAATGTGGTGGATGTGGAATACACGGACTAGCTCCACCAGGCAGTGGAGAGCATTCCCTCACACACCTGACTTGTAGATGGCGGGGAGAGGTAACATGGAATGACATTGGTAGTGGGGAAGATGCTGGAGTCGATTGTTAAAGATGTTACAGCAGCAGCATTTGGAAAGCAGTGACAGGATCGGTCAAAGTCAGCATGGATTTATGAAGGGGAAATCACGCTTGACTAATCTTCTGGAATTTTTTTGAGGGTGTAACAAGTAGAATGGATCAGGGAGAGAGCCAGTGGATGTGGTGTATCTGGACTTTCAAAAAGCCTTTGACGAGGTCCCACGCAGGAGAATAGTGTGCAAAATTAGAGCACATGGTATTGGGGGTAGGGAATTGACATGGATAACTGGTTGGCAGACAGGAAGCAAAGAGTAGGAATTAACGGGTCCTTTTCAGAATGGCAGGCAGTGACTAGTGAGGTGCTGCAAGGCTCGGTGCTGGGACCCCAGTTATTTACAATATATATTAACGATTTAGATGAGGGAATTAAATGTGACATCTCTAAGTTTGCGGATGACACAAAGCTGAGCGGCAGTGTGAGCTGTGAGGATGCTATGAGGCTGCAGGGTGACTTGGATAGTGGGCAGATGCAGTATGTGGATAAATGTGAGGTTACCCACTTTGGTGGCAAGAACAGGAAGGCATATTTTAATCTGAATGGCATCGGATTAGGAAAGGAGGAGGTGCAACGAGACCTGGGTGTGCTTGTTCATCAGTCACTGAAGGTAAGCATGCAGGTACAGCAGGCAGTGAAGAAAGCCAATGGCATGTTGGCCTTCATTGCGAGTGGATTTGAGTTTAGGAGCAAGGAGGTCCTACTGCAGTTGTACAGGGCCCTGGTGAGATCGCACCTGGAGTATTGTGTGCAATTTTGGTCTCCTAATTTGAGGAAGGACATTCTTCCTATTGAGGCAGTGCAGTGTAGGTTCACCAGGTTAATTCCCGGGATGGCGGGACTGACATATGATGAAAGAATAGGTCGACTGGGCTTGTATTCACTGGAATTTAGAAGGATGAGTGGGTATCTTATTGAAACATATAAAATTCTTAAAGGATTGGACAGGCTAAGTGCAGGAAAAATGTTTCCGATGATGGGGGAGTCCAGAACTAGGGGTCACACAGTTTAAGAATAAGGGGTCGGCCATTTAGAACCGAGATGAGGAAAAACTTCTTCACCAAGAGTTGTGAATCTGTGGAATTCTCTGCCACAGAAGGCAGTGGAGGCCAATTCACTGGATGTTTTCAAGAGAGCGTTAGATTTAGCTCTTAGGGCTAACGGAATCAAGGGATAGGGGGAGAAAGCAGGAATAGGGTACTGATTTTGGATGGTCAGCCATGATTGTAGAGGGCCGAATTGCCTACTCCTGCACCTATTTTTGTATGTTTCTGTGTCTAACTCCACCCAGGCAAGCGGAGAGTGACGTACAGATACCACAGGAACCTCCTCACACATTGTGCCTGGGTGAGTGGGTCAACTCTGGATATCCTAAGGCCATTTCCCCCATCTAAGAGTGAGAGGGAAACCTTCTCCACTTGGCCAGGGTGGTTAGTCCGCGTATTCCACATCCGCCTCTCCCATCGACAGGACAGGAGTGCGAAGGGGACTCTCTCCACTCGCTCTGGATGAGCGCGACTCCAACAACTCACGGGGAGCTCGACACAGTCCGGGACCAAGCAGCCTCTCGATCGCCCCCTCCCCCACCTCTCACCCCGGCCCCCAGTGTGCACCATCTACAGAACGCACCGCGGTTACTCGCCCGGTCGACTCCTGAACACACTGCCCCACCCACCCAGGGAGAGAGAAAGAGGGAGGGAGGGAGAGAGAGAGAGAGGGGAAAGAGTGGGAGGGGGAGAGATGGATGGAGAGATTGAGCCACCACCCACAGGTTCCACCCTCCCCAGCCACCTTCACCGTGTGTCTGAATCCCCAGGAACCCCCTCCCCTGACAGCGCCAGCACCGCTCGATCTTCCTGTTCTCCCCCCTCCACTTCCGCCTCTCTCCAAACCCCCTCCCCTCTCCGCAAACCCCCCTCTATCTCCCCAAAGCCGTCCTCTCTCCCTAACACGCTCTCTCCTTATCCCCCCTCACCCTCCTCTCTCTCCCTACCTCTCCTCTCCCCAAAGCCTTCCTCTTTCCCCAAAGCCCCCCCTCTCTCCCTAACCCCACCTCTCTTTCTACCCTTCTCATTCTCCCTACCCCCTCTCTCTTTCTCCCTACCCCCTCTCTCATTCTCCCTACCCCTGGGGAGCGGGCCTACATCTTTGAGCTAGGAGGCAGGATTGGACCCTGGTGGTGCCTTCCACAGCTGATCAGTCGACGTTCCCGGGCGACCCACTTCCCTCTGGGAGCTGACGGGGAGTTTCATCCGTCCTCACTACTGCTAACTCCAGAGGTGGGTGATAGCAGCCGGGGTGGGGGTGAGGGGCAGGGTCCGGGCAGAGGAACGAACCCAGCCGGAGGGGGGGGGGGGGGGGGGGGAAGGTTGTTTGAAGTTGGGTCAGTTCGGGGGGAGGGGTGGGTGTCAGAGGTTAGGGGGTGGTAGTCAGAGGTTAGGGTGGGAGGAATCAGAGGTCATGGGGTGGGATAGTGGGGGTAAGAGATTAGGAGGGGGGAGGGGGTCAGAGGTCAGTCAGGGTCCCGCGGATGGGCTCAGGTTCGCGAGGACCTCTCCTCAGCCTCCTCCTGCAGGTGGTAGGCGGGCCGGTAACGCTCCACGCCCAGGTCCGTCACGTAGCGCAGGGTGGGGTTCTTTGTCGTGTTCTCCATACTCCCTAGAGACGTGTACCTGAGGGGGGGGGGGGGGGGAAGAGAGAGAGAGACGGGGTAGAATGAAGAGGGAGAGACACCACCTGACCCAACCCACACCACCGTGGGAGGAAGGGACGGTGAGGAGCGGGCGCTGGGCGAGCGGGGAGGAGGGAGCGGCGGTGCGGAGGGGGAGGGTGGGAGGGCGGCGGGGAGGGGGGCTACCTACCCCCTGTCGTAAAGGACACAGTACGGGATGTAGAGAGTACGCAGGAACTCCCAGATATCATGGTAACTCCAGTCCTGGGAAAGAGAACAAAGATCGTCACGTTCCCAACATTTCCCCCCCTTCACGAACCGCGCAGTAAAAAATAAAAAAATACACACACGGACATGCAGGGATACGGATCACGTGCAGGGTGAGCAGATCAGTTTAACTTGGGCATCGTGTACGGCACGGAAGTTGCGGGCTGAAGGGCCTGTTCCTGGTGCTGTAATATTCCGTGAAGAGAATGATGGGGGGGGGGAACAAGGGGAGAGGGCGAGAACAAACAAGGGGACAAGGAGAGAGGGAGGGGGTGAAGGAGGGGGAGGAAGAACGGAGATATTGAGGGAGGCTGGATAGGTAGGGAGGGGGATGTTGTGAGAGGTGGTGCTGTCTGTCTGTTTGTGTGGAGTTTGCACGTTCTCCCTGTGACTCGCGTGGCAGGTACTTAATTTAGTTTGGAGACAGTGTGGAAACAGGCCCTTTGGCCCACCGAGCCCATGCCGACCAGCCATCACCCCGTACAATGGTTGTATCCTACACACTAGGGGCAATCTACAGAAGCCAATTAACTTACGAACCTGCACGTCTTTGTAAAGTGGGAGGAAACCAGAGAAACCACACCAGGGTCACAGGGAGAATGTACAAAGTCCGTACAGACAGCATCCGTAGTCAGGATCGAACCCGGGTCTCCGACGCTATGCCACTGTGCCGTTTATAACAAGATTGAAAAGATACCTGGGAAGGAAAGGCTGCGAGGGATATGGGCCAAATGTTGGCAATTGGGACGAGCTTCTATGTGGCAGATGTTTCTTCACAGGGGAAACTAAACTGTGATGACCTCGGCAAGGCCAGCAGCATCATCACGGACCAGTCTCACTCCCCCCCCACCCCCCGGTCACTCCCACTTCTCCCCTCTCCCATCGGGCAAGAGGTACAGAAGTGTGAAAACAAACGCACACACACACACACCTCCAGATTCAGGGACAGTTTCTTCCCGGCTGTTATCAGGCAAGTGAACCGTCCTCTCACCAACTAGAGAGCGGTCCTGACCTCCCATCCACCTCATTGGAGACCCTCGGACTATCTTTAACCGGACTTTACCTTGCACTAAACGTTATTCCCTTAATCCTGTATCTGTACACTGTGGACGGCTCGATTGTAATCACGTATTGTCTTTCCGCTGGCTGGATAGCACGCGACAAAAAAGCTTTTCACTGTACCTCAGTACACATGACAGTAATAAACTAAATACTGTAACACCAGTTAACAGCTATCTGGATAGTTTAATTTGGTTCAGTTTATTGCCACGTGTACCGTGATACAGTGAAAATCTTCTTGCTGCGTGCTATCCAGTCAGCGGAAAGACCACACACGATTACAATCGAGGGCAGGAAAGGTCTAGAGGGATGTGGACGAAACGCGGGCAGGTGGGACGAGCTTAGATGGGGCATGTATGAAACAAAGAACAGCAGATGCTTTCTGAGATGGGGGTAACTAGACTGCGATAACTCTGTGGGCTGGCAGACTTGATGGGCTGAACGGCGTTCCCTGCAGTTTGGAAACAAGGCAGCGGCAGGCAGGTCAATTGATATTTTTAAGCGGCAGGTCGACAGATTCCTGATTGGTATGGATGTCAAGGGTCATGGGATGGGGGAGGGGAGGCTGGAGAAAGGGGTTGGGAGGGAGATAGATCACGGTGGCACAGCGGTAGAGTTGTTGCCTTACAGCGGCGGAGACCCGGGTTCGATCCTGACTACGGGTGTTGTCTGTACGGAGTTTGTACGTTCTCCCCGTGGGCTTTCTCCGAGATCTTCAGTTTCCTCCCACGCTCCAAAGACGTGCAGGTTTGTAGGTTAATTGGCTCGGTAAATGTAAAAATTGTCCCTAGTGGGTGTAGGATAGTGTTAATGTGCGGGGATTGCTGGTCGGCGCGGACCACCGGGTGGGCCGGTTTCCGCGCTGTATCTCTGAACTAAATTAAACCAGCCATGATTGAATGGCAGAGTAGACTTGATGGGCCGAATGACCTCATTCTACTCCTAGAACTTATGAAACGTGGAATCTTTTGGCCGGCGAGGATTCGGCGACGGGGTGCCCCACACTCACCAGGAGAGGGTTCACCCTCATGTAGTCGGGCCAGCCGGGGTCAGTGGCGCACATGGGGCTGAGCGTGCGGGAGTAGGGGTCCGTGCGCCTGGTCCCCATCAGAATCGCCTTGATGCCGGGCTGCTGCTCTTTCAGGTCCGTCAGCGCCTCCTTGATGTTCCCGCACACCGTGTAGAGCTGGAGATTGTACCTGCAGAAAGAACTCAGTTAGTCTCTCTCTCTCTCTCTCTCTCTATGGGTGGCGCAGCTGTGGAGTTGCTGCCTCACAGCGCCAGAGACCCCGGCTCGATCCTGACTACGGGTGCTGTCTGTGCGGAGTTTGTACGTTCTCCCCGTGACCTGCGTGGGTTTTTCTCCGGGATCTCCGGTTTCTTCCCACCAGTCAAAAGACATTACAGGTTTGTAGGTTAATTGGCTTGGTATAATTGTAAATTGTCCCTAATGTGTTTAGGAGAGTGTTCGTGTATGGGGATCGCTGGTCAGCATGGACTGGGTGGGCCGAAGGGCCTGTTTCCGCGCTGTACCTCGAATCTAAAATAAACGCTCTCCCTGGAGCAATACTTAGATTTAGATATTTATTTGTTGTCGTTTGAACCTAAGTTCAAACGAAATTTAAACAAACAATACACGCTCAGATACTCAATCTACTGCAACTCATTCCAGGGGAGCGTAGAGAGGAGTGCAGGGGCAGTTACAGGCTTGGAACTAATCCAGAGGTTTGGGGGAGGGGGGGAGGTGGGGTTATATATAGGATCACAGATCCCTGGGAGTGGGTTTACAGGCTGGGATCTGATCCAGGAGCTCACTGAGGTTTATACAGCGAATAACAGGTTCCTGTGAGTGGGTTACAGGTTGCAATCTTATCCAAGGGTTCAGCAGGGAATTATATATAGAATAACAGGTTACAGACTAGGATCTAATCCATGGTTTCGGGGGGGAGGGGGGGGTTAATATGTCGAACAAGGGCAGGACCTACACAGTGAATGGTAGGCTTCTGGGTAGTGTTGTAGAGCAGTGGGATCTAGAAGTACAGGTGCATGGTTCCTTGAAGGTCGAGTCGCAGGTAGATAAGGTGATCAACAAGGATTTTGGCACATTGGCCTTCATCAGTCAGAGTATTGTGTATAGAAGTTGGGAGGTCACGTTGCAGTTGTACAAGACGTCGGTGAGACCGCATTTAGAATATTGTGTTCAGTTCTGGGCACCGTGTTATAGGAAAGATATTGTCAAGCTTGAAAGGGTTCAGAAAAGATTTACGAGGATGTTGCCAGGACTAGAGGGTGTGAGCTACAGGGAGAGGTTGAGCAGGCTGGGTCTCTATTCTATGGAGCGCAGGAGGATGAGGGGAGATCTTATAAGGTGTACAAAATCATATGAGGAATAGATCAGGTAGATGCACAGAGTCTCTTGCCCAGAGTAGGGGAATCGAGAACCAGAGAGGACATAGGTTCAAGGTGAAGGGGAAAAATTTAATTGGAATCCGAGGGGTAACTTTTCCACACAGAGGGTGGTGGGTGTATGGAACAAGCTGCCAGAGGATGTAGTTGAGGCTGGGACTATCCCATTGTTTAAGAAACAGTTGGACAGGTACATGGATAGGACAGGTTTGGAGGGATATGGACCAAGCGCAGGCAAGTGGGACTAGAGTAGCTGGGACATTGTTGGCCGGTGTGGGCAAGTTGGGCTGAAGGGCCTGTTTCCACACTGTACCATGACTCTAACAGATCCTGGGTTAGACTGGGATCTGATCCAGGGGGTTGGGGGGGTTGATACATTGATTAGTTGCCTGGGAGTGGGTTTCAGGCTGGAGTCGGGCCAGAAGCAGAGGGTTGGGAATCACGATGATGTTTTGCTCAACACTCACCTCTTGCAGGTCTCCTGGATGAAGTCCTCCATTTCAGGGAAGGGGGAAACGAGGCGTACGTATAGACCCTGCAGTTGATGGCTGGTGTCTGGGTTTGCCCTGCACGGGACACACATTGGGTGAAGGTCACCGAGAACGTTCCCCACCCTGCCCCCCTCCTCCTCCCCCTCAGTCATCGGCACAGGTCTGTGGGGGACGGGGTACACGACGACGACTACCCCTGCGATCCCCACACACACACGTACTTATTTTCAGTACGTTGAGTGTGTAGTCAGGGGGCCTCATCTTTTTATGTGTGGGGAGTGGTGGGGGGGAAGGGGGAAACTGCTTTTCGAGTCCCTACCTGGTCGGAGGGGTTGCCTTCCTCCGAGCAGCGCCTTCGACCTGTCCTTGCGGCCTACCAGCGGGTCCTGGAGCGACGTTTCCCATGAGGGACCTGGCCAGAACATCGGCTTTGGCGGCGGCGCAGCGCTGGAGCGCTGGAGCGTGGAGCGGGCGATGCCTTTCCTGGGTCGCCGCGCCGGAACTCCAGTATGCTGGGACCGCCGATGAGAACATTGTGGAGCAGCGGTTCTGTGGAGCGGCCCAGCTGCGACGCTGAACGGTACATCCGGAGCCTGGGATCTCTCGCTGAGATCGCCAGTGTGTGGGGCTCCGTCCGGCGCGGTCTGTTGGCTTGGAAGCCGCGGTCTCCGGTGGGGCGGCGGCCGTTCTTGGTACCCCAAGCTCTGGGGGTTCTCCCGACGCCGGAGTACCATCACCCGGCTGAGAACATCGGGCGCTGTGGCGGCGACTGTGGGAGGCCTCAGTGGGCCCGACTCTGGGTGGACAAGAGGATGGGGACTGGACTTTGTGCCTTGGATGTTTTGGTGTTGAACTTCTTTTTAATACCATGTTGTATTTTATTAGTGTGCTGCAAGGACATCTGAATTTCCCCTGAATAAGGGGATTAATAAAGTCTAATTCAATTCAATTCACACACACACACACAGCTGTGGTTACAGCCACAGCTGGGGACATCCTGCAGCAACCACAGGAGGGCAGCACCGAGCCACGATCCGGGCAGTGAAGAGGGAGTTTCATGCCCCTGTCCCACTTAAGAAGATTTTTTAGGCGAACTACAGGCGACCAGTCTGTCGCCACATGGTCGCGGGGTGACGCCTGTATGGTCGTGAGTCGTCTCCTCAAGTCGCCTAAAGAGCCGTAAACGTTTTTCTGGTCGCTGCTGGATTTTGAAATGTTCAAAACCTTTCGGCGACCGTGGCCTTGACGTAGCTGGTCTTCTCCTGTCACAGGTACTGTCGTAGGTTGTCGCCAGGTGCTGACTTTGGTGAATTCCGTTGGCGAGGACCTACATCAACCGGCGACTGAATTGTCTTCAGCGGGCTTCAGTTTTCGGAGACCTGCAACGGCTGTGACGGTCGCCGAAAAAAACCCGGCTAAGTGGGGACAGGCCCTTGTCACTCTGTGTGTCTGATCCCAGGGGTGCGTGATGGGACCATGCAAAGGGAGCGCTGCGCTGTGGGAGGGAGGGAGGGAAGGGCGGTGACGAGGGAGTGCCGTGGTGCAGGGTGGGGGTGAGGAGAGAGCTCCACGCCGTGGGATGAAGGGAGGGGCGGCGGGGAGCGCCGCACCCTGCTGGAGTTGCCCACCTGCTGACGGCGGCGTGGAAGAGATGAACAAGGACGGTGCAGTCCTTTCCCCCGTTGAATCCCGCGCAGAGCTCGGGGAGGCCGTACTTAGCCAGCGCCTCCTCCACCACCGTCAGAGCTGCCGCCACCTTCTGCCCCAGCCGAGAGTCTGCAGCAAGGAACGAAGCAGTCAGGGAAAAGTCAGTCAGTCGGTGGACGAGCTGCTGAACCCACCCCCCACATCATTCACCCACCCACTGTATCAGGCAAACCGTCTCGTCTAGCTTTCATGTGCAGAAAAGGCTGCAGATGCTGGTTTAAACTGAAGGTAGACACAAAATGCTGGAGTAACTCGGCGGGCCAGGCAGTATCTCTGGACAGAAGGAAAGGGTGACGTTTTGGGTCGAGAATCGTCACCCATTCCTTCTCTCCAGACATGCTGGAGTTACTCCAACGTTTTGTGTCTACCTTCGATTTAATTGATTGAGTGCAAAAAAAACCAATTGATTTTCTCCAGAGATGATGCCTAACCCGCTGAGTTACTCCAGCGTTTTGTGTCTACCTTCGATTTAAACCAGCATCTGCAGTTCCTTCCTACAAACAGCCTCTGAGCTAAACAGGGAACTATCTACAAGATTTCTCTGGTAGACAGCAGACCTGAGTTACTATCTACATCATTGGAGAACCTCGGACTATCTTTGATTGGACTTTGCTGGCTTAATCTTGCACTAAACGTTATTCCCTTCATCATCTGGATCTGTACAGTGTGGATGGCTCGATTGTAATCATGCATTAATTCCCGGGATGGCGGGACTGGCATATGTCGATAGAATGGAGCGGCTGGGCTTGTGTACTCTGGAATTTAGAAGGATGAGAGGAGATCTTAGTGAAACATATAAGATTATTAAGAATTTGGACACACTAGACGCGGGAAACGTGTTCCCGATGTTGGGGGAGTCCAGAACCAGGGGCCACAGTTTAAGAATAAGGGGTAAGCCATTTAGAACGGAGACGAGGAAAAACTTTTTCACACAGAGAGTTGTGAATCTGTGGAATTCTCTGCCTCTGAAGGCAGTGGAGGCCAATTCTCTAGATACTTTCAAGAGAGAGCTAGATAGAGCTCTTAAAGATAGCGGAGTCAGGGGATATGGGGGAGAAGGCAGGAACAGGGTACTGATTGTGGATGATCATCAGCCATAGCTCAAAGGGCTGAATGGCCTACTCCTGCACCCATGTCTATGTTTCCATGGATAGGATAGTTTTAGAGGGATGTGCTGGAAGTCCCATTTACACAACATGAATTGGATACTGTGTGATTAGGGATCAGGAAGTTGTAACTTTGGAAATAGACATGCAGAAAAAAAGTTGCCAGGATTTAAACAGGGAGGGAGTGGGGGAAGGAGGGAGGGAGTGGGGGGAAAGGAGGGAGGAAAGGAGGGAGGAAGGGGGAAAAGGAGGGAGGGAGGGGGAAAAGGAGGGAGGGAGGGGGAAAAGGAGGGAGGGAGGGGAAAAGGAGGGGGGGAAAAGGGAGGGAGGGGGAAAAGGGAGGGAGGGAGAGTGTGAAGGAGGGAGGGGAAAAGGAGGGAGGGGAAAAGGAGGGAGGGGGAAAAGGAGGGAGGGGGAAAAGGGAGGGAGGGGGAAAAGGGAGGGAGGGAGAGTGTGAAGGAGGGAGGGGAAAAGGAGGGAGGGGAAAAGGAGGGAGGGGAAAAGGAGGGAGGGGAAAAGGAGGGAGGGAAAAGGAGGGAGGGGAAAAGGAGGGAGGGGAAAAGGAGGGAGGGGAAAAGGAGGGAGGGGAAAAGGAGGGAGGGGAAAAGGAGGGAGGGGAAAAGGAGGGAGGGAGAGGGGAAAGGAGGGAGGGAGGGGGGGAAAGGAGGGAGGGAGGGGGGGAAAGGAGGGAGGGAGGGGGGGAAAAGGAGGGAGGGAGGAAAAGGAGGGAGGGAGGGGGGAAAAGGAGGGAGGGAGGGGGGAAAAGGAGGGAGGGAGGGGGGAAAAGGAGGGAGGGAGGGGGAAAAGGAGGGAGGGAGGGGGGAAAAGGAGGGAGGGAGGGGGGAAAAGGAGGGAGGGAGTGGGGAAAGGAGGGAGGGAGGGGGGAAAAGGAGGGAGGGAGGAAAAGGAGGAGGGAGGGGGGAAAAGGAGGGAGGGAGGGAGGGGAAAAAGGAGGGAGGGAGGGAGGGGAGGGGGGAAAAGGAGGGGGAAAAAGGAGGGAGGGAGGGGGGAAAGGAGGGAGGGAGGAAAAGGAGGGAGGGGGGAAAGGAGGGAGGGAGGGGGGAAAGGAGGGAGGGAGGGGGGAAAAGGAGGGAGGGAGGAAAAGGAGGGGGAAAGGGAGGGGGGGGAAAGGAGGGAGGGAGGGGGGAAAGGAGGGAGGGAGGGGGGAAAGGAGGGAGGGAGGAAAAGGAGGGGGGAAAGGGAGGGGGGAAAGGAGGGAGGGAGGGAGGGAGGGGGAAAAGGAGGGAGGGGGGAAAAGGAGGGAGGGAGGAAAAGGAGGGAGGGAGGGGGGAAAGGGAGGGGGGGGAGGGAGGGAGGGGGGGAAAGGAGAGAGGGGGGAAAGGAGGGATAGAGGGGGGAAGAGTGTGAAGGAGATGGCGGGCTCTCCATTACCAGAGAGGGCCAGCCGGTAGACATGTCGGGCAGCCGCCGCCACGGGCTGCCTCTCGGGCTGGACGATGGCGCCGTGAGGGAGGCTGTTTGCCAGGAAGCTTCGCGCCTCCTCCAGAGGCTCCTCCCGCTCGGCGTCGAGGGTGACCCGCACCCGGTAGTAGTTGCTGCTCCAGTCGGGGTAGGAGCCGACGGCGACGGCGGGCGCGAAGGCCCGGGCGGCGCAGCGCAGGGCGGGCGCGATGTCGGCCTCGTCGGCGTCGACCAGCAGCTCCCGGCTGAGGTAGGTGACGGCCGGGTTGTGGAAGAGGTGCTGGAGTCCGGCCATGGCCCGCCTCAGCAGGGCGGGGACCCCGGGGAAGAGGTAGACGTTGTGGACGCTGACGAGGGGGTAAAGAGAGGCGGCTCCGGTGAGCGGGTCACGCCCGTAATGGAGGCGGGCGGACGACGGCACCAGCGCCATTTTGTTTTCCTGCGCGCCTTTTTCCCCTTCGTCGTCGTCGTCACCGTCCTCCTCCTGGGCCCCGCGAGGCCCGCGCGTGCGCCGCAGCAGGGCCAGTAGCTCCGGGTGGGGCCGAACGGCCTCGCCGAACGCCCGCGCCACGCCCTCGAATGTCACGTCGTCGTGCGTCGGGCCCACGCCGCCCGACGTCAGCACATAGCGGTAGCGGGCGGAGAGGTGGCGCACCTCGGCCGCGATCGCCCCACGCGGTCGGGCAGCACCGACACACGCTCCACCCGCACTCCCAGAGAGCGCAGGCGCGCACACAGGTGGAAGGAGTTGGTGTCCTGGGTGTGGCCCTGGGGGGGGGGGGGGGGGGGGGGGAGGGGAGAGGGGGAGGGGTAGAGAGAGGGGGTGGGAGGGGAGAGAGAGAAAGAAAGCAAAGGTTAAACTTGACCCCCACCCTATCCGCAATCGCTGCTGTGACACGGTGCGAACGTCTCACAGCGTCAAAGACCCCGGTTCGATCCCAACCTCAGGCGCTTGTGTGTGTAAATGAATGTGTGTGTGTGTGTGAGAGTGTGTGAGTGTAAATCTTTGTGTAAATGTGTGAGAGCGTGTAAATGTGTGAGTGTATAAATGTGTGTGTGAGTGTGTAAATGTGCGTGTGAGTGTGTATGTGAGAGTATGTAAATGTGTGTGAGAGTGTAAATGTGTGTGTGAGTGTGTAAATGAGTGTGTGTGTGTGTGTGTGTAAATGAGTGTGTGAGTGTAAATGTGTCTGTGAGAGTGTAAATGTGTGTGTGTGAGTGTGTAAATGTGTGTGTGTGTGTGTGAGAGTGTAAATGCGTGGTGTGTGAGAGTGTAAATGCGTGTGTGTGTGAGTGTAAATGTGTGTGTGTGAGAGTGTAAATGTGTGTGTGTGAGTGTGTAAATGTGTGTGTGTGAGAGTGTAAATGTGTGTGTGTGTGAGTGTATATGTGTGTGTGTGAGTGTGTAAATGCGTGTGTGTGTGTGAGTGTAATGTGTGTGTGAGAGAGTGTAAATGTGTGTGTGTGAGAGTGTGTGTAAATGTGTGAGTGTTTGTGTGAGAGTGTGTGGAGTTTGCAGGAGTAACTCAATGGGTTAGGCATGGGGTTAGAGATGGGGAGAGGGGCATAGGGACCAGAGGGAGGGGGAGAGGAGAGAGAGAGAGAGAGAAAGCAAAGGTTAGACTTGACCCCCACCCTATCCTAGAACCCTGCACGCTGCCCGGAGAGGACGCTGGCGTTGACTGTTTGCCACTTCTCTGCCAGACACCCCCCCCTCTCTTTTGTAACCTGTTACCTGTCTGTGCACCATCGACGCTGGACACCTCCCTGGACCAGCAACGCTGCACCAGCTGGATCCTCTCTGCACCCCCAACCTGGACAGCCTCTCTGCACCAGCGCTGCTGGATGGCCTTTCTGCACCTGCACTGCTCCACGGCCCCCTCTGCTCACCCACCGCTGGCTTCTCTCTCCACCTGCACCGCTGGACGGCCTCTCTGCGCCCTGCACCGCTGGACACCCCTCTTCGACTTCTCCGCTGGACACCTCTCTGCGCCCTCACTGCTGGACAACCTCTCTGCTGCTTCCTGCAGTTGCTCGGGCTCCTCATCATGCTCAAATACTCGGCTCTGCGGCTGACTGGTCTCTCCAACAATCACACCCCATCCTGCATCCCAATCATTAAACAGTTTGGACTTCTGCGTCGACCCCGTTACATCCACAGAGGCCCTCGACGCAAACTTATTTGCTTCGGCCACGGACATTCCATTCCATCCACCTGCTCGCTACCACGCTCTGCCCCCCCCTCAACCGCGTCACCCCCCCATCCCAGCTGACCACATGCACGGTCAACTGGGACAACCTCAGATCCCTCCACCCTCTCACAATGCCAACTTTGCCCTCCTCAACACCCGGTCGCTCAACAACAAAGCCCTTGCCCTCCATGAACTAACCCTTGACAACGCTCTTGACTTCCTTCTGCTCACTGAAACCTGGCAACAACTCAATGTCTTCTTCTCCCTCAACCAAGCATCCCCATCTGGATTTAATTATATTTCCAAACCCCGCCCCTCCCGCCATGGAGGCGGCCTCGCTGTTATCTTCAACCAGAACTTTCCAATCGCTGAACGCCCCCCTCCCCCCCAGTAGCACCATTTGAATTCTTTGCCTTCAAAACCCTTTCCTCCATGACAGTCATCCTCATTTACCAGCCACCTAAACCAAACCCCTCCTTCCTATCTGACTTCACTGAACTCCTCACACTTGCCTCATCTCTCTCTCCCCACGTCTGCTGTTACTTGGTGACTTAAATATTCAGATGGACTCCCCCACCTGCAAGTTCGCATCTGAATTCGCTTTTCTACTTGACAACTTCTCTCCTCACTCAGCACGTCACCTTCCCACTCATGACAAAGGTCACATCCTTGACCTGGTCTGCTCCACAAAATCAACCGGTACTCGACCTCCATCCATGCTTCTTCCCCCTCTCTGATCATAAGCTCATACGGTTCACCATCCCTTCTCCGACACCTCGCCCCCGCTTCCTCCGAGAAATCACCTTCCGTAATCTAAAATCTATCGACCCCCCACCATCTCTCCACCACTCTCCCCCTGGACTCAACCACATCTCACCTGATGATCTCACAAACCATCTCAATTCCATCTTGTCTACCTCCCTTAACACTCTGGCCCCCCTCAAAACATGAACCGTAACTTTTAATAAATCTTCACCCTGGTACACACCTGCACTTCGTAAGCTGAAATAGACTGGTCGCCGATTTGAACGACTCATAAAGAAATCACCTCTCACAGTCCACCATGAAGCTTACAAACTCCACCTCACTGCCTATAAAGATGCCCTCATTGCTGCTAAATCTGCCTACCTCTCCTCCATATTCACCGACCCCTGCCTAAACCACAGAACCCTCTTCTCAACCTCTCAAGCCTCGAGCCAACACTCTCCCTACCTCCACTCCGGATCCCTGCAACTCATTCCTTCACTTTTTCGCTGACAAAATCAGCACCATCTATCAATCTTATCCCCTGTACCCGACTCCCCAGCATCTACTCCACCACCTACCAAGGCCCTCCTTTCAACATCTCCGCTGACCTCCTTACCCCTCCTCCTCACTGCTTCCTCTCCCAGTTTGACCCGGTCACCCCTACTGAAATCTCCAAACTCATCAGCTCTTCCAACCCACTACCTGCTCCCTCGACCCTCTCCCCACTCCCCTGCTGAAGTCCTGCCTCCCCGCTCTCTGCCCCTACCTCACTAATCTCTTCAACTCCTCATTGTCCCAAGGAATTGTCCCCTCTGCTTTCAAACTGCTGCTGTCACACCAATCTTAAAGAACCCGGTCTTGATCCCTCCTCTCTCATTAACTACGGCGCCATCTCAAACCTCCCCTTTCTTTCAAAAACCTGGAGCGTATCGTCGCGTCACAACTTCATTCCCACCTCCTCGCGTATAACCTATTCAAACCACTCCAATCTGGCTTTCGCCCCCTCCATAGCACAGAAACTGCTCTCCTCAAAGTCCTCAATGACCTCCTTACCTCTGCTGACACTGGCTCCCTCAATATCCTCATCCTCCTCGACCCGAGTGCAGCCTTCGATACCGTGAACCATAACATCCTGCTCACCAGACTTAGGGACCTTGGCATTGAAGGTTCTGCACTCAGCTGGTTCCGTTCCTACCTTTCCAACCGATCACATAGAAACATAGAAATTAGGTGCAGGAGTAGGCCATTCGGCCCTTCACCGCCATTCAATATGATCATGGCTGATCATCCAACTCAGTATCCCGTACCTGCCTTCTCTCCATACCCTCTGATCCCTTTAGCCACAAGGGCCACATCTAACTCCCTCTTAAATATAGCCAATGAACTGGCCTCAACTACCCTCTGTGGCAGAGAGTTCCAGAGATTCACCACTCTCTGTGTGAAAAAAAGTTCTTCTCATCTCGGTTTTAAAGGATTTCCCCCTTATCCTTAAGCTGTGACCCCTTGTCCTGGACTTCCCCAATATCGGGAGCAATCTTCCTGCATCTAGCCTGTCCAACCCCTTAAGAATTTTGTAAGTTTCTATAAGATCCCCTCTCAATCTCCTAAATTCTAGAGAGTATAAACCAAGTCTATCCAGTCTTTCTTCATAAGACAGCCCGGACATCCCAGGAATCAGTCTGGTGAACCTTCTCTGCACTCCCTCTATGGCAATAATGTCCTTCCTCAGATTTGGAGACCAAAACTGTACGCAATACTCCAGGTGTGGTCTCACCAAGACGCTGTCCAACTGCAGTAGAACCTCCCTGCTCCTATACTCAAATCCTTTTGCTATGAAAGCTAACATACCATTCGCTTTCTTCACTGCCTGCTCCACCTGCATGCCTACTTTCAATGACTGGTGTACCATGACACCCAGGTCTCGCTGCATCTCCCCTTTTCCTAGTCGGCCACCATTTAGATAATAGTCTACTTTCCTGTTTTTGCCACCAAAATGGATAACCTCACATTTATCCACATTATACTGCATCTGCCAAACATTTGCCCACTCACCCAGCCTATCCAAGTCTCCTAGCATCCTCCTCACAGCTAACACTGCCCCCCAGCTTAGTGTCATCCGCAAACTTGGAGATATTGCCTTCAATTCCCTCATCCAGATCATTAATATATATTGTAAATAGCTGGGGTCCCAGCACTGAGCCTTGCGGTACCCCACTAGTCACTGCCTGCCATTGTGAAAAGGACCGTTTACTCCTACTCTTTGCTTCCTGTTTGCCAGCCAGTTCTCTATCCACATCAATACTGAACCCCCAATGCCATGTGCTTTAAGTTTGGATACCAATCTCTTATGTGGGGACCATGTCGAAAGCCTTCTGGAAGTCCAGATACACCACATCCACTGGTTCTCCCCTATCCACGCTACTAGTTACATCCTCGAAAAATTCTATAAGATTCGTCAGACATGATTTACCTTTCGTAAATCCATGCTGACTTTGTCCAATGATTTCACCACTTTCCAAATGTGCTGCTATCCCA
>JAXLNO010001721.1:33676-74544 GCA_038087875.1 Malacoraja senta
GTTCTAAATGGCTTACCCCTTATTCTTAAACTGTGGCCCCTGGTTCTGGACTCCCCCAACATCGGGAACATGTTTCCTGCCTCTAGCGTGTCCAAGCCCTTAACAATCTTATATGTTTCAATGAGATTTCCTCTCATCCTTCTAAACTCCAGGGTGTACACGCCCAGCTGCTCCATTCTCTCAGCGTATGACAGTCCCGCCATCCCGGGAATTAACCTTGTAAACCTACGGTGCTCTCCCTCAATAGCAAGAATGTCCTATCCATGTACCTGGCCAAATGTTTCTTAAACGTTGGGATAGTCCCTGCCTCAACTACCTCCTCTGGCAGCTCATTCCATACACCCACCACCCTATGTGTGGAAAAGTGACCCCTCAGATTCCTATTAAATCTTTTCCCCTTCACCTTGAACCTATGTCCTCTGGTCCTCGATTCCCCTACTCTGGGCAAGAGACTCTGTGCGTCTACCCGATCTATTCCTCTCATGACTTTGTACACCTCTATAAGATTATCCTCCGGCGCTCCATGGAATAGAGTCCCAGCCTGCTCAACCTCTCCCTGTAGCTCAGACCCTCTAGTCCTGGCAACATTTAGAACGGAGACGAGGAAACACTTTTTCCCACAGCGAGTGGTGAGTCTGTGGAATTCTCTGCCTCAGAGGGCGGTGGAGGCCGGTTCTCTGGATGCTTTCAAGAGAGAGCTAGATAGGGCTCTTAAAGATAGCGGCGTCAGGGGATATGGGGAGAGGGCAGGAACGGGGTACTGATTGGGGATGATCAGCCATGATCACATTGAATGGCGGTGCTGGCTCGAAGGGCCGAATGGCCTACTCCTGCACCTATTGTCTAACATCCTTGTAAAAGGATGTATGGGGCCCAAAACTGTGCCTGAAGTTCCTCGTTGCTCAACCTAATGCAGCTGAAGGTAACGCTGCTGAATCATCGTGACCATTGCCAAAAGTGACTCAGACATCAACAGTCAGTGGCTGTAACCTGAGCACTAACCGGTTAACAAGGTCTCACAAGAAGCAACAAAGACAATGAGTCTGCTCTGACACACTCCAGTGAGGAGACAAAATCCTCCTTTTAGTTCAAATCAACGGTAGAAACTAAATGCTGGAGGAACTCAGCGGGACAGGCAGCATCTCTGGAGAGAAGGAATGGGTGACGTTTCGGGTCGAGACCCTTCTTCAGATTAGTTTAAGGTAGACAAAATTGCTGGAGAAACTCAGCGGGTGCGGCAGCATCTATGGAGCGAAGGAAATAGGCAATGTTTCGGGTCGAAACCCCTCTTCAAATGTTGCCTATTTCCTTCGCTCCATAGATGCTGCTGCACCCGCTGAGTTTCTCCAGCAATTTTGTCTACCTTCGATTCTCCAGCATCTGCAGTTCCTTCTTGAACGTTCAGATTAGTTTAGTTCAGTTCAGTGATATTGCACAGAAACAGGCCCTTCGGCCCACACCGACCAGCCATCCCCGCACACTAACACTATCCTACACACACTAAGAAGTATTCTGTTACATTCAGACCAAGCCAATTTACCCACAAACCTGCACGTCTTTGGAGTGTGGGAGGAAACCGAAGATCTCGGAGACAACCCAGGCAGGTCACGGGGAGAACGTGCAAACTCCGTACAGGCAGCACCCGTAATCGGGATCGAACCCGGGTCTCTGGCGCTGTGAGGCAGCAACTCTACCGCTGTGCCACCGTGCCGCCCGATAGCGAGCGAGTCTCAGCCCGGTCACTCCCTCTGCTCCCCTCTCCCATCGGGCAAGAGGTACAGAAGTGTGAAAACAAACGCACACACACACCTCCAGATTCAGGGGCAGTTTCTTCCCGGCTGTTATCAGGCAACTGAACCGTCCTCTCACCAACTAGAGAGCGGTCCTGAACTACTATCCACCTCATTGGAGACCCTCAGACTATCTTTGATCGGACTTTAATGGCTTTATCTTACACTAAAGGTTATTCCCTTCATCATACTTTTACGAGGATGTTGCCAGGACTAGAGGGTGTGAGCTACAGGGAGAGGTTGAGCAGGCTGGGTCTCCTTTCCATGGCGCGCAGGAGAATGAGGGGTGATCTTATAGAGGTGTACAAAATCATGAGTGTCATTGTGCGATGAGTGTGCGTGTGGTTGGGGGACGTTTGTGTAATTCCTCTTACTCAATCCTTCCTCCCTGCCAGCGATTCCGTTTGTTGCCCTGGTGTTGCAAGGACAGTAGGTCCCTGACCCTGAGCCCAACCCAGCCCCCCTCAGCCTAGTCACACGCAGCTCATTCCTTTTAGACATTATTGATATAATGTGGACACAGGCCCTTGGGCCCACCGAGTCCGCGCCGACCAGCGATCACCCCGCAAACGAGCGAGCACTATCCGACCCACCGGGGACAATTTACAATTTGCAGAGCACAATTAACCTCCAAACACGCACGGCTTGGTAGCGTGGGCGGTCATGGTGGGGCAGCGGTAGCGAATGTAGCGCCAGAGACCGGGTTCGATCCCCACTACGGGTGCTGTCTGTAGGGAGTTTGTACGTTCTCCCCGTGGGTTTTCTCCAAGATCTTCGGTTTCCTCCCGCACTCCAAAGACGTGCAGGTTTGTAGGTTAATTGGCTTGGTGTAAATGTAAAAATTGTCCCTAGTGGGTGAGGATAGTGTTAGTGTGCGGGGATCGCTGGTCGGCGCGGACCCGGTGGGCCTGTTTCCGCGCTGTATCTCTAAACTAAAGTAGAAACCGGAGCACCTGGAGAAAACCCACACGGCCACAGGGAGAACGTACAGACTCAGTACAGAGACAGCACCCATGGTTGGGATCGAACCCTGGTACTGGCGCTGTGAGGCAGCAACTGTGGCACCGTGTAGCCCTTACTTTCATCTCCGACCTTTGTCTAAAGCGTGCGGGTTTGTAGGTTAATTGGCCCTCCGTAAATTGGGATAAGATGGAAATGGAGTACAGGTGATCGATGGTTAGAATGTGTAAGAAAGAACTGCAGATGCTGGTTCAGATCGAAGATAGACACAAAATGCTGGGGGTAACAGCGGGTGAGGCAGCATCTCTGGAGAGAAGGAATGGGCGATGTTTCAGGTCGAGACCCTATGTGTAAGAAAGAACTGCAGATGTTGGTTTCAATCGAAGATAGAAAAAAATGCTGGGCTAACTCAGTGGGTGAGGCAGCATCTCTGGAGAGAAGGAATGGGCGACGTTTCGGGTCGAGACGTTGCCCATTCCTTCTCTCCAGAGACGCTGCTTAACCGCTGAGTTACTCCAGCATTTTGTATCTATGTTCGTGGTCAGCATTTTTCCATGCATATATCTCCAAATGGGACCTTTTTCCATGCTTATATCTCCAAATGGGACCAGCTTAGATGCGACGCCTTGGTTTACAATGGTCAGTTGACATCAATGGCCCTGTTTCCGCGCTGAATGACTCTATGACAAAACCATCTGCATTTGTTGACTGCATGAGCTCATCCTTCTCCCCTGCACGCCTCATGAAGATATCAGAGTGTTCCATTAAAATCTGTGTACATTTTCCCAACCTGCCACCTCTTCCCTGGGATGGCGGGACTGTCATATGAGGAAAGAATGAAAAGACTAGGCTTGTAATTACTGGAAGGTACACAAAAATGCTGGAGAATCTCAGCGGGTGCAGCAGCATCTATGGAGCGAAGGAAATAGGCAACGTTTCGGGCCGAAACCCTTCTTCAGACTGAAGAAGGGTTTCGCTGGAGTTTAGAAGGATGAGGATTCACTGGAGTTTAGAACGATGATGGGGTAATCTAATAGAAACATATAACATTATAAAAGGACTGGACAAGCTAGATGCAGGAAAGATGTTCCCAATGTTGGGCGAGTCCAGAACCAGGGGCCACAGTCTTAGAATAAAGGGGAGGCCATTTAAGACTGAGGTGAGAAAAAACTTTTTCACCTAGAGAATTGTGAATTTGTGGAATTCCCTGCCACAGAGGGCAGTGGAGGCCAAGTCACTGGATGGATTTAAGAGAGAGTTAGATAGAGCTCTAGGGGCTAGTGGAGTCGAGGGATATGGGGAGAAGGCAGGCACGGGTTATTGATTGGGGACGATCAGCCATGATCACAATGAATGGCAGTG
This sequence comes from Malacoraja senta, assembly GCA_038087875.1. Taxonomy (NCBI): domain Eukaryota; kingdom Metazoa; phylum Chordata; class Chondrichthyes; order Rajiformes; family Rajidae; genus Malacoraja; species Malacoraja senta. The sequence continues at coordinate 37,789 of JAXLNO010001721.1, forward strand.
CTGGCTCGAAGGGCCGAATGGCCTCCTCATCCACCTATGTTCTACAGCGCGGAAACAGGCCATTCGGCCCACCGTGTCCGCGCCGACCGTCGATCACTCCGTGCGCAAGCGCCGTCGTACACACACTGGGGACAATTGACAACACGCAGAGGCCGATGAACCCACAAACACGCACGTCTGTGTAGTGCAGGAGGACGACGGAGCACCCTGGAGAAAAGCCACGCAGGTCACGGGGAGAACGTTCAAACTCCGCGCAGGCAGCACCCGCAGTCGGGATCGAACCCGGGTCTCCGGCGCCGTGATGCAGCAACTCCACCGCTGCGCCACCGTCGTGCCGCCCCCAGAGGTACTTCAACAGTAGCCGACAGAGGTGTTGCACTTTGGGACGTCTAACAAGGGCAGGACCTACAGTGTGAGTGGTAGGCCTCTGGGTAGTGTTGTAGAGCAGAGGGATCTAGGAGTACAGGTGCATGGTTCCTTGAAGGTCGAGTCGCAGGTAGATAAGGTGGTCAACAAGGCTTTTGGCACATTGGCCTTCATCAGTCAGAGTATTGAGTATAGAAGTTTTGAGGTCACGTTGCAGTTGTACAAGACGTTGGTGAGACCGCATTTAGAATATTGTGTTCAGTTCTGGGCACCGTGTTATAGGAAAGATATTGTCAAGCTTGAAAGGGTTCAGAGAAGATTTACGAGGATGTTGCCAGGACTAGAGGGTGTGAGCTACAGGGAGAGGTTGAGTAGGCTGGGTCTCTATTCCATGGAACGCAGGAGAATGAGGGGTGATCTTATCGAGGTGTATAAAATCATAAGAGGAATAGATCAGGTAGACGCACAAATCTCTTGCCCAGAGTAGGGGGATTGAGGACCAGAGGACATAGGTTCAAGGTGAAGGGGAAACGATTTAATAGGAATCTATGGGGTAACTTTTCCACAGAGGGTGGTGGGTGTATGGAACAAGCTGCCAGAGAAGGTAGTTGAGGCTGGGACTATCCCAACTTTTAAGAAACAGTTAGACAGGCACATGGATAGGACAGGTTTGGAGGGACATGGACTAGGCGTAGGCAGGTTGGTCTAGTGTAGCTGGGACATGTTGGCCGGTGTGGGCAAGTTGGGCCGAAGGGCCTGTTTCTACACTGTATCACTCAATGACTCTCTACAGATTATAACTTATCGAGACCCGAAACGTCACCCATTCCTTCTCTCCAGTGATGCTGCCAGTCCTGTTGAGTTACTCCCAGCATTTTGTGTCTATCTTCAGTTTAAACCGGCATCTGCAGTTCCTTCCTACACATAACTTCTCGAGACATCGGGGCGAGGTTGAGGCGCTGTGTAAGAGCAACAATCGTTCTTTCCCACAGAGGGTTATCAGAATTCAGCATGCCATGACCACAAATGGCTATCAAGCCAAATCAATCCAATTAGGCAACAAAGGCTTGGTGCCAACGTTGCCACAGGAACTATGGACTGAGTCTTTGTTGAAATTTTCATGAGCCCTTGTACTTGGTCCCCACAGCCAATCTGAGGGGCAACTTTTTCACACAGGGGTGGTGGGTGTATGGAACGAGCTGCCGGATTAGGTAGCCGAGGCAGGTACGATAACAACGTTTAAGAAACATTTAGACAGGTACATGGATAGGATAGGTTTGGAGGGATATGGGCTAAACACAGGCAGGTGAGACCAGTATAGATGGGGCATGTTGGCCAGTGTGGGCAAGTGGGGCTGAGGCCCCACATAGGAGATTAGTGGGCAAAATTAGGGCACTTGGTATTGGGGGTAGAGTGCTGACATGGATAGAGAAGTGGTTGGGAGACAGGAAACAAAGAGTATGGATTAACGGGTCCCTTTCAGAATGGCAGGCAGTGACTAGTGGGGTACCACAAGGCTCGGTGCTGGGACCGCAACTATTTACAATATACATCAATGATTTGGATGAAGGGATTCAAAGTAACATTAGCAAATTTGCAGATGACACAAAGTTGGGTGGCAGTGTGAACTGTGAGGAGGATGTTATGAGAATGCAGGGTGACTTGGACAGGTTGGGGGAGTCGGCAGATGCATGGCAGATGAAGTTTAATGCGAATAAATGTGAGGTTATCCACTTTGGTAGCAAAAACAGGAAGGCAGATTATTATCTAAATAGCGTCAAGTTGGGAAAAGGGGAAGTACAACGGGATCTGGGGGTCCTTGTTCATCAGTCTATGAAAGTAGGCATGCAGGTACAGCAGGCAGTGAAGAAAGCGAATGGCATGTTGGCCTTTATAACAAGAGGAGTTGAATATAGGAGCAAAGAGGTCCTTCTGCAGTTGTACAGAGCCCCAGTGAGACCACACCTGGAGTATTGTGTGCTGTTTTGGTCCCCTAATTTGAGGAAGGACATTCTTGCTATTGAGGGAGTGCAGCGTAGGTTTACAAGATTAATTCCCGGGATGGCGGGACTGTCATATGCTGAGAGAATGGAGCGGCTGGGCTTGTACACTCTGGAGTTTAGAAGGATGAGAGGATATCTCATTGAAACATATAAGATTGTTAAGGGTTTGGATACGATAGAGGCAGGAAACATGTTCCCGATGTTGGGGGAGTCCAGAACCAGGGGCCACAGTTTAAGAATAAGGAGTAAGCCATTTAGAACGGAGACGAGGAAACACTTTTTCTCACAGAGAGTTGTGAGTGTGTGGAATTCTCTGCCTCAGAGGGCAGTGGAAGCAGGTTCTCTGGACCTGAAAATCTAAGCGAGTGAGAATGGGTGATCGATGGTCGGCTTGTGTCCCCACGCCTTGTGACCTTACTGAGGGCGGCGATCAACAGCGCGGATTCGGCCTGCTCATGCTCGACGCGTCCACCACCACACACCTGCACCACCACCTGAGCAAATGCAATCTTACCACGTACTCCATCGCACACAGGCTGGGCTTAACGTACTAGGCACTGAGACCAGACACAGGCAGGCCTTCATCCAATGCAGACCTAAGCCGGTAACAAACTGGGTTAAAGGAGTCGCGCAGAGGTAGCACGCGAGAAGTCACACACACACACGCGGTCGCAGCCCCCTCCCCTCCCCCCTCACCTCGCCGTGACTCGCCGATGGGGGCAAGGCGGCAAAGATAAACACAGGGCGGCACCAAGCTGGCCATCGGCGAGTCACGGCGCCAGGCGGAAGAGGGCTCTGCCCGAGCCGGCTGCCTGTTTAGTTTTAGAGTTACAGTGCGGAAACAGGCGCTTCGGGCCCACCGGGTCCGGGCCGACCAGCGATCCCTGCACACTAACACCATCCTGCACCCGCTCGGGACAATTTTTACATTAACAGAAGCCAATTAGACAATAGACAATAGGTGCAGGAGTAGGCATTTGGCCCTTCGAGCCAGCACCACCATTCAATGTGATCATGGCTGATCATCCCCAATCAGTACCCCGTTCCTGCCTTCTCCTCATATCCCCTGACTCCGCTATCTTTAAGAGCCCTATCTAGCTCTCTCTTGAAAGTATCCAGTGAACCGGCCTCCACCGCCCTCTGAGGCAGAGAATTCCACAGAGTCTCTGTGTGAAAAAGTGACGGACAGGCGATCGTTGGTCAGCGTGGATTCGGTGGGCCGAAGGGCCTGTTTATGCTGTATCTCTAAACTAAACTGGATAAATTCCAGACCCCTTCTCTAGACTTTGTGTGAAAATATTTTTCCTCGGCTTCCCTCTCGTTTATCTGCCAAGACAAATAAGCTCTTACGATTCATCCTGCCTTTATAACCCCCTCAGTCTAACGAAAACAGCCCCAGCCTAGTCACTCCCTTATAGAAACATATACAATTATAAAAGGAGTGGACAAGCTAGATGCAGGAAAAATGTTCCCAATGTTGGGCGAATCCAGAACCAGTGGCCACACAGTCTTAGAATAATGGGGAGGCCATTTAAGACTGAGGTGAGAAAAAAACTTTTTCACCCAGAGTGTTGTGAATTTGTGGAATTCCCTGCCACAGAGGGCAGTGGAGGCCAAATCACTGGATGGATTTAAGAGAGAGCTAGATAGAGCTCTAGGGGCTAGTGGAGTCAAGGGATATGGGGAGAAGGCAGGCACGGGTTATTGATTGGGGACGATCACCCATGATCACAATGAATGGTGGTGCTGGCTCAAAGGGCCGAATGGCCTCCTCCTGCACTTATTTTCTATGTTTCTATGTTTATGTCCCCACCTATTGCTCTCATTCTCCAGCCCTTTACAAAACTCGACCTGTCTTCTCCCTGTTAAGCATTTTGCTTCCCAAAGAAAGACTTTTGTACTCCAACTTTCTTGTTCCAAATGAAGATTTAGTTTAGTTTAAGAAAGAACTGCAGATGCTGGTAAAATTGAAGGTAGACACAAAATGCTGGAGTAACTCAGCGGGTGAGGCAGCGTCTCTGGAGAGAAGGAATAGGCGACCGTCAGGCAGCATCTCTGGAGAGCGTGGATAGGTGACGTTTCGGGTCGAGACCCTTTTTTACAGCAGTTGAGGAGGCCCAGGACAGAAATGCTCCAATGGATAATCGGTGGGGATTTACTGAGTGCATTTGACACATCTGCATGCCTGAACCCTTGCAGCATTACATGGAAGCACAAGCAGGCCAGGACTGAGCCAAGCAGTAATAGATGCATTCTTAACAACTGAATCATATCCTTGCTCCTTTGGCAACAGCCTGCAGGGGTACATCTGGAAAATATTTGCACATACGGGAAAAAAAAACAACGATCCCACCCTCCATCTTGAGAGGTCTAACGAGGGTTGAAAAGTCCCAACACTCAGTCTGATGGGTCCCGACCCAGAGATACACACACAGAATGCTGGAGTAACTCAGCGGGTCGGGCAAGCATCTCTGGAGAGAAGGAACGGGTGACATTCCGGGTCGAGGCCCTTTCTTCAGACCGAGATTCAGGAGAGAGGGAAATTAGAGTTAGGAAAAATTCCGGTAAATTCAAAGCCGGCACGGATGACCAAGGAAAGGTAGAGCCCACAATGGTCCACTGTTGGTTGTGGGAGAGGTGATAATGAAGGGATACCAACAGGGAAACTAGCAGGATGACTAGAGTGGGGGAGGGGGGGAGAGAGAGAGGGGGAGAGAGAGAGAGAGGGGGAGAGAGAGAGAGAGGGGGAGAGAGAGAGGGGGAGAGAGAGTGGGGGAGAGAGAGAGAGAGGGAGAGAGAGAGGGGGAGAGAGAGAGAGGGGTAGATAGAGAGGGGGAGAGAGAGAGAGAGAGAGAGGGGGAGTGAGTTAGGGGGAGAGAGAGAAGGGGAGTGAGAGAGGGGGAGAGAGATGGGAGTGAGAGAGGGGGAGAGAGAGGGGGTAAGAGAGGGTGTGTGTGTGTGTGTGTGCGTGCGTGCGCCAGGCTACTTGAAGTTAGGGAAGTCAATGTTCATACCGCTGGGGTGTAAGCTGCCCAAGCAAAATATGAGGTGCTGTTCCTCCAATTTGCGCTGGGCCTCATTCTGACAATGGAGGAGGCCCAGGACAGTAAGGTCAGTGTGGGAATGGGAGGGGGAGTTGAAGTGTTTGTGGAATTCTCTGCCTCAGAGGGAGGTGGAGGCCGGTTCTCTGGATACTTTCAAGACAGAGCTAGATAGGGCTCTTAAAGATAGCGGAGTCAGGGGATGTGGGGAGAAGGCAGGAACGGGGTACTGATTGGGGATGATCAGCCATGATCACACTGAATGATGGCTCGAAGGGCTGAATGGCCTACTCCTGCACCTATTGTCTTTGTCTATTGTTTGGTAACCAGGAGATCAGGTAGGCCCAGGCGGACTGAGCGGAGGTGTTCAGCGAAACGATCGCCGAGCCTGCGCTTGGTCTCGCCGATATATTGGAGTCCACACATGGAACAGCGGATACAGTAGATGAGGTTGGAGGACATGAACCTCTGCTTCACCTGAAAGAACGGAGTCAGTGGATATTTTTAAAGCAGAGATAGATAGATTCTTGATTAGAACGGGTTGTGGGGAGAAGGCAGGGGAATGGGGTTTGGGGGGAGAGATAGATCAGCCATGGTGGAGTACACTTGATGGGCCGAATGGCCTAATTCTGCTCCAATTACTTATGACCTTATGAATTATCTTTCGCTGACCGGATAGCACGCAGCAACGACAATCACTGCGCACACGATAATAAACTGAACTAATAACTAACTTCAATCTTGCGTGAAAAGGTAGAATTTCTCGACTGGCTTTTTTTTATCCCGTCTTTTTATCGTTTAAGAAGGAACTGCAGATGCTGGAAAATCGAAGGTAGACAAAAGTGCTGGAGAAACTCAGCGGGTGAGGCAGCATCTGTGGAGCGAAGGAAATGGGCGACGTTTCGGGTCGAGACCCTTGGGTGAGGCAGCATCTATGGAGTGAAGGAATAGGTGACATTTCGGGTCGAGACCCAGGGGTCTCAACAGAAACGTCACCTATTCCTTCTCTCCATAGATGCCGCCTCACCCGCTGAGTTTCTCCAGCATTTTTGTCTACCCCCCTCTTTTTCACTCGCTAGAATTTAGAAGATTGAGGGGGGATCTTATAGAAACGTACAAAATTCTTAAGGGGTTGGACAGGCTAGATGCAGGAAGATTGTTCCCGATGTTGGGGAAGTCCAGAACAAGGGGTCACAGTTTAAGGATAAGGGGGAAGTCTTTTCGGACCGAGTTGAGAATTTTTTTTTTCCACACAGAGTGGTGAATCTGTGGAATTCTCTGCCACAGAAAGTAGTTGGGGCCAGTTCATTGGCTATATTTAAGAGGGAGTTCGATGTGGCCCTTGTGGCGAAAGGGATCAGGGGGAATGGAGAGAAGGCAGGTACAGGATACTGAGTTGGATGATCAGCCATGATCGTATTGAATGGCGGTGCAGGCTCGAAGGGCCGAATGGCCTACTCCTGCACCTATTTTCTATGTTTCTATGTGTCTACTCAAATTTCTGAGATTCCCTTCTCAGATTTCCTTCTCAGTAATGGGTGAGTCAGAGCGGGCTCCAAAGGAATGCAAAACACAGAAATCCAGTCGACGTTCCCGTCTCCCAGAGTAATGTACCTGCAGAGTTGGTTTTTCCAGACGCACATTTCCTAACCTGCTTTTTTTTTTTTTTTGCTGGTCTGGAATTGTAATCCCATAGTAGCAATTTGTTGGTTGGCAAACTAGCATGTGTGACCCCATTTTAAAAAGCTCCAGACAGTTTCTGCTCCATTTTAAGACCATCGCTTATTCAGTCCCAGCAATTTAGTTTTCACGCTCAGCTTATCCATTTATTTATTTGATTCTTTATTTCAAACAGAATAAAAGAATAAAAAGCAAGTGTGAAACAGCATACAAAAAAAAAAAACGAGAAACATAGAAACATAGAAAATAGGTGCAGGAGTAGGCCATTCGGCCCTTCGAGCCTGCACCGCCATTCAATATGATCATGGCTGATCATCCAACTCAGTATCCTGTACCTGCCTTCTCTCCATACCCCCTGATCCCTTTAGCCACAAGGGCCACATCTAACTCCCTCTTAAATATAGCCAATGAACTGGCCTCAACTACCTTCTGTGGCAGAGAATTCCACAGATTCACCACTCTGTGTGAAATTTATTTTTCTCATCTCGGTCCTCAAAGACTTCCCCCTTATTGTGTGTTTTGTCATTTATTATTATATGTATGACTGCAGGCAACAAATTTCGTTCAGACCGAAAGGTCTGAATGACAAATAAAGGAATCTCTAAATCTCTAAATCTCTATCTCTTATCCTTAAACTGTGACCCCTTGTTCTGGACTTCCCCATCATCGGGAACAATCTTCCTGCATCTAGCCTGTCCAACCCCCTCAAGAATTTTGTAAGTAAACTGGTCATAACATCGGGAGAAGAATAAAGTATAGGGGAGAGACAAGACTTTGCCTTCCATCACAGTGAGGAGGTGTTTGGAGATTCACTGTGATGGATGTTTATGTAAATTGTGTTAATTGGGTGACTTGTTTTTTTTCTTGTTCATATGACTGCAGAAACGAAATTTTGTTTGAACTTATATTCAAATGACAATAAACGGTATTGTATTATATTGGACTTGTTCTGGACTTCCCTTGTTTCTGGACTTCCCCAACATCGGGAACAATCTTCCTGCATCTAGCCTGTCCAACCCCTTAATATTTATAAAGTGTCATAAACAATATCTATAAATAAATGAAATTGTATGTGTCCGAAAAGGAGCAGGAAGAAGCCAAAGCTTATTAATTCCCACCCCTTATTCATCTGCTTATAATTATCTTATACAAATTTAGCAGCTATATGTACACCATATGTACACCAGCATCTACATGTACACCAAATTATTTACACTAATCAAATATTTACAAAGCCATACAAAAAAAGAGAGAAAAAATGAAAAAAGAAAAGAAAAAACCCTCGTATACGATACAGGATCTCTTAGTCAATATACAACCCATCACCCTTCCCAATACAATCAGTATAACAAATATCCCACTCACAATCACCTATCCTCATCCCAATATCCTTTAAAAAAGTGTTTCTGTACATCTTTTTAAACTGTTTTGGTTTAGAGATACATCAGAAGGTAGTTGAGGCCAGTCCATTGGCCATATTTAAGATGGAGTTAGATCTGGCCCTTGGGGCTAAAAGGATCAGGGGGTATGGAGAGAAGGCAGGTACAGGGATGATCAGCCATGATCAGATTGAATGGCGGTGCAGGCTCGAAGGGCCGAATGGCCTACTCTTGCACCTATTTTCTATGTTTCTACGTTACTAACAGGCCCTTTGGCCCACCGGGTCCGTGCCAACCAGCACACATTAATACAATCCCACACTCACTAGGGACTATTTACAACTGTACCAAGCAAATTAGCCTCCAAGCCCGCACGTCTTTGGAGTGTGGGTGGGAACGGAAGATCTCGGAGAAAACCCAACGCGGAGAACGTACAAACTCCGCACGGACAGCACCCGTAGTCGGGATCGTTCCACCGGGTCTCTGGCGCTGTGAGGCAGCAACTCTACCGCTGCGCCACCGTGCAGCCCTTGAACTTAAATTTAACGTGAGCAGAGTCATAGAGCTGTACAGCACGGAAACAGGCCCTTCGGCCCAACTTGTCCACGTCGACCATGTTGGAATACAGGGCCAGTCCCATTAGCCTGTAGTTGGCCCATATTCCTCCAAACCCTCTCTAACTATATGTCTGTCCGAATGGCATTTAAATGGTTTCGGAGGTGGCACAGCGGTAGAGTTGCTGCCTTAAAGCGCCAGAGACCCTGGGTTCGATCCTGACTACGGGTGCTGTCTGTATGGAGCTCGCACGTTCTCCCTGTGACATGTGGGTTTTCTCCGGGTGCTCCGGTTTCCTCCCACATTCTAAAGATGCGTAGGTTTGCAGCTTAGTTGGGTTCTTTAAATTGTCCCGAGTGTGTGCAGGACAGAACTAGCGTAGCAGTGGCCTTCGGGTCGGCGCGGACTCTGAGGGCCGAAGGGCGGGTTTCCGCGCTGCATCTCTAAAAGTCTGGCGTTAATTATCCTACAGGCCCGCGCGGGCGCGTCTTTGGGACGTGGCAGGAAAGCGGAGCACCCGGAGGAAACGCACGCGGTCACTGGGAGAACGTGCAAACACCACACACACACACACACACAGCCCCAAAGGTCAGGCAGTCTCTACCAGCTGCACAACCTTTAATCTTATCTTAAATGGACGACTCTCTTATTTTTAATCAGACATCTCTCGTTCTAGATTCTCCCATGAGCAAATATCCGCTCCAGGGCAGCGGGTAGAGTTGCTGCCTCACAGCGCCAGAGGCTCGGGTTCAATCCCGACTATGGGTGCTGTCTGTACGGAGTTTGCACGTTCTGCCCGTGACCTGCGCGGGTTTTTTTCCCCGGGGATCTTCGGATTTCCTCCCACACTCCAAAGGTGTACAGGTTTGTAGGCTAATTGCCTGGTATAGTTGTAAATAGTCCCCAGTGTGTGTGTGTCGGATAGTGTGAGTGTGCGGGGATCGCTGGACGGCGCGGACTCGGTGGGCCGAAGGGCCTGTTTCCACGCTGTATCTCTAAACAAAACTAATCGAGACAGAATTAAAACCTCGCTGGGTCTGTGTTAATCAAGTCCCCCCACCCCCCCACCCACTCTTCCAAATCCTGAAATTGGTTTGGTTTCTTCGTGCTATTATCACGTGTAGCTAGATACAGGGAACAGCTTTGTTAGCGTGCCAGCCAGTCAAGTCAAACTATAGCCTCGCACAATCACGCCTCACACAAGCACAACAGGTAGTGAGTGTAGAGAGACAAGTACCGGAGTGCAGAATATCGTGTTACCGCGTTGTGCCGCTACAGTTACAGAGGAAAAAAAGCGCATGGGGGCACAATGAGGTAGGTTGAAGATCAGGACTGCACCCCCAGCTTCCAGGACAATGAATTAATAAGTTTATTGGCCAAGTATTCACATACAAGGAATTTGCCTTGGTGCTCCGCCCGCAAGTGACAACATGACATACAGTGGCAGTTGGGAATGACAGATAAAACATTAATAATAAAACATTATCGATTAAACATGTGAATTAAATAAAATACCAGCGCAAAAGGAGGCTACAGATTTTTGGTTATTGAGTAGAGCTACTACTCGTGGGAAAAAGCAGTTTTTTTGTCTGACTGTGGCAGCTTTGACAGTCCGGAGACGCCTTGCAGAGGGAAGTGATTCAAGGAGTTTGTGGTTAGGGTGAGAGGGGTCAGAGATGATCTCACCCGCTCGCTTCCTGGCCAACAGTTCAAGGGTTGGCTTACAGCGGGGAAGAAGCTGTTCCTGAATCTGGTGGTAGGCGATTAAGGTCGGCAACTGTCCGTATTAGTCGGGACATCCCATTTTTGGGGCTAAATTGGTTTGTCCCATACGGGACCGCCCTTGCCCCATATTTGACTGCTACTACTCGGGTCGAGGGGACTGTCGGGTCGGGGCGCCACGTCACCCATCCTGACATAGTGCAGCCCATGGAGTGCAGCAGCAGCAGCAGCAGCAGCAGCGCCTCGCCCGTTGGCCCCCCGTCGGTCGGCAGCCCGGCCAGCTGCCCGACCTTCGACATCATCACCACCCCTCCTTCTCAAGGCCGATCATCGGTTCACGAATTGGACGGGGCGCCGGACGTTTTGCGCGCAACGTCGCGCGGCCCCCGGGCCAAAACTCCTCAGCTGGCCCCGCCGGCTGGGCTTTGTGTGCAGTCCAGCACCCGGGGCAACTCATCATTCACCCAGACACGGCCGAGTCGGTCAACGAATTGCCGTCGGGAAGGGGGGGGGCCACCAAGAACGAAGGGGGACCTGGTGGGGGGGGGGGGAGAGGATGGGGGCTGCTGCCACGTGCAACGGACGGCAGCAGATAGGACAGTGCAGGAAGGAAGTGCAGATGCTGGTTTAAACTGAAGATAGACACAAAATGGTGGAGTAACTCAGAATGGTGATGTGTCGGGTCGAAACGAAGGGTCTCCGACACCAAACGTCACCCATTCCTTCTCTCCAGAGATGCTGCCTGTCCCCGCTGAGTTACTCCGGCATTTTGTGTCTATCTTTAGTAGATAGGACACTTCGGTGAACTTTTTTGGCGCAAAGAGCAGTGCGAACGACTATCTTTTGATGTTTAAGAAAGAACCGCAGATGCTGGAAAAATCGAAGGTAGACAAAAATGCTGGAGAAACTCAGCGGGTGAGGCAGCATCTATGGAGCGAAGGAATAGGCGACGAGGAATAGGTCGGTGCGGGCTCTGTGGGTCGAAGGGCCTGTTTCTGCGCTGTATCTCTGAAATAAACTAAAACAATTACTGTTTGAGGACCAGAGGACGTGGAGGATATAGGATTAAGGTGAAGTGGAAAAGATTTAACATAGAAACATAGAAAATAGGTGCAGGAGTAGGCCATTCGGCTCTTCGAGCCAGCACCGCCATTCAATATGATCATGGCTGATCATCCAACTCAGTATCCTGTACCTGCCTTCTCTCCATACCCCCTGATCCCTTTAGCCACAAGAGCCACATCTAACTCCTTCTTAAATATAGCCAATCAACTGGCCTCAACTACCTTCTGTGGCAGAGAATTCCACAGATTCACCACTCTCTGTGTGAAAATGTTTTTCTCATCTCGGTCCTAAAAGACTTCCCCCTTATCCTTAAACTGTGACTTATTAGGAATCTGAGGGGTGTCTTTTTCACACAGAGGGTGGCGGGTGTATGGAACGAGCTGCCAGAGGGGTTTCGGCCCGAAACGTTACCTATTTCCTTCGCTCCATAGATGCTGCTGCACCCCGCTGAGTTTCTCCAGCATTTTTGTGTACCTTCGATTTTCCAGCATCTGCAGTTCCTTCTTTAACAACGAGCTGCCAGAGGAGGTAGTTGAGGCTGGGACTATCCCAATGTTTAAGAAACAGTTAGACAGGTACATTGGATAGGACAGGTGTGAGGGATATGGACCAAGGTGGGACTAGTGTAGCTGGGACATGTTCGCCGGGGTGGTTGGGCAAGTTTGGGCTGTTTCCACACTGTATCGGTGATGAGTAATAATCACGTTGCAAGGGGCACAAGGCAAATGACTAGAGACGTCATCTCAATGGCTTCACTCTAGACTGAGACACAGGGTCACGCCCTATCCATGTTGAGTTCCCCTTGCAAAGAGTTGTGACGCAGCCCAGACCAAAGATCCTATAGCGGAGCAAGATAGACCACTCCTGCTAATGCAATGTCCTGACGTGTAGTACGCAACGGAACGAACGTGGGCCATTTTTTCATCCATTTCTGTAACCCGACCCGACTCGCAGTGTAATCAACGTTGCGGGGGAACAGTTTGTGTTAATAAATTAAAATTCTGAAAATGAGGAGAAGATTTTTACCAATAACTTTTTTTTTAACGAGGATGTTTCCGTCTCCGCACTAGTATCGTATGGGATCTTTTGTGCGGAGACGGAAGCCGGTTACGGAAATGGGGCCGAAAATTACCCATGAATCTTGCCCATGACCGTACTACGTCTTTTTCGTCGAGTGGACTATCTTGCTCGCTGTAGGATCTTTGATCCAGACCAACCTCCCTTCCACAGACTCCATCGACATGCACCTCACGCTGCCTCGGCAAGGCCGCCAGCAGTATCAAGGGCCAGTCTCGCCCCCCCCCCCCCGGTCATTCCCTCTTCTCCCCTCTCTCCCATCGGACAAGAGCGATTGATCACTGGGATGGCGGGACAGTCATATGAGGAAAGATTGAAAAGACTAGGCTTGTATTCACTGGAGTTTAGAAGGAGGGGGGATCTTACAGAAACATATAAAATTATAAAAGGACTGGACAGGCTAGATGCAGGAAAAATGTTCCCAATGTTGGGAGAGTCCAGAACCAGGGGCCACAGTCTTAAAATATGAGACTGCATATTCCCTCTTCCCTCCCCCCCCCTTTCCCCACGCAAGTTGTCCTGCTAGTTCAATCCACTCTACGCATCCTTGTAGCCTTCGTTACAACCGCTTCCCCAACCAACAATGGGCCATTGTGGGCTCCTGCCTTCCTTGGTCATCTGTTGCCGGCCCTGGTTTGTTCTGGCCTTTTCCAACCTCTCTCCCCCCTTACTTTTGGTCTGAAGAAGAGTTCCAACCGAAAGCACCACCATCCATTTTCCTCCAGAGATGCAAACCAAGTGGCCTGGTTCGGCAACTCGAGCGTCCAGGAGTGGAAAAGAATGCAGAAAGTTGTGACCACTGCCCAGTCCATCATCGGCTCTGACCTCCCCACCACCGAAGGGATCTATCGCAGTCGCTGCCTCAAAAAGGCTGCCAGCATCATCAAAGACCCACACCATCCTGGCCACATACTCATCTCACCCCCACCATCGGGAAGAAGGCACAGGAGCCTGAAAACTGTAACGTCCAGGTTCAGGAACAGCTCCTTCCCCACAGCCATCAGGCTATTAAACACAACTTCAAACAAACTCCGAACAATAACAGCCTATTGCACTTTATCTGTTTATTTGCTGTGTATATATATATGGTCTATGGTATATAGACACACTAAACTTTTATCTCCTGTTCTGTATTATGTTTACATATTCTGTTGTTCTGCAGCAAGCAAGAATTTCATTGTCCTATCTGGGACACATGACAATAAAACTCTCTTGACTTGAACGGGGTTACTGATTTTAGATGATCAGCCATCATCATGGTGGTGCTGGCTCGCAGGGCCGAATGGCCTACACCTGCACACTAGTGGCAGGAAACATGAAACATTCGGACACACTAGAGGCAGGAAACATGTTCCCGATGTTGGGGGAGTCCAGAACCAGGGGCCACAGTTTAAGAATAAGGAGTAAGCCATTTAGAACGGAGACGAGGAAACACTTTTTCTCACAGAGAGTGGTGAGTCTGTGGAATTCTCTGCCTCAAAGGGCGGTGGAGGCAGGTTCTCTGGATGCTTTCAAGAGAGAGCTAGATAGGGCTGTTAAAAATAGCAGTCAGGGGATATGGGGAGAAGGCAGGAACTGAATGTGGATGATCAGCCATGATCACATTGGCCTACTCCTGCACCTATTGTCTATTGCACTTATTTTTCTAGGTTTCTATGTTAAATAGGAACAAAAACATTGCAGCTATTTATGGATGGAACGTGACAGATCAACAAAGAGGCAAGTGTCAAGTGATCAAGTGATACAACTGGTTTTTGTTGCGTGCAGATCATAATATCACGCTCCTAAATTTCAGCTGGAGCTTCAAATCAGCACAGCACGTTGCTGTATGACTGTGGAGCGAACGCCTTCTCTCAGTCCGCCTCGGCCTACATGATCTCCCGCTTGCCAAACGTTTTAACTCCCCTTCCCCCATTATCACAGGCCTTTAGGGCCTGTCCCATGCGGGGACCTAATTCGCGACTTTAGAAGAGTTTGCCCTCGACTCATACGCGCAGCATGGTCGACACGAGGTCCGAGGAGGTCTTTGTAACTCTCCTTCATGCTCGAGAGTAGTCCCCGCGTACTCGAGGCTTCAGCTAGGTCAACATGCTGAAAAATGCCCGCGAGTAAAAAATGTCGCCATGGGAAAAAAAAACAATATTTTTTTACTTGTAGGTTTAGTCAAGGTAGGTTGTAGTAGGTCAGCATGTTATTCGTAGGTGATCGAAGGCAATCGAGGGTAGTCGAAGGTAAAGCTCGTTGAGGAAAAAAAGGTAAGTAAACCGACCGCTAATGTTAAATGGGCGCTAAACTTTATTAAAAGTAGTCTGGCTTCTTAAAAGTGTCTCACTCCTGTTGGGGGAGTCCAGAACCAGGGGTCACACAGTTTAAGAATAAGGGGTCGGTCATTAAGTACTGAGATGAGGAATTTTTTTTCACCCAGAGAGCCGTGAATCTGTGGAATTCTCTGCCTCAGAAGGCATTGGAGGCCAATTCACTGATGTTTTCAAGAGAGAGTTGGATATAATTCTTGGGCCAACGGAATTAAGGGATATGAGGAGAAAGCAGGGTACTGATTTTAGAGGATCAGATTGAATGGCGGTTCTGACTCGAAGGGCCGAATGGCCTACTCCTGCACCTATTTTCTATGTTTCTATGTCCTGCCCCTCAGCGCCAGAGACCCGGGTTCGATCCTGACCACGAGTGTTGTCTCTACGGTGTTTGTACGTTCTCCCTGTGACTGTCATATGAGGAAACATTGAAAAGACTATCATATGAGGAAAGACTGTCATATGAAAAGACTGTCATATGAGGAAAGATTGAAAAGACTAGGCTTGTATTCACTGGAGTTTAGAAGGGTGAGGGGTTAGAAACATCTAAAATTATAAAAGGACTGGACAAGCTAGATGCAGGAAAAATGTTCCCAATGTTGGGCGAGTCCAGAACCAGGGGCCACAGTCTTAGAATAAAGGTGAGGTCATTTAAGACTGAGGTGAGAAAAAACGTTTTCACCCAGAGAGTTGTGAATTTGTGGAATTCCTTGCAACAGAGGATGATCAGCCATGATCATATTGAATGGCGGTGCAGGCTCGAAGGGCCGAATGGCCTACTCCTGCACCTATTTTCTATGTTTCTATGTTCAGAGGGCAGTGGAGGCCAAGTCACTGGATGGATTTAAGAGAGAGTTAGATAGAGCTCTAGGGGCTAGTGGAGTCAAGGGATATGGGAGAACGCAGGCACGGGTTATTGATGGGGACGATCAGCCATGATCACAATGAATGGCGGTGCTGGCTCGAAGGGCCGAATGGCCTCCTCCTGCACCTATTTTCTTCTATGATGTCAAACTTTATCTTTTAAAACAAGTCCCTAGTGTGTGTCGGATATTGTTAATGTTCGGGGATCGCTGGTCAGCGCGGAACATCTCTAAACTAAACTGCACATCTGCAGTCCCTTCCTACACGTCAAAGTGAACTAGCAGTGCAGACGAAGGGTATGTCCCAATATATCCAACGGACTCGCACAACAGGAAGATATTAAACACAAAATGAGCAAGAAACAAGTTTCGAATGCTTTTGGGCAGAATTAGGCACCGTTATCACTTCAGCTCACTGAACCACAAGCAATGAACCTCTGAGAACAGGAAGAGGCCAGAGTCCTTTCCATCAGCAGTAGAAAATACAAGAAAATGGCAAATTAATGTCTTAGGGGGGGAAACAGGCTACTTTTACATTGTGTTTAAGAAAGAACTGCAGATGCTGGAAAAATCGATGGTAGACAAAAATGCCGGAGAAACTCAGCGGGTGAGGCAGCATCTATGGAGCGAAGGAATAGGTGACGTTTCGGGTCGAGACCCTTCTTCAGGCTGATGTGGAGGTGGGTAGGGGGGGGGACGGGAAGAAGAGGCGGAGACAGTGGGCTGTGGGAGAGCTGGGAAAGGGAGGGTTCATAGCCAGAGTGAGGTTTCATAGCCAGAGTGAGTCTCACCGTAAATTGGAGGAGCAGCACCTCGAAACGTCACCTATTCCTTCGCTCCATAGATGCTGCCTCACCCGCTGAGTTTCCGGAAGGGTCTCGACCCGAAACGTCACCTATTCCTTCGCTCCATAGATGCTGCCTCACCCGCTGAGTTTCCAGAAGGGTCTCGACCCGAAACGTCACCTATTCCTTCGCTCCATAGATGCTGCCTCACCCGCTGACTTTCCAGAAGGGTCTCGACCCGAAACGTCACCTATTCCTTCGCTCCATAGATGCTGCCTCACCTGCTGAGTTTCCAGAAGGGTCTCGACCCGAAACGTCACCTATTCCTTCGCTCCATAGATGCTGCCTCACCTGCTGACTTTCCAGAAGGGTCTCGACCCGAAACGTCACCTATTCCTTCGCTCCATAGATGCTGCCTCACCCGCTGACTTTCCAGAAGGGTCTCGACCCGAAACGTCACCTATTCCTTCGCTCCATGGATGCTGCCTCACCCGCTGAGTTACTCCAGCATTTAGTGTCTACCTTTGATTTTTTTCAGCATCTGCAGTTCTTACTAAAACCAAACTAAATCTTCATTTGGAACAAGAAAGTTGGAGTATAAAGTCTTCAGACTTTTACCTTTTAGTTTAGATCAGAGATACAGTGCGGAAACAGTGGCCCTACGGCCCACCGGGTCCGCGCCGAAAGGAGATTAGTTTAACTTGGCTTCAACTGCAGCAGGGACACCCTGGGCCGAATGGCCTGTTCCACTACTGTGCTCTCATGTGTTCAAAAATAAAAAAACATTCCTTCGCGAAGAGACTCGCCTGAGGACTTTGACCCAGTTTTAAGATGTAAACAAACCCTTGGCATTCTCTGCTAAATTTAAACCGGCATTAGTTAGCCAATACTAGAGGGCGTAGCTGAAAGGTGAGGGGAGGGGGGGTAAAGCTTAAAGGAGGGGTGGCGCAACGGTAGAGTTGCTGCCTCGAAGCGCCAGAGAACCCGGCTTCAATCCTGACCATGGTGTTTCCACAGAGGAAGCCTGAGCAATTCTCCGGGTGCACCAGTTTCCTCCCACACTGCAAAGACAGAGTCCGTGCCGACCGGTGATCGCCCCGTAAACTAGTTGGATCGGACAGACAAGGGACAATTTCCAGAAGCCAATCAAATTTAGAAACCTGCACGTCTTAGAAACATAGAACATAGAAACATAGAAAATAGGTGCAGGAGTAGGCCATTCGGCCCTTCGATTCGGCCCTTCGAGCCTGCACCGCCATTCAATATGATCATGGCTGACCATCCAACTCAGTATCCCGTACCTGCCTTCTCTCCATACCCCCTGATCCCTTTAGCCACAAGGGCCACATCTAACTCCCTATTAAATATAGCCAATGAACTGGCCACAACCACCTTCTGTGGCAGAGAATTCCACACATTCACCACTCTCTGTGTGAAGAAACCGGAGCACCCGGAGAAATCCCACCGGGTCACGGGGAGAAGCTATCAACTCTGTACAGACATTCACAATGGGGCAGAGGTCTCGGTTTGCGTTTATTATCGTTATTATCGGCACAACAGCGGAAAGGTTTGTTTTGCACGCGATCCAAACAGGCGGTCACGGTGGCGCAGCGGTAGAGTTGCTGCCTTACAGCGAATGCAGCGCCGGTGACCCGTGTCTAATCCCGACTACGGGCGCTGTCTGTACGGAGTTTGCGCGTTCTCCCAGTGACCTGCGTGGGTTTTCTCTGAGATCTCCTGTTTCCCTCCCACACTCCAAAGACGTGCAGGTTTGTAGGTTAATTGGCTCGGTAAATGTAAAAATTGTCCCGAGTGGGGGTTAGTGTGCGGGGATCGCTGGTCGGCGCGGACCCGGTGGGCCGAAGGGCCACTCTCCGTGCTGTATCGCTAAACTAAACTAAAGATCAGATAATGCCATAGATAAATACATTCAAGCCAAACTAAGGTACGAAAATCTGTGTCTGTGTCTACGATAGTCGGTGGAATTCTCTGCCTCAGAGGGCGGTGGAGGCAGGTTCTCTGGATGCTTTCAAGAGAGAGCTAGATTGGGCTCTTAAAGATAGCGGAGTCAGGGGATATGGGGAGAAGGCAGGAACGGGGTAATGATTGGGGATGATCAGCCATGATCACATTGAATGGCGGTGTTGGCTCGAAGGGCCAAATGGCCTACTCCTGCACCTATTGTCTATTGATAAGCAGAGCAAAGGGGAATATACAGAGTGCAGAATGTAGGTCTCAGCAAGGTAGTGTAGCAGTACCAGAGACAAAGTCCAATGTCCGCAATGGGGTAGAGGTTTGCATGCGATCCAAACAGATCAGAACATGTCATGGATGGAAACAAAATGGTGGAGTTACTCCGCGGGTCAGGCAGCATCTCTGGAGAAAAGGAATGGGTGTCGTTTCGGGTCGGAGCCCTTCTTCAGGCTCACAGATCGGATAATACTACGTAAATACTATCAGGTTAAACTGAAGTACAGTCGGTAGAGCAAAGGGGAAGATACAGAGTGCAGGATACAGTTCTCAGCATTGTAGCGCACCAGTTCCACAGACAAAGTCCAATGTCCGCAATGGGGTAGAGGTGAATCGGGCAGTGCCCAAGAAAGAAGCCAGCCACCGGCTATACTCATTACACGTAGCCCAAAACTATACACTGGCAAGAAAAATAAAAGTCAAGGTGGTGCAGCGGTAGAGTTGCTGCCTCACAGCGCCGGGTTCGATCCTGACCTCAGGTGCTGTCACTCTGTACGGAGTTTCCCTTTGATCTGCGTGGGTTTTCTCCGGGTGCTCTGGCTTCCTCCCACACTCCAAAGACGTACAGGTTTGCTGTTCAATTGGCTTCTGTAAAATATAAATTGTCCCTAGTGTGTGTGTGTGTGTGTGTGTGTGTAGTAGGATAGTGCCAGTGTGCCGAAGGGCCCGTTTCTGCGCCGTATCTCTAAACTAAACTGAACAACTGCGTAACCTGAAGATAAGACACAAAAAGCTGGAGTAACTCAGCGGGTCAGACAGCATCTCTGGAGACAAGGGATGGGTGAGACTGATTCACCCATTCCTTCTCTCCAGAGATGCTGCCGGTCCCGCTGTGTTCCCCCAGCTTTTTGTGTCGATCTTCAGTTTAAGCCAGCGCCTGCAGTTCCTTCCCACGCATACGGCATAAACCGGCCCCTTCTCTGTGTGCCGTGGGATTTGAGCTTCCACCGCGGCCAGGCATCTGCCAAGGAGGAAGGTGTAAGTCAGCCAGAGGCCAGGCTCGCTCGTCTTGCACCCAGGAAACGAACAGCTCCCAGAATCTGGCGAACGCACGTAGCCGGCAGCGAAGCCCACGGTGGCATCGGGCGATAAATTCATCACCGTACGTCTGGTTTGGAGATACAATATACAATAGACTATAGACAATAGGTGCAGGAGTAGGCCATTTGGCCCTTCAAGCCAGCACCGCCATTCAATGTGATCGTGGCTGATCATCCACAATCAGTACCCCGTTCCCCATATCCCCTGACTCCGGTATCTTTAGGAGCTCTATCTAGCTCTCTCTTGAAAGTATCCAGAGAACTGGCCTCCACCGCCCTCTGAGGCAAAGAATTCCATAGACTCACAACTCTCTGTGTGAAAAAGTGCTTCCTCGTCTCCGTTCTAAATGGCCTACCCCTTATTCTTAAACTGTGTGTGGCCCCTGGTTCTGGGCTCCCCCAACATCGGGAACATGTTTCCTGCCTCTAGGGTGTCCAAAACCTTAACAATCTTATATGTTTCAATAAGACCCCCTCTCAAGCTTCTAAACTCCAGAGTGTACAAGCCCAGCCGCTCCATTCTCTCAGCATATGACAGTCCCGCCATCCCGGGAATCAACCTTGTAAACCTACGCTGCACTCCCTCAATAGCAAGAGTGTCCTTCCTCAAATTAGGGGACCAAAACTGCACACAATACTCCGGGTGTGGATGCACCGCGGAAACGGGCCGTACGGCCCAACGGGTCGGCGCTGACCAGCGATCCCGGTGTACTAACACCGTCCCACACACGCACACATACGCACACAGGGGACAATGCACAATTACACCGAGCCAATCAGCCCCAACAAACCTGCACGTCTTTGAGGCACTTCTAAGACCGTCGATAAACAATGCAGGCGCGCCATGGAGCCGGCAACGGCGCCTTTCCGACGTGACAAGTCCTTTCCAAGCTAGCTGGAAACCCGAACCATGCGGAAAAAGGCAAATGGAGACACGCTCTTGAAATATTTCAGTTTAACAAAAAAAAAGGAGTGGTGAGGAGAAGAGAGAAAAAAAGAAAAGCCTTTCGAAACCTTTTCCTTAAAACGACAAGAGGGAGGGAGGGAGGAATTTGTTACGACAGATCTAAAAAAAAACGTTCAAAGCAAACAGACCTGATAATCTCCCATGACTGTTTAAATGCGGTGCACAAGTGTCTGGCCCGAGAGCTCCGCGCTGCACAAGTCTTACTTTGTTAAGTCCCGTCTCCTCTTAAGTGGCAGATGCACAAACATCATATGGTATCTGGTCACGGGACCAGATCCTTCACCCGGCCCGGCCAACAAACTTATTCACAAGCACCACTCCGAAGTGTCGAGTAACGCTGTGAGCGACACTCGACACCGGCCAGCGATGCTTGCCGATGATTGCTGCGATATTGGGTTGCAGGCCTGTATATAAACTGCACTGAACAATTCGTATAGCCTCCGAAAATGCCGGATGAATTTTTCGCACGGTTCATGTATTGTATAAGAAGGAACTGCAGATGCTGGAAAATCGAAGGCACACATAAAATGCTGGAGAAACTCAGCGGGTGCAGCAGCATCTATGGAGCGAAGGAAATAGGCAACGTTTCGGGCCGAAACCCTTCTTCAGACACCTGGACCCCTTCTGAAGAAGGGTTTCGGCCCGAAACGTTGCCTATTTCCTTCGCTCCATAGATGCTGCTGCTCCCGCTGAGTTTCTCCAGCATTTTTGTGTACCTTCATGTATTGTATATATTTATTACCTGAATAAAGACTATTTTGAAATTTAAAAAAAAAAGATATTGGGTTGCAATTACTCCGGTTCCCAGCCAGCCGCCGAACAAATACCACACATCTTCCCTTCTTTTATTTCGGACAAAACTCTGGAGCTAATCCAGCAAGGAAGAAATGCTCATATTCCAGAGTAAACGTGGACGGGTATTGTCTGCCAGTGATTTTAATCATGGTGTAGGCTTTTATTACAGGGGCAGGGCCCTTAGAGACGGTCTCCATCCAATTCCCTCCCTGC
Organism: Malacoraja senta; assembly: GCA_038087875.1. Taxonomy (NCBI): domain Eukaryota; kingdom Metazoa; phylum Chordata; class Chondrichthyes; order Rajiformes; family Rajidae; genus Malacoraja; species Malacoraja senta. The sequence continues at coordinate 59,902 of JAXLNO010001721.1, forward strand.
AGAATCCCACAAAACCCACAAGTATGATTAAATAGAACCATGTGCAGAGCTGACAAGCCAGTTTAAGGTGAGGGAGAGAAAGATTTCATAGGAATCTGAGGCAGACAAAAATGCTGGAGAAACTCAGCGGGTGAGACAGCATCTATGGAGTTTGTTCAAGAAGGAACAGCAGATGCTGGGGAATCGAAGGTAGACAGAATTGCTGGGGAAACTCAGCGGGTGCGGCAGCATCTATGGAGCGAAGGAAATAGGCAACGTTTCGGCCCGAGGGGGGGGGGGGGGGAGTGCAAAGAGGGAACTTGCCCGGGGGGGGGGGGGGGGGGGCGGATTTGTAACTTTGTAAGGACATTCTTGCTATTGAGGGAGTGCAGCGTAGGTTCACCAGGTTAATTCCCGGGGTGGCGGGACTGACATACGATGAAAGAAAGGGTCCTGTATTCACTGGAATTTAGAAGGAAGAGAGGGGATCTTATAGAAAGATATAAAATTCTTAAAGGATTGGACAGGCTAGATGCAGGAAAAATGTTCCCGATGTCGGGGGGGAGTCCAGAACCAGGGGGGGGGGGGGGGGGGGGGTCACACAATAAGGGGTCGGCCATTTAGGAGTGAGTTGAGGAAAAAAAATTTCACCCAGAGAGTTGTGAATCTGTGGAATTCTCTGCCACAGAAGGCAGTGGAGGACAATTCACTGGATGTTTTCAAGAGAGAATTAGATTTAGCTCTTTGGGCTAAAGGAATCAAGGGATATGGGGAGAAAGCCGGAACGGGGTACTGATTTTGGATGATAAGCCGTGATCATAATGAATGGCGGTGCTGGCTCAAAGGGCCGAATGGCCTTGTTTTTCTATGTTTCCATGTAAGCGCCCTTTATGTGGCGACCATTTGCATACCTTGCAAGCAAAGAATTTCACTGTGACTTGTCACGTGACAATAAGGTTGTCACTCATTGATTTTCATTCTGTTAATGAGCGCAAGGAGCAGGACTGAGCACAAGCCAGGGCATGAACGGCGGGGTTGGATGAACTTGGACGGGAGACTGATCAGAGGAAGATTATACAGCTGCTCCATTGTGGCCGCACTCTCTCCTCTCCTCCATTTGCACTGCTGCTTACGATGGTGAATGCTTAACCCGAGCGTCCTTTATGTTTATCTGCGTCACCCAAAATGGGCTGCACCACAAGCTCTCGAGCAGAGCATTTAGTTCGAGTCAGAGTGATACAGTGTGGAAACAGGCCCTTCGGCCCATCTCACCCACACCGGCCAACAATATCGCAGCCACACTAGTCCCACTTGCCTGCGTTTGGTCCAAATCCCTCCAAACCTGTCCTATCCATGTACCTGTCCAACTGTTTATTAAACATTGGGATAGTCCCAGCTTCAACTACCTCCTCTGGCAGCTCGTTCCATACACCCACCACCCTCTGTGTGAAAAGGTTACCCCTCAGATTCCTATTAAATCTTTTCCCCTTCACCTTGAACCCATGTCCTCTGGTCCTCGATTCCCCTACTCTGGGCAAGAGACTCTGTGCGTCTACCCGATCTATTCCTCTCATGATTTTGTACACCTCTATAAGATCTCCCCTCATACTCCTAGGCTCCATGCAATAGAAACCCAGCCTACTCAACCTCTCCCTATAGCTCGCACCCTCTAGTCCTGGCAACATCCTCCTTGGTGCAGGCAGAGCACCATGGCAAATTCCTTGTATGTGAATACTTGGCCAAAAATTTAAAGTTATTATTATTAATTATTATTATTATTATTAAATCTTCTCTGAACCCTTTCAAGCTTGGCCATATCCTGGCAACATACTCGATTTAGAGATAGAGCGAGGAAACAGGCCCTTCGGCCCACCGTGTCCGCGCTGACCAGTGATCCCCGCACACTAACACTATCCTACACGCACTAGGGACAATTTTTACATTTACACCAAGTCAATTAACCTACAAACCTGCACGTCTTTGTGGGAGGAAAGCGCAGATCTCGGAGAAAACCCATGCAGGTCACGGGGAGAACATGCAAACTCCACACAGACAAGCACCCGTAGTCGGGATCGAACCCGGGCCTTTGGCGCTGTAAAAAGCACTGTACGGTGACAACTCTACCGCTGCTCCACCGCGCTGACCCCAGCGATTGAAATGCAGAAATATAGAAACATAGAAAATAGGTGCAGGAGGCCATTCGGCCCTTCGAGCCAGCACCGCCATTCATTGTGATCATGGCTGATCGTCCCCAATCAATAACCCGTGCCTGCCTTCTCCCCATATCCCTTGATTCCACTAGCCCCTAGAGCTCTATCTAACTCTCTCTTAAATCCATCCAGTGATTTGGCCTCCACTGCCCTCTGTGGCAGGGAATTCCACAAATTCACAACTCTCTGGGTGAAAAAGTTTTTTCTCACCTCAATCTTAAATGGCCTCCCCTTTATTCTAAGACTGTGTGGCCCCTGGTTCTGGACTCGCCCAACATTGGGAACATTTTTCCTGCATCTAGCTTGTCCAGTCCTTTTATAATGTTATATGTTTCTATAAGAACCCCCTCCCCTCATCCTTCTAAACTCCAGTGAATACAAGCCTAGTTTTTTCAATCTTTCCTCATATGACAGTCCCGCCATCCCAGGGATCAATCTGCCTTGGCCAGTGGGTGACAAATCTCTCACCACGCTGGTCCCTGGAGCACCAGAGGAGGTAAACCCTGCAGTGCCTCCTTACGCCACTGCAAACAGACGTTAACACCTCGCTGACAGACACAAAATGCTGTTAGACAAAAATGCTGGAGAAACTCAGCGGGTGAGGCAGCATCTATAGAGCGAAGGAATAGGTGACGTTTCGGGTCGAGACTGGGATGGCGGGACTGTCATATAAGGAAAGATTGAAAAGACTAGGCTTGTATTCACTAGAGTTTGGAAGGATGATGGGGGATCTTATAGAAACATAAAATTATAAAAGGACTGGACAAGCTAGATGCAGGAAAAATGTTCCCAATGTTGGGCGAGTCCAGAACCAGGGGCCACAGTCTTAGAATAAAGGGGAGGTCATTTAAGACTGAGGTGAGAAAAACTTTTTCACCCAGAGAGTTATGAATTTATGGAATTCCCTGCCACAGAGGGCAGTGGAGGCCAAATCACTGGATGGATTTAAGAGAGAGTTAGATAGAGCTCTAGGGGCTAGTGGAGTCAAGGGATATGGGGAGAAGGCAGGCACGGGTTATTGATGGGGGACAATCAGCCATGATCACAATGAATGGCGGTGCTGGCTCGAAGGGCCGAATAGCCTCCTCTTGCACCTATTTTCTATGTTTCTATGAGACCCTTCTTCAATAGTCTGAAGAAGGGTCTCGACCCGAAACGTCACCCATTCCTTCGCTCCACAGATGCTGCCTCACCCGCTGAGTTTCTCCAGCATTTTTTGTCTACCTTCGATTTTTCCAGCATCTGCAGTTCTTTCGTGGAGACAAAATGCTGGAGTAACTCAGCGGGACCGGCAGCATCTCTGGAGAGAAGGAGTGGGTGACGTTTCGGGTCGAGACCCTTCCTCAGACTGCCTGTCTTACTGCGTTACTCCAGCATTTTGTGTCTATCTTTGGTTTAAAGCAGCAACTGCAGTTCCTTCCTACACATTAACACCCATCCGCTGCTGACTGCTGGCTACGAGTGATAAACCAACATAGAAGTGCTGACTAGAGAAGGCTGTCAGTGGATATGTTGAAGGCAGATATAGATTCTTGATTAGTACGGGTGTCAGGGGTTATGGGGAGAAGGCAGGAGAATGGGGTTGGGAGAGAGAGATTAACATATGATGAGCATTTGTCGGCACTGGGCCTGTATTCGCTGGAGTTTAGAAGAATGAGGGGGGAACCTCATTGAAAACGTACAGAGTAGTGAAAGGCTTGGATAGAGTGGATGTGGAGAGGATGTTTCCACTGGTGGGAGAGTCTAGGACCAGAGGTCACAGCCTCAGAATTAAAGGGCACACTATTACAAAGGAGGTGAGGAGGAACCTCTTTAGTCAGAGGGTGATGAATCTGTGGAATTCGTTGCCACAGAAGGCTGTGGAGGCCGTCAGTGGATATTTTTAAGGCAGAGATAGATAAATTCTTGATTAGAACGGGTGTCAGGGGTTATGGGGAGAAGGCAGGAAAATGGGATTAGGAAGGGAGAGATCAGCTGTGGTTGAATGGCGGGGTAGACTCGATGGGCCGAATGCCCTAATTCTAACTTTGGAGTGTGGGAGGGAACCGGAGCTCCTGGAGAAAACCCACACGGTCACGGGGACAACGTTCAAACTGCATGCAGACAGCACCTGTGGTCAGGATGGAACCCGGGTCTCTGGCGCTGCGAGGCAGTGACTCTACCGCTGCGCCACCGTGCCGCCCAAACTGGCATTGATAAAATTGCAAATAGTCCCTAGTGCGTGTAGGGTAGAGCTGCGTACGGGGTGATCACTGGTCGGCGCGGACTGGGTGGGCCGAAGGGCCTGTTTCCGCGCTGCATCTCTGAACTGAACCAACCTAAGTGGGGAAATATCCCGAACACAGACGGCGGCCATCGACGTTAATTCAGTGCGACGGCTCAGTATAAATAACAGGTTGCCAAACTGTAATAGGAAACAGTGCCATCTGATTATCTGAATCGATTTGCCTTGCAGTCCAGGGAGAATTCTCCGCACCGAGACAGGCAAGGAAGAGCGTCCAAGCCTGGAGGAAAAGTGCCAGGGCAGACTCATGAGTTCAGATCGAGGGCCCCATCCAAAACATGAACTCTTTTACTCGTAATAGCCCTGTCCCACGGTGCGAGTTCATTCCAAGAGCTCTCCCGAGTTTTAAAGAAATCAAACTCGTGGTAAGCACGGAGAATGAACGTGGCGGGTACGTCGGAGCTCGGGGACGTCTCTTAGCGCTAACGGCAGGTACTCGGGAAGACTCGCTAACGGCAGGTAAGCACGGGAAGACTCGTGAAGATTTTTCAACATGATGAAAAATGTCCACGAGAGCCCCGAGTACCGACGAGTGGCCATTACCGTAAACCTCCGAGTTCGAATCAGGGCAAACTCGGGAGAGAGAGCTCTTGGAATGAACTCGTACCGTGGGACAGGGGTTTTAACCTCTGAAAACTGGCGACTGTGCGCTGAAGAGTCTTGTACAGAACACTCCACTCGGTGCAGCAGATGCGAGGCATGTCACAAGAAGGTTTTTCGCTACATCCAGGCCGTCACGGTGGCGCAGCGGGTAGAGCTGCTGCCTCACAGCGCCAGAGTCCCGGGTTCCATCCTGCCTGTACGGAGTTTGCACGTTCTCCCCATGACTACATGGGCTTTCCACCGGTGCTCCGGTTACATTCCACGCTCCAAACACGGATAGGTCTGCAGGTGAATCGGCTGCGGTAAAAATTATAAATTGTCCCTGGCGTGTAGGGGCGTGCGAGTGTACGGGCATCGCAGGTCAGCGCGGACTCTGCAGTTGCACAGAGCCCAAGTGGGACCACACCTGGAGTATTGTGTGCAGTTTTGGTCCCCTAATTTGCGGAAGGACATTCTTGCTATTGAGGGAGTGCAGCGTAGGTTTACAAGGTTAATTCCCGGGATGGCGGGACTGTCATACGCTGAGAGAATGGAGCGGCTGGGCTTGTACACTCTTGGAGTTTAGAAGGATGAGAGGGTTTCTTATTGAAACATATAAGATTGTTAAGGGCTTGGACACACTAGAGGCAGGAAACATGTTCCCGATGTTGGGGGAGTCCAGAACCAGGGGCCACAGTTTAAGAATAAGGGGTAAGACATTTAGAACGGAGACGAGGAAACACTTTTTCACACACACAGAGTGGTGAGTCTGTGGAATTCTCTGCCTCAGAGGGCGGTGGAGGCCGGATCTCTGGATACTTTCAAGAGAGAGCTAGGTAGGGCTCTTGAAGATAGTGGAGTCAGGGGATATGGGGAGAAGGCAGGAACGGGGTACTGATTGGGGATGATCAGCCATAATCACATTGAATGGCGGTGCTGGCTCGAAGGGCCGAATGGCCTACTCCTGCACCTATTGTCTATTGTCTATTGACTCAGTGGGCCGAAGGGCCTGTTTTCGCGCTATTTCTCAAATGTAAAACTGATCCAGAGAACATTGGTTTAAACAGGCCCTTCGGCCCACCGAGTCCATGCCGACCATTACACACCCTAGGGACAATTAACACTTATACCAAGCCAATTAACCTACAAACCTGTACATCTTTGTAGTGTGGGAGGAAACCGAAGATCTCAGAGAAAACCCACGCAGGTCACGTGGAGAACGTGCAAACTCTGTACAGACAGCACCCGTGGTCAGGATCGAACCCGGGTCTCCAGCGCTGCATTTGCTGCAAGGCAACTACTCTACCGCTGCGCCACCGTGACCGCCCAGTGTTAGTGTGCGGGGATCGCTGGGCGGCGTGGGCTCGGTGGGGCCGAAAGGGCCCGATTCCGCGCCCAATCTCTGAACGAAACAGAACAATACACCGCTGACCCAGTCATCATACCCCTTCCATGCCTCTAAAGCACCACGGACTGCTAGAAACTGAAAGAAAACACATTTTCTATAGGTATTTCCGTCAGTGAAATCACCCTTCAGCCTCCAGCCAAGGTATAAAGTCCAAGCCTGCTCAACCTCTCCCTGTAGCTCAGGCCCTCAAGCCCTGGCAACACCCTCGTAAATCTTCTCTGCACGCTTTCCAGCTTCAGTTACAAAACAAAATCCGCCAGAACACAAAAGGCAGTGGGACAAGTTACAGGAGGTTTTTGAAAGAGAGATTCGAACAACCTTCACCCCAAGCTCTCTGTAAATATTAAAGGTAGACAAAAATGCTGGAGAAACTGCAGATGCTGGAAAATCGAAGGTAGCACAAATGCTGGAGAAACTCAGCGGGTGCAGCAGCATCTATGGAGCGAAGGAGATAGGCAACGTTTCGTCCCGATACGTTGCCTATTTCCTTCGCTCCCTAGATGCTGCTGCACCCGCTGAGTTTCTCCAGCATTTTTTGTCTACCTTCGATTTTCCAGCATCTGCAGTTCCTTCTTAAACAGTCTGTAAATATTAACATCAGCAATGGAGACAAAACAGCATGGATGGCAACAGGAGCTTATCTTCAGCGCTGCCAAGAGCAGACAAAGGAAGAAGGAAGTAGGACGAAGGAAAATATTATGCAAGTCAACGTATAAGGTTCATTAGCCTTTCTAGGGGCGGTCCAGTGGCGTAGTTGGTGGAGATGCTGCCTTACAGCGGGTGTGCGTGCGTGTCTATGTCTGCGTTCGCATGTCTATGAGCACGCAGATGCGTGCGCGCCCCGTGCGCACGTCTGTGCGTGTTCGCGTGTCTGTGTGCATGTCTGTGTGAATGCGTGCGCATGTCTGTGTGCATGCATCTTGCATCTGTGTGTGTGCCCATCTGTGTCTGTATGCGCGTGTCTGCAGTCTGCGTGCGCGTCTGTGAGCACGTGCCTGTGCGCGCGTGTCTATGCATGTGTGCTGTCCATGTGCGCGGGTCTGTGTGTGCGCGGGTCTGCAGTCCTTCCGCTGACTGGATAGCACGCAACAACAAAAAAGCTATTCACTGCACCTCGGTACACGTGACAATAAAATGAACCAACATTTATAGACAATAGGTGCAGGAGAACGCCATTTGGCCCTTCGAGCCAGCACCGCCATTCAATTTTGATCATGGCTGATCATCCCCAATCAGTACCCTGTTCCTGCCTTCTCCCCATATCCCCTGACTCCGCTATTTTTTACAGCCCTATCTAGCTCTCTCTTGAAAGTATCCAGAGAACCTGCCTCCACCGCCCTCTGAGGCAGAGAATTCCACAGACTCACCACTCTCTGTGAGAAAAAGTGTTTCCTCGTCTCTGTTCTAAATGGCTTACTCCTTATTCTTAAACTGTGGCCCCTGGTTCTGGACTCCCCCAACATCGGGAACACGTTTCCTGCCTCTCGTGTGTCAAAGCCCTTCACAATCTTATATGTTTCAATGAGATGCCCTCTCATCCTTCTAAACTCCAGAGTGTACAAGCCCAGCTGCTAAATTCTCTCAGCATGTGACAGTCCCGCCATCCTGGGAATTAACCTTGTAAACCTACGCCGCACTCCCTCAATAGCAAGAATGTCCTTCCTCAAATTAGTACGTATAAACAAGTCAGTCTGTACGTTCTCCCAGGCTGCGTGGGTTTTCTCCGGGTGCTCCGGTTTCCTCCCACATTGTGATCTGCAGTTTAATTGGCTTTGGTTAAAAAAAATTGGAAAGTTGTCGCTGGCGTGTGGGATATTGCTCGTGTGCGAGTTGATCGCTGGTCGGCGCGGACTCAGTGTGCCGAAGGGCCAATTTCAGCGCTGTGTCTCCAAGTCTAAACATTGTATACACGTCTAGCCAAGCTGTTTCATTCTCCTTCCCATTCCTACACAGACCTTTCTGTCCTCGGTCTCCTCCATTGTCAAGAGTGAGGCTAAACGCAAATTGGAGGAACAGTATCTCGTATTGCGCTTGGGCAGCTTGCAGCCCAGTGGTATGAATATGGATTTCTCTCACTTCAGGTAGCCCCGGCATTCCCTCTCTCTCTATCCCTCCCCCACCCAATTCGCACTAGCTTCTCGTTTTCAACCAACAAACTGCTAACAATGGTAGACAAAAGTGCTGGAGAAACTCAGCGGGTGCAGCAGCATCTATGGAGCGAAGGAAATAGGCAACGTTTCGGGTCGAGACCCTTCTTCAGACTGGGGGGGGGGTGGGGGAGTGGAAGAAGAAAGGAAGAGGCAGAGACTGTGGGCTGAGGGAAAGCTGGGAAGGGGAGGAGAAAGCAGGGACTACCTGAAATTGGAGAAGTCAATGTTCATTCCACTGGGGTGTAAACTGCCCAAGCAAAATATGAGGGCAAAATATGCCCAAGCGAAATAGTGTGGAGGCCAAGTCATTTGGTGTTTTTAAAGCGGAGATTGATAAGATTCTTGATTGGTGCAGGTGTCGGGGGGGGGGCGGGGGCTACGGTAGTGCTACCACACCTCAAATTTTTTTTATCCTTAAATAGAATCCCAAATTTCCTGGAATTTGGTGGTATTTCCTGAAATTTCCCCGACTGCGGGGCCCACCGTGTACGCGCGGGGAATCATTTTGCGTCCCTACCGCGTCACCGACGCCATTTTCAATTGTGACGCCCCCCCAACTGGGCAGGTGCGGATGGTCGTAAATATACCTCCCCCCCCCCCCCACCAGATTCCCCCCCCCACCAGATTGGTCCCCTTCGCAGGCCGGATGCGGAAATTATTTCATTTCCCCTAAAATTAACCTGAAGACAACCCGGAATTTCCTTCAGTGAAAATACAGGGTTATGCGGAGAAGGCAGGAGAATGGTGTTGAGAGGGAGAGATAGATCAGCCATGATCAAATGGCAAAGTAGGCTTGATGGGCCGAATGGCCTAATTCTGCTCCTATGGCTTAAGAACTGAATCGTACAAGCGAAAGAGTTATTGAGAGTCGCCCTTCTAGTCAGCAGCAGCAACACGCCTTATGTGCCAAACAATAAGATGGCTCAACAAATAGTAAGATAACTACCATCTTGAAGTTAGTCTAAAGCCGCAGGTGACTATGATTTTAGAAAAAGACACAAAGTGCTGGAGTAACTCAGCGGGTCAGGCAGCATCTCAGTAGAAAAAGGATAGGTGACGTTTCGGGTCAGGACCCTTCTTCTGAGTGATTGTGTGGGGGGTGGGGGGAGAAAGCTGGAAGAGGGAAGCGACAGGAGAAGGCTTGGCAGATATTAGGCTGATACAGGTGAGGTTACATCAGTTCCAGTTTCTCTGCCTCACCCCCATCAGTCTGAAGAAAGGTCCTGACCCGAAACGTCACCTATCCACGTTCTCGAGAGATGCCGCCTGACCCGCTCAGTTACTCTAGCACTTTGTGTCTTCTTTTGTCAACCAGCAGTTCCTGTTTTTCTCCAGAGATGCTGCCTGACCCACGGAGTTACTCCAGCACTTTGTGTCTTCTTTTATAAACTAGCATCTGCAGTTTCTTTCCGAATCCGACCTTTCTGTCCTGGGCCTCCTCCATGGCCAGAGTGAGTCCCACTGAAAAATTGGAGGAGCAGCACCTCATATTTCGCTTGGGTAGTTTACACCCCAGCAGTGTGAACATTGACTTCTCCAATTCCAGGTAGTCCTTGCTTTCTCCCACTTTCCCCCTCCCCTTCCCAGCTCTCCCACAGCCCACTGTTTCCGCCTCTTCCTTTCTTCTTCCCGCTCTCCCCACCCCCACATCAGTCTGAAGCAAGATAGGCCACTCCTTCTAAATGCAATGGGCTGTAGTACGCTACGGAGCGGAACATGGGCCTTTTTTTCATCCATTTCAGTCACCGGACCCGACTCACGTTGCGGGGGAACAGTTTCTGTTAATAAATTATAATTCTGAAAATGAGAAGATTTTTACCAAATAACTTTTATTTTTAAGAAGATGTTTCCGTAACCGGCTTCCGTCTCCGCACTAGTATCTTTGCTCCGCTACGGGATCTTTGGTGCGGAGATGGAAGACGGTTACGGAAATGGGGCCGAAAATTACCCCATGAATCTGCCCATGACCGTACTACGTTTTTTTTCGTCGACTGATCTATCTTGCTCGCTATAGGATCTTTGGTCTGAAGAAGGGTCCCGACCCGAAACGTCACCTATTCCTTCGCTCCACAGATGCTGCCTCACCCGCTGAGTTCCTCCGGCATTTTTGTCCACCTTCGATTTTTTCCCCAACATCTGCAATTCCTTCTTAAACATCTGCAAAGCTTGCAAACGAAAAGCAGATGACATGACTACTGGCAAGCTCAAACTTGTGTGGTGTTGTGGAACTTCAGCAGAGCAGGACTGCTGCTGAGCAGTGGGTGCGTATAGACGTCAGAGTTCAGCTGCGACGGGGAGACAGAGGGAGAAGCGAGTGCGCCGAGCATTCACACGCACCTGGCCCCTTGCCACGGCAATTACCAGGAATTACCCGGCAAATAAATAATCTCGCTAACAACTTCCTGCTTCACAACTCCGCCATCCTTCAAATAAACAATGCACGGGCGCAATTTAAAAATAAAAGCAGTCCAACAGCTATTGACAGCCCGCTGTGTGGGCGGCACGGTGGTGCAGCGTTTAGAGTTGCTGCCTCGCAAACGCCAGAGACCCGGTTTCCATCCTGAACATCGCACTCTCTCCTCTGCCCCGCGCCGACCCCCGCACATTAACACTATCCTACACCCCCATTAAGGAAACTTTTACATTTACCAAGCCAATTTGAGGAAGGACATTCTTGCTATCGAGGGAGTGCAGCGTAGGTTTACAAGGTTGATTCCCGGAATGGCGGGACTGGCATATGCTGAGAGAATGGAGCGGCTGGGACAGACAGCACTGTCTGTACGTTCTCCACGTGGGTTTCCTCCCACACTCCATAGGCGTACAGGTTTCTCGGTTAGAGAGACGCAAAATGCTGGAGTAACTCTGCGGGACAGACAGGCAGCATCTCCGGATCGAAGCATTCCGTCAGTACTCCAGCGCATTGTGTTTAAGAAGGGACTGCAGATGCTGGAAAATTGAAGGTAGACAAAAATGCTGGAGAAACTCAGCGGGTGCAGCAGCATCTATGGAGCGAAGGAAATAGGCAACGTTTCGGGCCGAAACGTTGCCTATTTCCTTCGCTCCATAGATGCTGCTGCACCCGCTGAGTTTCTCCAGCATTTTTGTCTACCTCCAGCACTTTGTGTCTATCCTTACACCTTGTGCAAAGCAGCATCTGCAGTTCCTTCCTGCAGGTTTCTGGATTAATTAGCTTTGGTAAAAATTGAAAATCGTCCCCAGTGTGAGGGATAATGCTTGCGTACGGGGAGACGGCTGGTCAGCACGGACTCAAGGGAGGGAGGGAGGGGGCCTGTTTCCACGCTGTATCTCTAATAAGTCTAAAAAGTCGAAGACAGACACGAAAAGCTGGCTTAACTCAGTGGGTCAGACGGCATCGCTGGAGAAAAGGAACAGGTGCTGTTTGTGTCCGGGCACAAAATGTTGGAGTAACTCAGCGGGAATGGGTGCTGAAGAAGGGTCTCGAACCAAAACGTCACCCATTCCTTCTCTCCAGAGATGCTGCCTGTCCCGCTGAGTTACTCCGGCATTTTGTGTCTAGTTGCAGTTCCTTCCTACACAAGTCTAAAAAGTCCGTGACTCCATGGACACGGGAGGCCGCTCACCGATGAAACGATGCAACGTTGTTTATCCCAGGAGGGAAATCAATCTGCCAACAGTCATTAAAACACAAGATACATGAAACATGAAATTAAAGTGACGAGTGGAATGGGTGGTTTACACCCCAGCGGTATGAGCATTGACTTCTCCAATTTCAGGTAGTCCTTGCTTTCTCCCTCCTTCCCCTCCCCTTCCCAGCTCTCCCACAGCCCACTGTCTCCGCCTCTTCCTTTCTTCTTCCCGCCCCCCACATCAGTCTAAAGAAGGGTCTCGACCTGAAACGTCACCTATTCCTTCGCTCCATAGATGCTGCCTCACCCGCTGAGTTCCTCTGGCATTTCTGTCTACCTTCCATTTTTCCAGCATCTGCAGTTCTTTCTTAAACAGTGGAATGGATAGGGGATGTGCAAAGATTGGGGAGGGGGGTCAGTCTCAGTCTACCCCACGACAGATAGACACAAAATGCTGGAGTAACTCAGCGGTATAGGCAGCATCTCTGGAGAAAAGGAATGGGTGACGTTTTGGGTCAAGGCCCTTTTTTTCCAGAGTGTGTGTGTGTGTGTGCACTGAACTTTTTTTGTCGTTTATTATCTTGTTTACATATTCTGTCGTGCTGCTGCAAGTAAGAATTTCATTGTTCTATCTGGGACACATGACAATAACAGACGCTGGACATTCTCGTTTGCAGCGAGATCTCCCAGCGTTTCACACCCTGAGTCAAACAGAGGGCCCACAAGCCAGTCCGCCTGCGCGACCCAAACTGACAGCGACAATACAGCAATAGGTTCCAGGAAGATTTACAGAGATGTTGCCGGGACTCGAGGGGCCTGCGCTCCAGGGAGAGGTTGAGCAGGCTGGGACTCTATTCCTTGGAGCGCAGGAGGATGAGGGGTGATATTATAGAGGTGTACAAAATCATGAGAGGAATAGATCAGGTAGACGCACAGAGTCTCTTGCCCAGAGTAGGAGAATCGAGGACCAGAGGACGTAGGTTTAAGGTGAAGGGGAAGAGATTTAATAGGAACCTGAGGGTTAACCTTCTCACACAAAGGGTGGTGGGTGTGTGGAACGAGCTGCCGGAGGAGGTAGTTGAGGCTGGGACTATCACGTTTGAGAAATATTGGGACTGGTACTTGGGTAGGACAGGTTTAGAGGGATATGGGCCAAATGCAGGTCGGTGGGACTAGTGTAGATGGGGCATGTTGGCCCCACTAGTGTATTTGGGGCGTGTGGGCAAGTTGGGCCGAAGGTTCTGTTTCCATGCTGTATCACTCTGCGACTCTATGAACACGGGAAGGTATAAGTTAGATGCTATGGGTGGAATTCAAACCAGATCTGTGTGAAGTTTTGCAAGTGATCAGGGCCAATAGTTTTAGTGTCGTTTAGAGATACAGCGCTGATACAGGCCCTTCGGCCCACCAAGTCTGTGCCGATCAGCGATCCCCGCACACTAACACTATCCTGCACACACATGGCACAATTTAGGATTATTTTATTGAAAGCCAATTACGTCTTTGGAGTGTGGGAGGAAACCAGAGATCTCGTGGGAATCTAGGACTGGAGGCCACAGCCTCAGAATTAAAGGACGTTCCTTCAGGAAGGAGACGAGGAGGAATTTCTTTAGTCAGAGGGTGGTGAATCTGTGGAATTCTTTGCCACAGATGGCTGTGGAGGCCAAGTCAGTGGTTATTTTTAAGGCAGATAGATAGATTCTTGATTAATATGAGTGTCAGGGGTTGTGGGGAGAAGGCAGGAGAATGGGGTTAGGAGGGAGAGATAGATCAGCCATGATTGAATGGCGGAGTAGACTTGATGGGCCAAATAGCCTCATTCTGCTCCTATCACTTATGACTAACAGTTAGTGCAAGATAAAGCCTGTAAAGTCCGATCAAAGATAGTCCGAGGGTCTCCAATGAGGTAGATAGTAGTTCAGGACCGCTCTCGAGTTGTCCAGATATCCCCAAAGATATCGTGACCCACGGAAAAGCGACACAAAAACTCCCGAGCACAAACACGTTGAAAAGCTTCAGATCGTACGAGGAACTCTGGTGATGACGAGGGATTAGCTGTACTGGGAACTGTTCTTAGTGGTTTGAAGGTGGTTGATCGCAGATTGTAGATACATAAAGTTTGATGGCAGAGTTTGAGATCTGCTTTGCCACAGCGGATCACGTACAGAGACAGAACTTGCAACAAGGATTACAGCAGGACTGAGGGGGGGGAGTCTTCCCCTACCCCCTACCGAAGGTCGAGAACTTAACTGAGACAGAAGCTCTCCTCACTGTTAAATAGTATGGAGCTTAAAGTTAAAAGCCCTGGTACATGGACTAGGCAATGATATTAAAGTGTCTTTTCTTGGCCGGCAGTAATACAATTTGATTACATTGCCAGATCTGTTTGCACGTACACAGTTCACCGTTCCTTCCTTCCCAT
>JAXLNO010001722.1:0-46019 GCA_038087875.1 Malacoraja senta
CCGTTTGGCCCACCGGGTCCGCGCCGACCAGCGATCACAGATACCCTGGGTATGCCTACGCACTTGGGACAATTTACATTTACGCCAAGCCAATTAACCTACAAACCTGCACGTCTTTGGAGCGCGGGAGGAAACTGAAGATCTCGGAGAAAACCCACGCGGGTCACGGGGAGAACGTGCTAACTCCGTACAGACAGCACCCGTAGTCAGGATGGAACCCGGGTCTCTGGCGCTGTGAGGCGTCAACTCTACCTTCCACGGTCCAAAGACGTGCAGGTTTGCAGGTAAATTGGCTTCTATAAAAAATTGTAAATTGTTCCTAGTGTGTGTAGGATAGTGTTAGTGTGCGGGGATGGCACAGACTCGGTGGGCTGAAGGGCCTGCTACCGTGCTGTATCTGTAAACTAAACTAACAACATATAATCCTCCAACATTTTCGCCACCTCCAACGGGATCCCACCACTGGCCACATCTTCCCATCTCCACCCCTTTCTGCTTTCCGCAGAGACTGCTCCCTCCGCAACTCCCTGGTCAACTCGTCCCCTCCCACCCAAACCACCCCCTCCCCAGGTACCTTCCCCTGCAACCGCAGGAGATGCAACACAGGTCCCCTTCCCTCCCCCCTCGACTCCATCAAGGACCCAAACTGTCTTTCCAGGTGAGGCAGAGGTTCACCTGCACCTCCTCCAACCTCATCTACTGCATCCGCAGTTCCAGGTGTCAACTTCTCTACATCGACGAGACCAAGCGCAAGCTTGGCGATCATTTCGCTGAACACCTCCGCCCAGTCCGCCTTAACCTACCTGATCTCCCGGTGGCCCAGCACTTTCAACTCCCCCTCCCATTCCCAATCTGACCTTTCTGTCCTGGGCCTCCTCCGTAGTCAGAGTGAGACCCAGCTCAAATTGGAGGAACAGCACCTCATATTTCGCTTGGTCCGCTTACACCCCAGCAGTATGAACATTGACTTCTCTAACTTCAGATAGCCCTTGCTTTCCACTCTCTCCATCCCCTCCTCCTTCCCAGTTCTCCCACCAGTCTTACTGTCTCCGACCACATTCCATCTCTGTCCCTCCCACTCCCCTGACATCAGTCTGAAGAAGGGTCTCGACCCGAAACGTCGCCCATTCCTTCTCTCCAGAGACGCTGCCTGTCCCCGCTGAGTTACTCCAGCATTTTGTGTCCTCCTTCGATTTAAACCAGCATCTGCAGTTCTTTCTGAAACTAATTGCGGAGCGGATGTTATATCTGAGAGCTGCAAAAATAAAACCACATTTGATGAGATTGTGACGGTGGGTGTGGAGGGCTATTTGGTGCTGAGGGAAGCAGATTAAGATATATCGACGGCTCACGTTCAAGCAGAAAGTGTCCTATATCCACATTACAGTGGAGAATCACCAGGATGTCCCCTGCACTTGCAGGCTTGAGTTACAGGCAAAGAAGTTGGGTAGCCTGGGACTTTTATTCTTGGAATGTAGCACGCGGTTGGGTGACCTTTGAACTTCAGAGATACAACGCAGAAACAGGCCCTTCGGCCCACCCTACACACACTTGGGACCATTTTTACATTTAATCGACAAAAGACAATAGGTGCAGGAGCAGGCCATTCGGCCCTTCGAGCCAGCACCGCCATTCAATGTGATCATGGCTGATCATCCCCAATCAGTACCCCGTTCCCTGCCTTCTCCCCATATCCCCCGACTCCGCTATTTTTAAGAGCCCTATCTAGCTCTCTCTTGAAAGTATCCAGAGAATTGGCCTTCTGAGGCAGAGAATTCCACAGATTCACAACTCTCTGGGTGAAAACGTTTTTCCTCATCTCCGTTCTAAATGGCTTACCCCTTATTCTAAACTGTGTGGCCCTGGTTCTGGACTCCCCCCACCATCGGGAACATGTTTCCTGCCTCTAGTGTGTCCAAGCCCTTATTATCTTATATGTTTCAATGAGATTCCAACTCATCCTTCTAAACTCCAGAGTGTACAAGCCCAGCCGCTCCATTCTCTCAGCATATGACAGTCCCGCCATCCCGGGAATTAACCTTGTAAACTACGCTGCACTCCCTCAATAGCAAGAAATGTCCTTCCTCAAATTAGGGGACCAAAACTGCACACAATACTCCAGGTGTGGTCTCACTAGGGTTCTGTACAACTGCAGAAGGACCTCTTTGCTCCTATACTCAACTCCGGACGCTGCGAGTCGGCTGCCCTGCCAGCAGCGTGTCCGTTATTTCAAATTTTCTGGTTTGTCTAAGTGTTCGTTTTGGGTGTCTCTTGGTGTGTCTTGTGTGTGGGGTGGTGGTGGGGTAAGGGGGCGACCGCTTTCGGTGTCGCCTCCCTCGCGGCCTAACAACATGGATTGGAGCGGCCTTTCCCGTAGTCGGGACCGAAGCTACAGCAGCGGGCGCAGCGTGGACTTCTATCGCGGAGCGGGCGAGCCCTTGCCGGGGTCGCCAGAGAGGCGTGCTCCGATCGCCGGCCCGCGGACTGTTACATCCTGAAGCCGGGGTTACTCCACCACTCTGTAGGGCCTCTCCCACTTGGGCGTCATTTGCGCGTAATTTATGCAACATAATTTACGCGTCACGTAAGTATGGAGCAGGGAGGTTCTACTGCAGTTGTACAGGGTCTTGGTGAGACCACACCTGGAGTATTGCGTACAGTTTTGGTCTCCAAATCTGAGGAAGGACATTCTTGCCGTAGAGGGAGTACAGAGAAGGTTCACCAGACTGATTCCTGGGATGTCAGGACTTTCATATGAAGAAAGACTGGATAGACTCGGCTTGTACTCGCTGGAATTTAGAAGATTGAGGGGGGATCTTATAGAAACTTACAAAATTCTTAAGGGGTTGGACAGGCTAGATGCAGGAAGATTGTTCCCGATGTTGGGGAAGTCCAGAACAAGGGGTCACAGTTTAAGGATAAAGGGGAAACCTTTTAGGACTGAGATGAGAAAAACATTTTTCACACAGAGAGTGGTGAATCTGTGGAATTCTCTGCCACAGAAGGTAGTTGAGGCCAGTTCATTGGCTATATTTAAGAGGGAGTTAGATGTGGCCCTTGTGGCTAAAGGGATCAGGGGGTATGGAGAGAAGGCAGGTACAGGACTACTGAGTTGGATGATCAGCCATGATCATATTGAATGGTAGTGCAGGCTCGAAGGGCCGAATGGCCTACTCCTGCACCTATTTTCTATGTTTCTATGACGTAAGGCAGTGACGAGCGGTCGCGCACGGCGCCCCAGGATTTTGGGGAAGTACAAAATCGTTGCTCACCATCTGCGTGACGCGCAAATGACTCCCAAGTGGGACAGGCCATTGTGTCTCTTTTTATAAACCAGCTTGTTTCCTTTGACAAGGTCCAATGCGAATCTGCTTCTGTCAGCACCACATAACAGCTACTCCAACCAGTGCAATCCAATGAATGCAATAAAATTATTATTTCTCTTGTTGCAGCTCTCAGGTTTAACATCCGCACTGTGACGTCAGTGAATCCCCTGTGGACTGTGAGTGGAGCAGTATCATCGACGGCGCTGAACTGAGTTACAGAGTCATAGAGTGGTACAGCATGGAAACAGGCCCTTCAGGCCCAACTTGCCCACACTGGCCAACAATGTCCCAGCTACATAGAGTCATACAGTGTGGAAACAGGGCCTTCAGCCCAACTTGCCCACACCGACCAACATGCCCCAGCTACATGAGTGGTACAGCATGGAAACAGGCCCTTCAGCCCAACTTGCCCACACTGGCCAACAATGTCCCAGCTACATAGAGTCATACAGTGTGGAAACAGGCCCTTCAGCCCAACTTGCCCATACCAACCAACATGTCCCAGCTACATAGAGTCATACAGTGTGGAAACAGGCCCTTCAGCCCAACTTGCCCACACCGGCCAACATGTCCCAGCTACATAGAGTGGTACAGCATGGAAACAGGCCCTTCAGCCCAACTTGCCCACACTGGCCAACAAGTCCCAGCTACATAGAGTCATACAGTGTGGAAACAGGCCCTTCAGCCCAACTTGCCCACACCGGCCAACAATGTCCCAGCTACATAGAGTGATACAGCATGGAAACAGGCCCTTCAGCCCAACTTGCCCACACTGGCCAACAATGTCCCAGCTACATAGAGTCATACAGTGTGGAAACAGGCCCTTCAGCCCAACTTGCCCACACCGGCCAACATGTCCCAGTTACATAGAGTGGTACAGCATGGAAACAGGCCCTTCAGCCCAACTTGCCCACACCGGCCAACAATATCCCAGCTACATAGAGTCACAGTGATAGAGCGTGGAAACAGGCCCTTCAGCCCAAATTACCCACACCGGCCAACAATGTCCCAGCTACAGAGAGTCATACAGTGTGGAAACAGGCCCTTCGGCCCAACTTTGCCCACACTGGCCAACAATGTCCCAGCTACAGAGAGTGATACAGTGTGGAAACAGGCCCTTCGGCCCATCTTGCCCACACTGGCCAACAATGTCCCAGCTACAGAGAGTCATTGAGCGATACAGTGTAGAAACAGGCCCTTCGGCCCAACTCGCCCACACCGGCCAACAATGTCCCAGCTACGCGAGTCCCACCTGCCCGCGTTTGGTCCACATCCCTCCACACCTGTCCTGTCCGTGTACCTGTCTAACTGTTCCTTAAACTTTGGGATAGTCCCTGCACTGATCCAAACCATCTGGCAGAGAGGTGCCTCCACCACTGAATACATTACATCGCCACAAGCAACTGCAGATGCTGGTTTACCAAAGAAAGACACAAAGTGCTGGAGTACCTCAGCAAGTCAGGCCGGCATTTGAGGCATCAGGCAGGAGAATGGGGTTAGGAGGGGGAGATAGATCAGCCATGATTGAATGGCGGAGTAGACCTGATGGGCCGAATGGCCTAATTCTACTATTGCTTACGGTCTTATGATTTCTGGAGGACATGGTTAGGTGACGTTCCACCCACATTCCAAAGATGTACAGGTTTGTAGGTCAATTGTCCCTGGAGTGTAGGATAGAACTAGGGTACAGGTGATCGGAGGTCGGTGTGGACCCGGTGGGACAAAGGGCTCGTCTCCACCCTTCATCTCAACTACCTCCTCTGGCAGCTCATTCCATACACCCACCCACCCTCTGTGTGAAAAGGTTACCCCTCAGGTTCCTATTAAATCTTCCCCCCTTCACCTAATTTGAGGAAGGACATTCTTGCTATTGAGGGAGTGCAGCGTAGGTTTACAAGGTTAATTCCCGGGATGGCGGGACTGTCATATGCTGAGAGAATGGAGCAGCTGGGCTTGTACACTCTGGAGTTTAGAAGGATGAGAGGGTATCTCATTGAAACATATAAGATTGTTAAGGGCTTGGACACGCTAGAGGCAGGAAACATGTTCCCGATGTTGGGGGAGTCCAGAACCAGGGACCACAGTTTAAGAATAAGGGATAAGCCATTTCGAACGGAGACGAGGAAACACTTTTTCCTCACAGAGAGTGGTGAGTCTGTGGAATTCTCTGCCTCAGAGGGCGGTGGAGGCAGGTTCTCTGGATGCTTTCAAGAGAGAGCTAGAGAGGGCTCTTAAAAGATAGCGGAGTCAGGGATATGGGGAGAAGGCAGGAACGGGGTAGTGAGTGTGGATGATCAGCCATGATCACATTGAATGGCGGTGCTGGCTCGAAGGGCCGAATGGCCTGCTCCTGCACCTATTGTCTATTGTCTATTGTCTATTCACCTTGAACCTATGTCCTCTGGTCATAAGGTCATAAGGAATAGGGCTAGATTTAGGCCATTCGGCCCATCCAATCCCATTGCAAATTGATAGCATTGATTGCAAAAGCAATTCTCGGTTTCGTACTACTGTGCAGAAATTGCCATGAAATGTGATTAATAATGAATGGAGCTCATAAGAAAGGTATTTGATATATATACATAAATGTTCGATTAACGCTAGACATCATTTAATTCAATTTAAAATATTACATCGATTATATTATTCAAAAGTTAGGTTGAATACATTTTATTCAAATATTTCTCCCATCTGTGTGATAAATGTCTTTCTCAAAATGCCAATATCACACATTCTTTCGTTTCTTGCATAAAACCTCATGGATTTTGGTGTGATATATTTGATATATTCACTAGTTTATTTAAGATAAAAATGGAACCTAACATGGAAATGATTATCTTCGGAGTAATAGGAGATGGAAACAAATTAAATACATCCCAAATTTCATTTTTTAATTATGGTTTAATAACAGCAAAAAAAACTCATACTTAAATTTTGGAAAAACTGCTACTGCACCAACACTCAAAATGTGGATTGGTAATATAACCATAACCATATAACCATATAACCATAACAGCACAGAAACAGGCCATCTCGGCCCTTCAAGTCCGTGCCGAACATTTTAATTTTTTTTTAAATTTTTTTTTTTAATTAAAAATAAATACTTCCCCCTAGTCCCATCTACCTGCACTCAGACCATAACCCTCCATTCCTTTCCCGTCCATATACCCATCCAATCTATTTTTAAAGGATAACATCGAACCTGCCTCCACCACTTCCACTGGAAGCTCATTCCACACAGCTACCACTCTCCGAGTAAAGAAGTTCCCCCTCATGTTCCCCCTAAACTTCTGTCCCTTATTCTCAAGTCATGTCCTCTTGTTTGAATCTTCCCTACTCTCAATGGGAAAAGCTTATCCACGTCCACTCTGTCTAACATCTTTCTAATATGTTGGAAACTGCCCACTGGAAGAAATGAGACTCCTCCTAATAGACAAACAAGACCAATTCTTAACGGGTTGGTCTCCATTTATTGATCTTGTGGATTCTTGTGGTGCAATAGTATCGTAAAATTAAAAAATTCCGGGTTTGGGCGAAAAATGATCCAGAACATAAAAAAGAATCGACTTGTGGCGACGGAGAATCTCCTTTCACCTTCACTTTCTTACTTATTTCTTTCCTTTACCTCACCACTCACTAGACTTTCCTTTACTCTTCACTCCTTCTCTCTATCTCATTTCTTTCTAAAAAAAAGAAGAAATAAAAAGTAAGTTGTACAAAGAATGTTTTAATAATTCTGGGAACCTGTAAAAAGTTACTATCAAAATGTAATGCACTTACTTCTAAACAATAAAAAAACAATAAAATAAAAAAAAAATAATAATGAATGGATCTTGAATGAAATTCCCACTGTTTAATTAGTCCCAGAATCTGCTGAATAGAAATTCCTAGAATTTAGCAACACTGAGAAATAGACGCACAGAGTCTCTTGCCCAGAGTAGGGGAATCGAGGGCCGGAGAACA
Organism: Malacoraja senta; assembly: GCA_038087875.1. Classification (NCBI taxonomy): domain Eukaryota; kingdom Metazoa; phylum Chordata; class Chondrichthyes; order Rajiformes; family Rajidae; genus Malacoraja; species Malacoraja senta. Next base: position 7,290 of record JAXLNO010001722.1, read on the forward strand.
CAGGTTCAAGGTGAAGGGGGAAAGATTTAATAGGAGTCTGAGGCGTAACGTTTCCACACAGAGGGGGGTGGGTGGGTGGAACGAGCTGCCAGAGGAGGTAGTTGAGGCAGGGACTATCCCAACGTTTAAGAAACAGTTAGGCAGGTACGTGGGGAGGACAGGTTTGGAGGGATATGGGACCAAGCGCAGGCATGTTTCCTGAGTAGTGAAAGGCCTGGATAGAGAGGATGTTTCCACCAGTGGGGAGAGTCCAGGACCAGAGGTCACAGCCTCAGAATTAAAGGACGTTCCTTTTTGGAAGGAGATGAGGGAGGAATTTCTTTCGTCAGAAGGTGGTGAATCTGTGGAATTCTTTGCCACAGAAGGCTGTGGGAGGCCAAGTCAGTGGATATTTTTAAGGCAGGGATAGATAGATTCTTGATTAGTACGGGTGTCAGGGGTTATGGGGAGAAGGCAGGAGAATGGGGTTAGGAGGGAGAGATAGATCAGCCATGATTGAATGGCGGAGTAGACTTGATGGGCCGAATGGCCTAATTCTGCTCCTATCACTTATGACCTTCGAACGGAGACGAGGAAACACTTTTTCACACAGAGAGTGGTGAGTCTGTGGAATTCTCTGCCTCAGAGGGCGGTGGAGGCCGGTTCTCTGGATGCTTTCAAGAGAGAGCTAGATAGGGCTCTTAAAGATAGCGGAGTCAGGGGATACGGGGAGAAGGCAGGAATGGGGTACTGATTGGGGATGATCAGCCATGATCACATTGAATGGCCGTTCTAGCTCGAAGGGCCGAATGGCCTACTCCTGCACCTATTGTCTATTGACCTTATGACTAACCCTTCACATGATTTTGTGCGGCTGGGATAACATGTTTTACTGCACTTTGCACCAGATGTCCCATCTACACATCTGCCCACATTTGCCCATATTCCTGTTCAGTTTAGACATACAGCGTGGAAAACAGGTCCTTGGGCCCACTGATTCCATGTGAACTGCGATCAGCCATTCACACTGGTTCTATGTTACTCCTACTTTCCCATCCACTCCCTACATAAAGAAAGCACATCAGCGCCTCTACTCCCTGAGAAGATTACGGAGAGTCGGTTTGTCAAGGACTCTCTCTAACTTCTACAGGTGCACAGTAGAGAGCATGCTGACCGGTTGCATCGTGGCTTGGTTCGGCAACTTGAGCGCCCTGGAGGGAAAAGACTACAAAAAGTAGTAAACACTGCCCAGTCCATCATCGGCTCTGACCTCCCTTCCATCGAGGGGATCTATCGCAGTCGCTGCCTCAAAAGTCTGGCAGCATCATCAAGGACCCACACCATCCTGGCCACACACTCATCTCCCTGCTACGTTCAGGTAGAAGGTACGGGAGCCTGAAGACTGCAACGACCAGGTTCAGGAATAGCTACTTCCCCACAGCCATCAGGCTATTAAACTCGACTCGGACAAAACTCTGAACATTAATAGCCCATTATCTGTTATTTGCACTTTATCAGTTTATTTATTCATGTGTGTGTATATTTATAGAATGGTATATGGACACACTGATCTGTTTTGTAGTCAATGCCTACTATGTTCTGTTGTGCTGAAGCAAAGCAAGAATTTCATTGTCCTATCAGGGACACATGACAATAAACTCACTTGAATATTGAACACCAGGGGGGCAGTGTACAGAGGGCCAATTAACCTACAATTCCTTCTTTTGTCTACAAAGCCCTCAATGGGCTTGCCCCCACCTACATCAAAAGTCTGCTCACCCACCACACCACCTACAGTTCCCTCAGATCGGCCGACTTGGGGTTACTGAACATCCCACGGTCTAGGCATAAGCTCAGGGGGCGACCGGGGCCTTTGCGGTTGCAGCTCCTAGACTGTGGAACAGCATCCCTCTTCCCATCAGAACTGCCCCCTCCATCGACTCCTTTAAGTCGAGACTTAAATCTCATCTTTACTCTCAAGCCTTTCTTGACGTCCTCTGAGGGAGGGCTACATGTATGTATTTATGTATGTACTTAATCTATGAACCACTGTTGTATAACGTTAGTACCTCCACCAATGTCAAGCACTTTGGCCAACGAGAGTTGTTTTTTAAATGTCCTATAGAAATAAAGTGACGACTGGACTTGACCACAAACCCGCACGTCTTTGAACGTGGGAGATAACAGAGCAACCGGGAAAAATCCTTGCGGTCACAGGGAGAACGTGCAAACTCCGTACAGACAGCACCCGCAGTCAGGATCAAGCCCGGGTCTCTGGCGCTGTGAGGCAGCAACTCTACCGCTGCGCCACCATGCCGCTCCAAATTTTCTTCATGAGTCTGAAGAAGGGTTTCGGCCCGAAACGTTACCTATTTCCTTCGCTCCATAGATGCTGCTGCACCCGCTGAGTTTCTCCAGCATTTTTGTGTACCCTAAATTTTCTTTCCTGTGTACTACGGCCAAGTGTCTTTTAAATGTTGTTAGAATAAGTAAGTAAGTTTATTGGCCAAGTATTCACATACAAGGAATTTGCCTTGGTGCTCCGCCCACAAGTAACAACCGGACATTCGGTGACAGCTACGAATGACTCAGAAAACACTAGACATTCATAATATTTTCCCCTTCACCTTAAACCCATGTCCTCTGGTTCTCGATTCCCTTACTCTGGGTAAAAGGCTGCAGGTGCACAGAGTCTCTTGCCCAGAGTAGGGGAATCGAGGACCAGAGGACATGGGTTCAAGGTGAGAGGGGTGAAATTTAATAGGAATCCAAGGGGTAACTTTTTCACACAGAGGGTGGTGGGTGTATGGAACGAGCTGCCCGGAGGAGGTATTTGAGGCTGGGACTATCCCATCGTTTAAGAAACAGTTGGACAGGTACATGGATAGGACAGGTTTGGAGGGATATGGACCAAACGCAGGCAGGTGGGACTAGTGTAGATGCGGCATTTTGGCCGGTGTGGGCAAGATGGGCCGAAGGGCCTGTTTCCACGCTGTATCAATCTATGACTGTGCATTCACCAAATGTATTCCCATCATGATTTTGTACACCTCTATAAGATCACCCCTCATCCTCCTGCGCTCCAGGGAATAGAGTCCTAGCCTGCCAATCCTCTCACAATAGCTCAGGCCCTCAAGTCCTGGCTACATCCTCGTAAAAAACACCACCCCTGGCAGCGCGTTCCAGACACCCACCACCCTCTGTGTAAAAAAAACCTGCCCCGGCACATCTCCTTTAAACTTTGCCCCTCTCACCTTAAAGCTGCGACCTCTAGTGCTGGACAATTCCACCCCAGCTTGCCCTACCTCTCGTAGAGTCACACAATGTGGAAACAGGCCCTTCGGCCCAACAAGCCCATGCCTGGCCAACAATGTCGCAGCTGCACGAGTCCCACCTGCCCGCGTTTGGTCCATATCCCACCAAACCCCTCCCTTCACAACAAGAGGATTTCAGTATAGGAGTAGAGAGGTTCTTCTGCAGTTGTATAGACAATAGACAATAGGTGCAGGAGTAGGCCATTCGGCCTTCGAGCCAGCATCGCCATTCAAAGTGATCATGGCTGATCATCCCCAATCAGTACCCCGTTCCTGCCTTCTCCCCATATCCCCTGACTCCGCTATTTTTAAGAACCCTATCTAGCTCTCTCTTGAAAGTATCCAGAGAACCGGCCTCCACCGCCCTCTGAGGCAGAGAAATTCCACATTATAGGGCTCTGGTAAGACCACATCTGGAGTATTGCGTACAGTTTTGGTCTCCTAATTTGAGGAAGGACATCCTTGTGATTGAGGCAGTGCAGCGTAGATTCACGAGATTGATCCTGTGATGGCGGGACTGTCATATGAGGAAAGATTGAAAAGACTAGGCTTGTATTCACTGGAGTTTAGAAGGATGAGGGGGGGATCTTATAGAAACATATAAAATTATAAGAGGACTGGACAAGCTAGATGCAGGAAAAATGTTCCCAATGTTGGGCAAGTCCAGAACCAGGGGCCACAGTCTTAGAATAAAGGGGAGGCCATTTAAGACTGAGGTGAGAAAGAACTTTTTCACCCAGAGAGTTGTGAATTTGTGGAATTCCCTGCCACAGAGGGCAGTGGAGGCCAAATCACTGGATGGATTTAAGAGAGAGTTAGATAGAGCTCTAGGGGCTAGTGGAATCAAGGGATATGGGGAGAAGGCAGGCACGGGTTAGTGATTGGGGACGATCAGCCATGATCGCAATGAATGTGGTGCTGGCTCGAAGGGCCTCCTCCTGCACCTATTTTCTATGTTTCTATGTTTCTATGATATGGGGAGAAGGCAGGCACGGGTTATTGATTGGGGACGATCAGCCCATGATCACAATGAATGGCGGTGCTGGCTCGAAGGGCCGAATGGCCTCCTCCTGCACCTACTTTCTATGTTTCTATCTAAACCTGTCCTATCCATGTACCTGTCCCTACAGCTCAGCCTCTCGAATCCTGGCAACATTCTCGTAAATCTTCTCCAGACTAATCTCCCTTAATGCGACATTTAGAGGATTTTGTAATCGCATTATTGGAAATTTTAACGCTCACTTTATGAGTATTTCTTCACAGCAATATTTCATCTTCATCGTCAGCACCACTGGTAATCAATAGTGCCGATACAGGGCGATTGATGGCCTGACGCTGAGTCGACATATCTTAACTCCAGGGTCACTGATTCATTTTGCCGTGAAACGCACAGTCTCTCAACCAACCTGCCTCGATAAACAATAGACAATAGGTGCAGGAGCAGGCCATTCAGCCCTCCGACCCAGCACCGCCATTCAATGTGATCATGGATGATCACCCCCAATCAGTACCCCGTTCCTGCCTTCTCCCCATATCCCCTGACTCCGCTATCGTTAAGAGCCCTATCTAGCTCTCTCTTGAAAGTATCCAGAGAACCCGGCCTCCACCGCCCTCTGAGGCAGAGATTTCCACAGACTCACAACTCTCTGTGAGAAAAAGTGTTTCCTCGTCCCCGTTCTAAAAGGCTTACTCCTTATTCTTAAACTGTGGCCCCTGGTTCTGGACTCCCCCAACATCGGGAACATGTTTCCTGCCTCGAGCGTGTCCAAACCCTTAACAATCTAATATGTTTCAATGAGATGTCCTCTCATCCTTCTAAACTCCAGAGTGTACAAACCCAGCCGCTCCATTCTCTCAGCATATGGCAGTCCCGCCATCCCGGGAATTAACCTGGTGAACCTACGCTGCACTCCCTCAATAGCAAGAATGTCTTTCCTCTTATAGCATGGAAACAGTCCCCTCAGCCTAACCACCGATCACCTGTCCACTCTAGTTCTCTATGTTATTCCACTTACTCATCCAATCCTTACACACAGTGTTCAGAGGCCAGTATGAAAGTGTGAAAACACACCTCCAGATTCAGGGGACAATTTCTTCCCAGCTGTTATCAGGCAACTGAAACCATCCTACCACAACCAGAGAGCGGTCCTGAACTACTATCTACCTCATTGGTGGACTATCCTTCATCGACTTTGTTGGCTTCACCTTGCACTAAATGTTATTCCCTTATCATTCCCTTATCATCATTCTGCAGTTGTACAGGGCCCTAGTGAGACCACACCTGGAGTATTGTGTGCAGTTTTGGTCCCCTAATTTGAGGAAGGACATTCTTGCTATTGAGGGAGTGCAGCGTAGGTTTACAAGGTTAATTCCCAGGATGGCGGGACTGTCATATGCTGAGAGAATGGAGCGGCTGGGCTTGTACACTCTGGAGTTTAGAAGGATGAGAGGGAATCTCATTGAAACATATAAGATTGTTCAGGGCTTGGACACGCTAGAGGCAGGAAACATGTTCCCGATGTTGGGGGAGTCCAGAACCAGGGGCCACAGTTTAAGAATAAGGAGTAAGCCATTTAGAACGGAGTCGAGGAAACACTTTTTCTCACAGAGAGTGGTGAGTCTGTGGAATTCTCTGCCTCAGAGGGTGAGAGGAGGCAGGTTCTCTGGATACTTTCAAGAGAGAGCTAGATAGGGCTCTTAAAGATAGTGGTCAGGAGATATGGGGAGAAGGCAGGAACGGGGTACTGATTGGGGATGATCAGCCATGATCACATTGAATGGCGGTGCTGGCTCGAAGGGCCGAATGGCCTACTCCTGCACGTATTGTCTATTGTCTATCATGTATCTATACACTGCCAATGGCTCTGTTGTAATCATGTATTGTCTTTCCGCTGACTGGTTAGCACGCAACAAAAGCTTTTCACTGTACCTCGGTACAGGAGACAATAAACTGAATGGAACTGAACTAAACAAACCTGCAATTATTGCAGGAATATTCAGTGGAATAGGCTTTATAGAGTCAGAATAGACTCAGCCCACCAAGCACGACACCTGGAGGCTGCAGCGAATCGTCCGATCAGCTGAGAAGGTTATTGGCTGCAACCTTCCCCCCATTGATGAACTGTACACTGCAAGGGCCAGGAAGCGAGCGGGCAAGATCATCTCTTTGAATCACTTCCCTCTGGAAGGCGACTCCGGACTGTCAAAGCCGCCACAGCCAGATATAAAAACAGTTTTTATCCACGAGTAGTTGCTCTACTCAACAGCCAAAAATCTGTAGCCTCCTTTTGATCTGGTATTTTATTTAATTCTCATGTTTAATCAATAATGTTTTATAATTAATGTTTAATGTTTTATGCTTTATTCTTATTGTTACTCTATGTCTTGTTGTTACTTGCCAACGGAGCACCAAGGCAAATTCCTTGTATGTGAATACTTGGCCAATAAACTTACACATAAACTTCATAAAGCTGTACAGCATGGAAACAGGCCCTTCGGCCCACCGACCAAGTTGGCAACCTGGCCAGTCCATTCGCCTTGCATTTAGCTCATATCCCTCTAAACCCTTCCGACGATACGATAGAACTTGATTTCTCCCAGGAGGGCCATTGATCTGCCTACAGTGATCAAGAGCTAAGATACCACTTCCAGGTCCCTCAGATCGGCCGACTTGGGGATACTGAACATCCCGCGGTCTGGGCATAAGCTCAGGGGCGACCTCGCCTTTGCGGTTGCAGCTCCTAGACTGTGGAACAGCATCCCCCTTCCCATCAGAACTGCCCCCTCCATCGACTCTTTTAAGTCTAGCTTATTTCTACTCTCAAGCCTTTCTTGACGTCCTTTGAGGGAGCGCTGTATGTATGTATTTATGTATATATTGTTGATCTATGAACCAATGTTTGTACCACGTTAGTACCTCCACCAATGTAAAGCATTTTGGTCAACGAGAGTTGTTTTTAAATGTGCTATAGAAATAAAAGTGACTTGACTTGACATCAAAGATGAAATTAAAGTGATGAGTGGGAGATGGCGGGACTGTCATATGAGGAAAGATTGAAAAGACTAGGCTTGTATTCACTGGAGTTTAGAAGGATGAGGGGTAACATCTTATAGAAACCTATAAAATTATTAAAGGACTGGACAAGCTAGATGCAGGAAAAAATGTTCCCAATGTCGGGCGAGTCCAGAACCAGGGGCCACAGTCTCAGAATAAAGGGAGGCCATTTAAGACTGAGGTGAGAAAAAACTTTTTCACCCAGAGAGTTGTGAATTTATGGAATTCCCTGCCACAGAGGGCAGTGGAGGCCAAATCACTGGATGGATTTAAGAGAGAGTTAGATAGAGCTCTAGGGGCTAGTGGAATCAAGGGATATGGGGGAGAAGGCAGGCACGGGTTATTGATTGGGGACGATCAGCCATGATCGCAATGAATGGCGGTGCTGGCTCGAAGGGCCGAATGGCCTCCTCCTGCACCTATTTTCTATGTTTCTATGTTCTATGAGTGGAAAGTCCAGGATTGGGGGAGGTGCAAAGATTGGGGAGGGGGGAGGGGAGGGGGGTCAAACTACCCCATCCCCTCCCTGTGGATGTCCTGTCCATATATCTGTCCAAATGTCATTTTAAAAAGTCATAATGGCATCTGCGTCTATAGTTCCCTCTTGTACAGCCCGTCTTGTAAACAAAATACGTCCATGAATCATCCCGCCCTGTTTCAACCTTCTCTGAACTCCAATGAAATGAGCAATTTTCTTCTGACTAATAAAACTCATATCCAGTGTCTGGACTGCCGATAGCAGCGAAGAGGCTTCAGGTCGCGAGCTCATGACGCGATGAGAAATATTCACAAGGTGACAGACAATAGTCTGCCTGTCCCCCTAAACATGGCCTGTCCATTCCCTCCACAGATGCTACCTTGTCTTTATTCAAGGTTCCATCTGCCGTTACACAGAAACAGACAATAGACAATAGACAATAGACAATAGACAATAGGTGCAGGAGTAGGCCATTCGGCCCTTCGAGCCAGCACCGCCATTCAATGTGATCATGGCTGATCATCCCCAATCAGTACCCCCGTTCCTGCCTTCTCCCCACATCCCCTGACTCCGCTATCTTTAACAGCCCTATCTAACTCTCTCTTGAAAGCATCCAGAGAACCTGCCTCCACCGCCCTCTGAGGCAGAGAAATTCCACAGACTCGCCACGCTCTGTGAGAACAAATGTGTTTCCTCGTCTCCGTTCTAAATGGCTTAGAGGAGGTAGTTGAGGCAGGAACATTGACAACAATCACAAGAACATCTTGAGTCTAAACCAGCAGCTGCAGTTCCTCCCCGCAACAACATGTTTAGTTTTCGTTTCAGTTTTGGAGATACCGCGCGGAAACAGGCCCTTCGGCCCGCCGGGTCCGCGCCGACCGGCGATCCCCGCGCGCTAATACTATCCCACACACACTGGGGGGCAATTTACAATTAACCTGCACGTCTTTGGAGTGTGGGAGGAAGCAGGGAAAATTCCTCAGAGAAAACCCACGCAGGTCACGGTGGAGAAGGTGCAAACTCTGCACAGACAGCACCAGTAGTCAAGATCAAACCCGGGACTCTGGAGCTGTGAGGAAGCAGCTCGACCCACTGCGTCACCGTGCCGCCCCTGATAAGACACCTGGACAGCTCCATGGATAGGAAAGGTTTAGAGGGATATGGGCCAAACATGGGCAGGTGGGACTAGTATAGATGGGGCATCTTACTTAGATGGCATGGACAAGTTGGGCCGAAGGGCCTGCTTCCACACTGTCTGACCCTATGACTAGTATTAGAGATTTTTTAGATGAGGAGAATTTTAGATGAGGAGAAATAGCCAGAGGGTGGTGAATCTGTGGAACTCTTTGCCACAGACGGCTGTGGAGGACAAGTCAGTGGATATTTTTAAGGCAGAGATAGATTCTTGATTAGTACGGGTGTCAGGGGTTATGGGGATAAGGCAGGAGAATGGGGTCAGGAGGGAGAGATAGATCAGCCATGATTGAATGGTGGAGTAGACTTGATGGGCCGAATGGCCAATTCTGCTCCTATCACTTATGAATCTATGACATAGAACAGTGCAGCACAAGAACAGGCCATTCGGCCCACAACATCTGTGCCAAACATGATGCCTCGACCATCACCTATCTACCTGCACAAGGTCCAATTCCCTCGATTTCCATGCACCTAATCGTTAATTGTCTCATTGTTATTATTGATTATTATATATTTATCCGTGCGTTATTACATTTACAATAAGGAATCGCAGCGAATTGTGGACGCAGCCCAGACCATCACACAAACCAACCTCCCTTCCATCGACTCCATCTACACCTCACGCTGCCTCGGCAAGGCCAGCAGCATCATCAAGGACCAGTCGCACGCTGGCCACTCCCTCTTCTCCCCTCTCCAATCGGGAAAGAGGTACAGAAGTGTGAAAACGCACACACCTCCAGATTCGGGGACAGTTTCTTCCCGGCTTTTATCAGGCAACTGAACCATCCTACCACAACCAGAGAGCGGTCCTGAACTACTATCTACCTCATTGGTGACCCTCGGACTATCTTTGATCGGACGTTACTGGCACTAAACCAGGGGTTCCCAACCTTTTTCGTCCCGTTTACCCCTGGCAACTTTAATAGCAACTAACAATGCTATTTCAAATATTTAAGAGTCAAGTGAGTTTATTGTCATGTGTCCCAGATAGGACAATGAAATTCTCGCTTTGCTTCAGCACAACAGAACATAGTAGGCATTGACTACAAAACAGATCAGTGTGTCCATATACCATTATATAAATATACACACACATGAATAAATAAACTGATAAAGTGCAAATAACAGATAATCTATCTATCTATATATCTAACTCTCTGGCTGTCGTCCGTCTGTACGTCTGTACGTCTGTACGTCCCAACGCCGCCTTTGATACCGCCCCTGGCCCACACAGCGCGTGGAAAGGCCCATATTTTTTACCATTTCCAAAGAGATGACATTTATCTTTACGAATAGCCACTCCTGATTAAATTCGGTCCTGTTTATGTACACGTTTTTAATAAAATCCATCCCCCCCCCCACCCCCATGTGATTTTCTCCGATTGTCTCAGATTTTCTCCGAAAACGACGCCATCTTTTTTTCTCCGATTTTCTCCGAAAACGACGCCATCTTTTTTTCAGCAGATTTTCACCCCGGGGTCTGAAGCACGTTCGGGAACAACACCCCGGGGTGTCAAGCACTTTCGGGGACCAGACCCAACGGGTCTGCACTTGGTCTAGTGATCTATAAAATGTCAGAGTTTAGTCCGAGCCAAGTTTAATAGCCTTGATGGCTGTGGGGAAGTAGCTATTCCTGAACCTGGAAGTTATGGACGACTAATGATGAACAATTACTGGTATACCAGAACCAAACACAGTCAGTCAATGAGAAAAAATATCTACAAATCCAGTATCAACAAATTTACCCCCTGCGTAGGCAAATTTTACCCCAGGTTGGGAACCCTTGCACGAAACGTTATTCCCTTTATCACGTATCTGTACACTGTGGACGGCTCAATTGTAATCATGTATTGTCTTTCCGCTGACTGGTTAGCACGCAACAAAAAGCTTTTCACTGTACCTCGGTACACGTGACAATAAACTAAAATGAACTGAACCAAGTTGCATAAAATAGGAGATTCATTATTCAGTGTCCATTGCATGTAGTAATTATAGAGAACACTGATGCCATTATTAAGAAGGCACATCAGCGCCTCTACTTCCTGAGAAGATTACGGAGAGTCGGTTTGTCAAGGAGGACTCTCTCGAACTTCTACAGGTGCACAGTAGAGAGCATGCTGACCGGTTGCACCGTGGCTTGGTTCGGCAATTTGAGTGCCCTGGAGAGGAAAAGACGACAAAGAGTAGTAAACACTGCCCAGTCCATCATCAGCTCTGACCTCCCTTCCATCGAGGGGATCTATCGCAGTCGCTGCCTCAAAAAGGCTGGCAGCATCATCAAGGACCCACACCATCCTGGCCACACACTCATCTCCCTGCTACCTTCAGGTAGAAGGTACAGGAGCCTGAAGACTGCAACGTCCAGGTTCAGGAATAGCTACTTTCCCACAGCCATCAATAGACAATCGACAATAGGTGCAGGAGTAGGCCATTCGGCCCTTCGAGCCAGCACCGCCATTCAATGTGATCATGGCTGATCATCCCCAATCAGTACCCCGTTCCTGCCTTCTCCCCATATCCCCTGACTCCGCTATTTTTAAAAGCCCTATCTAGCTCTCTCTTGAAAGCTATTTCACACATTTTCACACAGAGAGTTGTGAGTCTGTGGAATTCTCTGCCTCAGAGGGCGGTGGAGGCAGGTTCTCTGGATGCTTTCAAGAGAGAACTCGATAGGGCTCTTAAAGATAGCGGAGTCAGGGGGATATGGGGAGAAGGCAGGAAATGTGCCACAGCGGTAGAGTTGCTGCCTTACAGCAAAATGCAGCGCCAGAGACCCTGGTTCGATCCCGACTATGGGTGCTGTCTGTATGGAGTCTGTACGTTCTCCCCGTGACCTGCGTGGGTTTTCTCCGAGATCTTCGGTTTCCTCCAGCACTCCAAAGACGTACAGGTTTGTAAGTTAATTGGCTTGATTAATTGGCTTGATAAAAAAATGTTAAATTGTCCAAGTTGGCGATATGCAGAGTACTGCCCTGCCGACTACAAAATTCAGAAGGTTCAGAAGGTTGTACTGATTGTGGATGATCAGCCATGATCACATTGAATGGCGGTGCTGGCTCGAAGGGCCGAATGGCCTACTCCTGCACCTATTGTCTTCTCCCCATAACCCCTGACACCCGTACTAATCAAGAATCTATCAATCTCTGCCTTAAGAATATTCATTGACTTATCCTCCACAGCCGTCTGTGGCAACAAATTCCACAGATTCACCACCCCCTGACGAAAGACATTCCTACTCATCTCCTTCCTAAAGGAACGTCCTTTAATTCTCAGGCTGTGACCTCTGGTCCTGGATATATATATATAATGGTATATGGACACACTGATCTGTTCTGTAGTCAATGCCTTCTATGTTCTGTTGTGCTGAAGCAAAGCAAGAATCTCATTGTCCTGTCTGGGACACATGACAATCAACTCTCTTGACTCTTCACTTGACTAGTGGAAGCATCCTCTCCACGTCCACTCTATCCGTGCCTTTCTCTATCGCGCACAACAATAAACTAAGAGGAAAATTGAACATAAGCCAGCAAAGTCAAACAAAGAGAGCAGCTGCTAGATGGGAAGTGACGTATCGATCGAGCAAAGGTCATCCAGGTTAGTTTTATTAGTGTTTAAGAAGGAACTGCAGATGCTGGAAAATCGAAGGTAGACAAAAGTGCCGGAGAAACTCAGCGGGTGCAACAGCATCTATGGAGCGAAGGAAATAGGCAACGTTTCGGGCCGAAACCTCTTCTGGAAATAGGCAACGTTTCGGGCCGAAACCCTTTGGAAATAGGCAACGTTTCGGGCCGAAACCCTTCTGGAAATAGGCAACGTTTCGGGCCGAAACCCTTCTGGAAATAGGCAACATTTCGGGCCGAAACCCGGAAGGGTTTCGGCCCGAAACGTTGCCTATTTCCTTCGCTCCATAGATGCTGCTGCACCCGCTGAATTTCTCCAGCACTTTTGTCTACCTTAGTTTTTTTTGTATTGTTTTGCATGCTACATAATCAGATTAGATAACACCACACATTTTACACCAGTCCAGTTAACCTGCAAACCTGCACGTCTTCAGTCTCAGTTTAGTTTATTGTCACGTGTACCGAGGTACCCCGACTCGAGAGCAGTCGTGATCTACTATCTCCCTTATTGGTGAACCCTCAGGCTATCCTTGATCAGAGTTTACCTTGCACTAAACGTTATTCCCTTATCCTTATTCGGTGAGACCAAGCGCAGGCTTGGCGATCGCTTCGCCCAACACCTCCGCTCGGCCCGCATCAACCAAGCTGATCTCCAGGTGGCTCAGCACTTCAACTCCCCCTCCCATTCTGAATCCGACCTCTCTGTCCTGGGCCTCCTCCATGGCCAGAGTGAGCGCCACCGGAAACTGGAGGAGCAGCACCTCATATTCCGCTTGGGCAGTCTGCACCCTAGTGGCATAAACATTGACTTCTCCAATTTCCGGTAGCCCTTGCTGGCTCCTCCCCTTCTCAGCTCTCCCTCAGCCCTCGGGCTCCTCCTCTTCCTTTCTCCTTTCTTCTCCCCGCCCCCCTCCCCCCCTACCCCACATCACTCTGAAGAAGGGTTTCGGGCCGAAAGGTTGCCTATTTCCTTCGCTCCATAGATGCTGCTGCACCCGCTGAGTTTCTCCAGCACTTTTGTCTACATTCCCTTTATCCTGTATCTGTACACTGTGGACGGCTCGATTGTAATCATGTATTGTCTTTCCGCTGACTGGTTAGCACGCAACAAAAGTTTTTCACTGTACCTCGGTACACGTGACAATAAACTAAACTGAACTGTAAAGATTTTTGTTGCGTGCTAACCAGTCAGTGGAAAGACAATACATGATTACAATCGAGCCGTTTATACCGTGTACAGATACGGGATAAAGGGAATAACGTTTAGTGCAAGGTAAAGCCAGTAAAGTCCGATCAAAGATAGTCTGAGGGTCACCAATGAGGTAGATAGTAGTTCAGGACCGCTCTCTGGTTGTGGTTGGATGGTTCAGTTGCCTGATAACAGCTGGGAAGAAACTGTCCCTGAATCTGGAGGTGTGTGCGTTCGTTTTCACACTTCTGTACCTCTTGCCCGATGGGAGAGGGGATAGGAGGGAGTGGCCAGGGGTGTGACTGGTCTTTGATGATGCTGCTGGCCTTGCCGAGGAAGCGCGAGGTGTAGATGGAGTCGATGGAAGGGAGGTTGGTTTGTGCGACGGTCTGGGCTGCGTCCACAATTCGCTGCAAAAGTCTTTGGAGTGTGGGAGGAAACCGGAGCGCCCGGAGAAAACCCACGCAGGTCACGGGGAGAACGTACAAACTCCGTACAGACAGCACCCGCAGTCAGGATCGAAACTGGGTTCTCTGGCGCTGTGAGTCACCCGCTGCGCTGCCGTGCCACACTCTGTCCAAATGCCTTTTAAAAGTTATAATTGTATTTGCTTATAAATAAATAATGTTGCTATTGATTTAACAATATAGCATTGTGGTTTCATTAAATTTCAGTACACAGTATACAGAGGATGTACCTCCTGCGGCAGCTGAGGAACCACAATCTGACACAGGCAATGATGGTCCAATTCTACACGGCCATCGTAGGGTCTGTCCTCACCTTCTCCATCATGGTCTGGTTTGGCTCAGCCACCAAGCACGACACCCGGAGGCTGCAGCGAATCGTCCGATCAGCAAAGAAGGTTATTGGCTGCAACCTTCCCTCCATTCAGGGGCGGAAAACCCGGGGGGGGGGGGGGGCAGAGGGGACGTGTCCCCTCCATGTTTTGATAGGTGGGGGACATCCCCCCCAAGTTTTTGTGCTCCAGATTTCCGCGAGACAGTGGTGGTGGGACCGATGATCGAGGGCGCTGATTGGGCGAGAGAGACGTCGGTCAGCAGGCAATGGGGGCGGGACATGATTCAGCGCGATGATTGGAGGAGGGAGACGTGGCACAGACCTGCGCTTCATCCGCAGCCAGGACAGGATCGATCCCGGCCGGGTCTCCGGCGCTGTCCCGTCCCCACCCGAGTACCCCCCCCCCCCCCAGAGAGCCAGAGAGGTCGGGAGCAAAGATCCTCCGCTATAGGATCTTTGGTCGGCAGTCAGACGGGCCAGCGCTGAGAAACAGCACTAAAACCAGGTCAACTCTGCCTGACCCGCCAGGTGAGCTTACAACCCTTCCTGGACTTGCGGGGAATATGGCCAGCGCGGAGAAGCAGCGCTGATATCCCGTCAGTCCAGGCAGGGCTGTAGTTAACCCGGTGAGACAGGCAGAGTTGAGCTGCATTTAGTGCTGGATTGAGCCTCCGAAGACTCGCGTGTGCGTGATGTGCGCATGCGCGCGCGGCCGCCAAAAAATTGTGTCCCCCGTCCCCTCCATGTTTTGATAGCGAGTTCCGCTCTTGCCTCCATTGATGAACTGTACACCTGCAAGGGCCAGGAAGCGAGCGGGCAAGATCATCTCTGACCCCTCTCACCCTGGCCACAAACTCTTTGAATCACTTCCTTCTGGAAGGCGACTCCGGACTGTCAAAGCTGCCACAGCCAGACATAAAAACTGTTTTTGTCCACGAGTAGTTGCTCCACTCAACAGCCAAAAATCTGTAGCCTCCCTTTGATCTGGTATTTTGTTGGTTCACCTGCTGGATCAAAGGTGTTTTATCATGAATGTTTTATTATTATTAATGTTTAGTGTTTTCTGAGTCATTCGTAACTGTCACTGTGTGTCATGTTGTTACTTGTGGGCGGAGCACCAAGGCAAATTCCTTGTATGTGAATACTTCGCCAATAAACTTACTTAATTACTTATTTATTTCATGGGTTTCTGAGAATAGAGTGGCAGTTATGGAGAGGCCTATTTTGAGATTTAGGGGAAAATTTCAAATATTTTCTACACATTTGACGGTGAACTTCGAATTCGAAAAACTGTTCCTTTCCACTACTTCACTGGTGCTGAAACACTGGTGTTTAGATTGAAGATTTTAGGCGGACGTGGACATTTTTGCCCCAGTTATTGCTTTTTTTTTTTCTGTTTCTTATAGAGTCATGGATTGATACAGCGTGCAATCGGGCCCTTCAGTTTACCCACACCGGCCAACAATGTCCCATCTACACTAGTCCCATATCCCTCCAAACCTGTCCTATCCATGTACCTGTCTAACTGTTTCTTAAACATTGCGATAGTCCCAGCCTCGACTACCCCCTCTGGCAACTCGTTCCATACACCCACCACGCTCTGTGTGAAAAAATCTCTTTCAAATCACCTCCTGTGCTCCAAGGAATAGAGTCCCAGCCTACTCAACCGATCCCTACAACTCAGACCCTCAAGTCCTGGCAACATCCTCGTAAATCCTCTCTGTGCCCTTACCAGCTTGACGACACCTTTCTTATAGCATGCTGCCCAGAACTGAACGCAATATGACATGGTTCCCAGAACTCCTGCCTTCTTCTCAAAACCCCTGAGTGTCAGAGATTGATAGGGTTTGATTAGTACGGGTGTCAGGGGTTATGGGGAGAAGGCAGGAGAGTGGGGTTAGGAGGGAGAGATAGATCAGCCGTGATTGAATGGCGGAGTAGACTTGATGGGCCGAATGGCCTAATTCCGCTCCTATCACTTATGACCTTATCATGCCGTCATATACTGTAGCACAGAAAACCAGGCTATTTTTCCATAGATGCAAAAAGAATTTCACAGTGCAATTGCATAAGTGACAGATAACTCTCATATGAATCGTTGATTGCAATGGATCGAGTGACTGAGTGGAAGCAGTGAGGGTGTCTGACAGAGAATGCAATGTATGTGTAAGAAGGAACGGCAGATGCTGGTTTAAAACAAAGTTAGACACAAAAATATCTGGAGTAACTCAGCGGGTCAGGCAGCACCTGTGGAGTACATGGATAGGTGACGTTTCACAGAGTGCTGGAGTAACTCAGCGGGTCAGGCAGCATCTGTGGGGAACATGGATAGGTGACGTTTCACAGAGTGCTGGAGTAACTCAGCGGGTCAGGCAGCATCTGTGGAGCGAAGGAAATGGGCAACCTTTCGGGCCGAAACCCTGAAGGAAATAGGCAACGTTTCGGGCTGAAACCCGGAAGGGTTTCGGGCCGAAACGTTGCCTATTTCCTTCGCTCCATAGATGCTGCCGGAACATGGATAGGTGACGTTTCACAGAGTGCTGGAGTAACTCAGCGGGTCAGGCAGCATCTGTTGGGAACATGGATAGGTGACGTTTCACAGAGTGCTGGAGTAACTCAGCGGGTCAGGCAGCATCTGTGGAGAACATGGATAGGTGACGTTTCACAAAATGCTGGAGTAACTCAGCTGAACAGGCAGCACCTGTGGAGAGCAGGAATGGGTGACGTTTCGGGTCGAGACTAAACTATCCCCTGGTTCCCAACCTTTTTCATCCCGTTTAACCCTTGGCAACATTAACAATGTTATTCCACTTATTGATGAACAACGAATGATGAACAGAACCATAGCAGAACCAAACACAGTCAGTCAATGAGAAAAAATATGTACAAATCCAGAATCAACAAATGTACCCCCTGGGTGGGCAAAGGGAGTAAATTTAGCCCAGGTTGGGAACCCTTGCCTTACACCAAAGGCCAATGTTATAACATAAAGATATGAAGATTAGAAATAGTGGTGGATACCCTTGTCTCTTTGATTTTCAATTTGCCCGTTTCATGGCTGATCTATCCCTCCCTCCCAACCCCATTCTCCTGCCTTCTCCCCATTACCCCTGACACCTGCACTGATCAAGAATCTATCTATCTATCTATCTATGTCCAATGATGTGGCCTCCACTGCCATCAGTGGCAAAGAATTCCACAGATTCACCACCCTCTGACTTAAGAAATTCCTCCTCATCTCCTTCCTAAAAGGACGTCCTTTTATTCTGAGGCTGTGACCCCTGGTCCTTATAAGTCATAGGAGCAGAATTAAGCCATTCGGCCCATCGAGCCTACTCCACCATTCATTCACGGCTGATCTATCTTTCCCTCTGAACCCCATTCTCCTGCCTTCTCCCCATAACCTCTGACAACCGCACTAATCAAGAATCTACCTATCTCTGCCTTAAAAATATCCACTGACTTGGCCTCCACAGCTTTCTGTGGCAAAGAATTCCACAGATTCACCACCCTCTGACTAAAGAAATTCCTCCTCATCTCCTTCCTAAAAGAACGTCTAATTCTGAGGCTGTGCCCTCTGGTCCTAGACTCTCCCACTAGTGGAAACATCCTCTCCACATCCACTCTATCCAGGCCTTTCACTATTTGGTAAGTTTCAATGAGGTCCCCCCCCTCATTCTTCTAAACTCCAGCGAGTACAGGCCCAGTGCTGTCAAACACTCATCATATGTTAACCCACTCATTCCTGGGATCATCCTTGTAAACCTCCTCTGGACCCAAACTCACAGAATAGTGAAAGGCCTGGATAGAGTGGATGTGGAGAGGATGTTTCCACTAGTGGGAGAGTCTAGGACTAGAGGTTACAGCCTCAGAGTTAAAGGGACGTTCCTTTAAGGAAGGAGATGAGGTGGAATTTCTCTAGTCAGGGGGTGGTGAATCTGTGGAATTCATTGCCACAGAAGGCTGTGGAGGCCAAGTCAGTGGATATTTTTAAGGCAAGGATAGATATATTTTTGATTAGTACGGGGTTATGGGGAGAAGGCCGGATAATGGGGTTAGGAGAGATAGATCAGCCATGATTGAATGGCGGAGTAGACTTGATGGGCCGAATGGCCTAATTCCGCTCCTATCACTTATGACCCTCTCCAGAGCCAGCACATCCTTCCTCAGATATGGGGCCCAAAACTGCTCGCAATATTCCAAATGGGCCTTTTGTTTATGTCTCAGGCTGTGGCCTCTGGTCCAAGACTATCCCAACTGTGGAAACATCCTCTCCACAACCACTGTGTGCAGGTGAGGGTGAGGGGAGAGGAGGGGCCACTGTGTACAGGTGAGTGTGCGGGGAGAGGAGGGGCCACTCTGTACAGGTGAGTGTGAGGGGAGGGGCCACTGTGTACAGGTGAGTGTGAGGGGAGGGGCCACTGTGTACAGGTGAGTGTGCGGGGAGAGGAGGATCCACTCTGTACAGGTGAGTGTGTGGGGAGGGGCCACTGTGTACAGGTGAGTGTGCGGGGAGAGGAGGATCCACTCTGTACAGGTGAGTGTGAGGGGAGGGGCCACTCTGTACAGGTGAGTATGAGGGGAGGGGCAACTGTGCACAGGTGAGGGTGTTAATATTGGCTAAATTAAAGACACCATAAAATGGAGGATCCTGCACTTGTCAGAATTGCTTAATCTTTGTCAGCTGAACTTTACAGGCTTTGAATGGCGCCAGCCAGTCTAGGCTCAGACTGATGTGCAGGATCGTAAGGTGTCCAGGTGTTCTCCATGTTTCTCTGAATTTGATAACATGTATAGTGGTTTTGCAAACTAACCTTAAACGCATCATTTCTATTGGGTCGCTGCAAAAGCATTGTAAATCAGTATACATAATGTTACAAGATGGTCATCCTGTTAATTGATGATTGGTCGAACTGTTGAGCCTTGGAGAAATTGTTTGAATCTCAGGGCACATGTCTCAATGTATGTTCTTGTTAGCTTCCTTCGAGAACTTTCTTTCTTATACAACGTGGGGCGAGTCCAGAACCAGGGGGCCACAGTCTTAGAATAAAGGGGAGGCCATTTAAGACTGAGGTGAGAAAAAAAACTTTTTCACCCAGAGAGTTGTGAATGTGTGGAATTCCCTGCCACAGAGGGCAGTGGAGGCCAAGTCACTGGATGGATTTAAGAGAGAGTTAGATAGAGCTCTAGGGGCTAGTGGAGTCAAGGGATATGGGGAGAAGGCAGGCACGGGTTATTGATTGGGGGATGATCAGCCATGATCACAATGAATGGCGGTGCTGGCTCAAAGG
Organism: Malacoraja senta; assembly: GCA_038087875.1. Lineage (NCBI taxonomy): Eukaryota > Metazoa > Chordata > Chondrichthyes > Rajiformes > Rajidae > Malacoraja > Malacoraja senta. Next base: position 27,210 of record JAXLNO010001722.1, read on the forward strand.
GCCAAATGGCCTCCTCCTGCACCTGTTTTCTATGTTTCTATGTTTCTATGTTAATGTATTGAGCTGTTATATTATTGGGTTAGGGAAATGTCTGTTATGTATGGGGTTAATCGATATTTGTAATTGGGTTATCAAGAGACCACCCCCGTGTGGTTCTGCCCCTCGAGTTCCCGGGATATAAAAGTCCGCGATCATGAGGCTCAGCGTCGATCTTCTGGAAGAACGCCTGGGACTGCGTGAATTTCTGGAGTGTCTCTGTCTGCACGAGGCCTAGAGGGCTCGAACAGGACGACACGACGATCGAACCCACGGTGGGATAGGTACAGTGTTTGATCTATGACGTGCTTTTGTTAAAATAAAATTTACTTGTTTCAAGTGCCTGATACAGTGTTTTTTACTGAAACTAGACTGGGAGGAAGCTTAGAAACGAGCAATTATCATGAGGATCCACTGTGTACAGGTGAGTGGAGAGACAATAGGCAATAGGTGCAGGAGGAGGCCATTCGGCCCTTCGAGCCAGCACTGCCATTCAATGCGATCATGGCTGATCATCCCCAATCAGTACCCCGTTCCTGCCTTCTCCCCATATCCCTTGACTCCGCTATTTTTAAGAGCCCTATCTAGCTCTCTCTTGAAAGCATCCAGAGAACCGGCCTCCACCGCCCTCTGAGGCAGAGAATTCCACAGACTCACCACTCTCTGTGAGGAAAAAGTGTTTCCTCGTCTCCGTTCTAAATGGCTTACTCCTTATTCTGAAACTGTGGCCTCTGGTTCTGGACTCCCCCAACATCGGGAACATGTTTCCTGCCTCTAGCGTGTCCAAGCCCTTAACAATCTTATATGTTTCAATGAGATACCCTCTCATCCTTCCAAACTCCAGAGTGTACAAGCCCAGCCGCTCCATTCTCTCAGCATATGACAGTCCCGCCATCCCGGGAATTAACCTTGTAAACCTACGCTGCACTCCCTCAATAGCAAGAATATCCTTCCTCAAATTAGGGGACCAAAACTGCACACAACACTCCAGGTGTGGTCTCACTATGGCTCTGAACAACTGCAGAAGAACCTCTTTGCTCCTATATTCGATTCATAGAAACATAGAAACATAGAAAATAGGTGCAGGAGTAGGCCATTTGGCCCTTCGAGCCTGCACCGCCATTCGATATGATCATGGCTGATCATCCAACTCAGTATCCTGTACCTGCTTTCTCTCCATACCCACTGATCCCTTTAGCCACAAGGGCCACATCTAACTCCCTCTTAAATATAGCCAATGAACTGGCCTCAACTACCTTCTGTGGCAGAGAATTCCAGAGATTCACCACTCTCTGTGTGAAAAATGTTTTCCTCATCTCGGTCCTAAAAGACTTCCCCCTTATCCTTAAACTGTGACTCCTTGTTCTGGACTTCCCCAACATCGGGAACAATCTTCCCGCATCTAGCCTGTCCAACCCCTTAAGAATTTTGTACGTTTCTATAAGATCCCCCCTCAATCTTCTAAATTCTAGCGAGTACTCTTGTTATAAAGGCCAACATGCCATTCGCTTTCTTCACCGCCTGCTGTACCTGCACGATTACTTTCATAGACTGATGTACGAGGACCCCCAGATCCCGTTGTACTTCCCCTTTTTCCCAACTTGAGAGGAGGATCCAACTGTGTACAGGTGAGGGCGAGTGGAGAGGTAGAGGACTTACCTGGCCTGGTGGCACACCGTGCAGACCCACGCCTTGTCCTTCTTGCTGTAGGTGCCGCAGTCCCTGCACACGTTGAACTTGCAGTCGCTGCAGGGGTGCTTGGCGTTGAGGAGGAAGGTGAAGGCCCCGCAGCAGCGGATGCAGCAGTTCTCGTTGAACTTCTGCTGCTTGGACAGGATGGTCCTCTTGTTGCCCTCCTCGTTCAGCTTCTGCTTCAGCTCGCTGCAAGACACAACCGCACACAGCCGTGGGGGCCACAGTACAGCACCGGCAACAGGCCCTTCGGCCCGTAACTAGGGCCGAGTCAAGTTTATTCGTCACATACACACATACGCGATGTGCAGCGAAATGAAAAAGTGGCAAAAATGCTTGCAGATTGTACAAACAAACTACAAAACAGAACGGAACAGAATCAAATATTCACATATTACATATTTGTGGGAGGAAAAAAAGAAAAAAACAGCAATTAAAAAAAACCCAGTAAAACGTTGCCTATTTCCTTCGCTCCATAGATGCTGCTGCACCCGCTGAGTTTCTCCAGCATTTTTGTCTACCTTCGATTTTCCAGCATCTGCAGTTCCTTCTTTAACACAGTAAAGTTAGTCCCTGGAGAGATAGGAGCTTACAGTCCTGATGGCCTGGGGGAAGAAACTCCTTCTCATCCTCTCTGTTTTCACAGCATGGCAACGGAGGCGTTTGCCTGACCGTAGCAGCTGGAACAGTCCGTTGCTGGGGGGGTAGGGGTCCCCCATAATGTTGTTGGCTCTGGATCTGCACATCCTGGTGTATAGGTCCTGCAGGGGGGGGTGAGTGTAGTTCCCATGGTGCGTTCGGCCGAAAACGCACTACTCTCTGCAGAGCCTTCCTGTCCTGGGCAGAGCAGTTCCCGAACCAGATCGTGATATTTCCGGACAAGATGCTTTCTACAGACCCAGAGTAGAAGCACTGGAGGATCCTCAGAGACACTCTGAATTTCTTCAGCTGCCTGAGGTGGTAAAGGCGCTGCCTTGCCTTACTCACCAGTGCGGCAGCGTGTGATGTCCTTGTCGTACCCTCAGAGATGTGGACTCCCAGGTATTTAAAACAGCTCACCCTATCCACAGTATCCCCATTTATCTTCAAATAGGGTTGCCAACTGTCCCGTATTAGCAGGGACATCCCGTATATATTGGGCTGAATTGGTTTGTCCCGTACGGGACTGCCACTTGTCCCGTATTTGACCGCTCGGGTCGAGGGGACTGTCGGGTCGGAGCGCCGCGTCCGGCCCCCGCCTCGCCCGTCCCCGACGTAGTGCAGCCCGTGGAGTGCAGCAGCAGCAGCAGCACCTCGCCCGTGGCCCTGTCGGTCGGTCGGCAGCCCGGCCAGTTGTCCGACCTTCGAACCTTCACTTACCGCCGACACCACCACCACCCCCCCTCCTTCTCACGGCCGATCACCGGTTCGTGAGTTGGACGGGGTGCCGGACTTTGCGCGCAGCCCCCCGGGCCAAAACTCCTCAGCTGGACCCGCCGGCTGGGCTTTGTGTGCAGTCCAGCACCCGGGGCCAACTCGTCATTCACCCAGCCACGGCCCAGTCGGTCGACGAATTGCCGTGGGGGAATTTGTCCCGTATTTTGACCTTTTGTCCCTTATTTGGGAGTGAGAAAGTTGGCGACGCTAGCCGCAATATCCATGCTGAACACCACGCCATAGACAAACACTCGCCTACCTCGCACATGATCCAGTTACCTCAGCTCCAGATCGGTTTCCATACAACACAGAACAGTACAGCACGACAACAGGCCCTTCGGCCCACAATGCCTGTGCTCATCAAAATGCCAAGTTAGATACAGAAAAGCTGGAGCCACTCAGCGGGACAGGCGGCCTCACTGGAGAGAAGGAATGGGCGACGTTTCGGGTCAAAACCCTTCTTGAGAGTCAGGGGGAAAAGGGAAACGAGAGATATAGACGGTGATGTAGAGAGATATAGAACAAATGCCTGGAGTATTGTGTGCAGTTTTGGTCCCCTAATTTGAGGAAGGACATTCTTGCTATTGAGGGAGTGCAGCATAGGTTAATTCCCGGGATGGTGGGACTGTCATATGCTGAGAGAATGGAGCGGCTGGGCTTGTACACTCTGGGGTTTAGAAGGATGAGAGGCGATCTCATTGAAACATATAAGATTGTTAAGGGCTTGGACACGCTAGAGGCAGGAAACATGTTCCCGATATTGGGGGAGTCTAGAACCAGGGGCCACAGTTTAGGAATAAGGGGTAAGCCATTTAGAACAGAGACGAGGAAACACTTTTTCTCACAGAGAGTGGTGAGTCTGTGGAATTCTCTGCCTCAGAGGGCGGTGGAGGCGGGTTCTCTGGATACTTTCAAGAGAGCTAGATAGGGCTCTTAAAAATAGCGGAGTCAGGGGATATGGGGAGAAGGCAGGAACGGGGTACTGATTGGGGATGATCAGCCATGATCACATTGAATGGCGGTGCTGGCACGAAGGGCCAAATGGCCTACTCCTGCACCTATTGTCTATTGTCTATTGTCTATTGTCTATTGTCTATTGTCTATAAATGAATGAAAGTTATGCAAGTAAAAAGTGACCATGATACAGGAGACAGGGCATTGCTAGTTGCCAGGTGAAAACGAGTCACCGACAATGAGACTCAACAAGACAACTAGTACAGCAAGTTGGGTGGGGGAGATGGTGGCAAAGGCTACTTGAAGTGGGAGAAATCAATATTCATACCGCTGGGCTGTAAGCTGCCCAAGCGAAATATGAGGTGCTGTTCCTCCAATTTGCGTTTAGCCTCACTCTGACAATGGAGGAGGCCCAGGACAGAAAGGTCAGTGTGGGAATGGGAAGGGGAATTAAAGTGTCCGGCAACCGGGAGATCAGGTTGGTTCAGGCGGGCTGAGCGAAGGTGTTCCGCGAAACGATCGCCCAGTCTGCGTTCGGTCTCGCCCATGTATAAGGGTCCACATCTTGAACAACTGATACAGTAGATGGGGTTGGAAGAGGTGCAGGTGAACCTCTGCCTCACCTGAAAGGACTGTCGGGGTCCCAGGACAGAGTCGAGGGGAGGAGGTACAGCGACAGGTGTTGTTGCATCTCCTGCGGTTGCAGGGGAAGGTACCTGGGGAGGGGGCGGTTTGGGTGGGAAGGGACGAGTTGACCAGGGAGTTGCGGGAGGTATGGTCTCTGCAGAAGACGGAAAGGGGTGGAGATGGGAAAATGAGACCGGTTAAACTGATCGCACCTGCCTGCAGGTGATCCACATCTCTCTATTCCAGAGCGGCTACATGGACAATAGTAATGAACAACACAGTACAAGATCAGGCCCTTCGGCCCACCGAGTCCGCGCTGACTAGCGATCACCCCGCACACTAACACTATCCTACACACACTGGGGACAATTTACACTTACACCACGCCAGCCATGATCATATTGAATGACGGTGCAGGCTCGAAGGGCCGAATGGCCTACTCCTGCACCTATTTTCTATGTTTCTATGTCTATGTTTCTAACCTACAAACCTGTACGTCTTGGGATAGAAGATTCCAGCTTGGTTACATAAAACATAGAACAGCATAAGATCAGGCCCTTCGGCCCACAATGTCCGTGCTGAACACGATGCCAAGACCGACTCCCCTCTGCCTGCACGTGACCCGTGTCCCTCCATCCCCTGCATATCCATGTGCCTATCCAAAAGCCTCTTAAACACCACTATCGTATCTGCCTCCACCACCACCCCTGGCAGCGCGTTCCAGGCACCCACCACCCTCGACAGGTTAATGGGCCTGTCCCACTTACGCGACTTTTTCGGCGACTGCCGTCACCTGTCATAGCCGGCAGTCACCGAAAAAGTTGCGTAAGTGGGACAGGCCCATAAAGCCGACTTATTTTCTGAACAATGGTCTCAAACCGAAATGTCGCCTATCCATGTTCTCTCCAGGTGTAGGTTCATTATTGTCACGTGTACCGAGCGAGGTACAGTGAAAAGCTCTGTTGAGCATCCAGTCCAATTAGATCAGATACTACCACACATTAATACAATCTAGCCAAACTCCAGTCCAATAGGGAGAGCAAAGGGGAAGATACAGAGTGCAGAATATAGTTCTCAGCATTGTAGCGCATCAGTTCCAGAGACAAAGTCCAATGTCCGCAATGGGGTAGAGGTGAATCGGACAGTACCCTAGCTTATGGAAGGACCGTTCAGAAGCCTGATAACAGAGGGGAAGAAGCTGTTCCCTGTAATGTATTCACACATATTCATGTCTATGTTAATGAGTTGGTGTTGTATATAAGCAGGGAATGTTGGGTAATAAATCTCTCTCTCATGATCCAGGCAACCTGCCTGTAAGTTGTTATTCATTCTGCCGACCGGAATATAACAAAATTGGCGACGAGGATGGGATAGAGTTTGTGAACTCATCCTTTAAATACAATGCAGGACTGTTTTGCAACATGCAGTATTGTTTAACATTTTAAACAGTAAATACAGAGTTGTGTCGCAGTTGTTTGCGAGCTGGACTCGATAGGCTGCAGATCCGTCTATGCAGGAGACTGTAGTTTAAAACAGCAGCTGGACAAATCGTCGAGAGTTTGTCAGGCTATCCCTATGTTGTGTCCACGTGGCAATATGTCATCCTTGGGATTGTATAACATTTTAGATTGAGTTTTTCTTTTGTCAAGTTCCTTAAGCTGAAGAGCCTTTGTACAGGTAAATTTTAGGTGAAGTGTTACACCAGAACAGACAGGAAATTGGGGTTTTTGAACGGACTTTAAAAAAAAGAGAACGACACGATGGCGGCATCCACGGGCTACATCGGAAACCTTGGCAATTTTGACCAAAGTAGAGAGCCGTTCAGCTCCTATATGGAGAGAGCAAACATGTTTTTCACGGCAAACAACATAATGGAGATTAGAAACACAGAAACATAGAAACATAGAAAATAGGTGCAGGAGGATGCTATTCGGCCCTTCGAGCCAGCACCGCCATTCATTGTGATCATGGCTGATCGTCCCCTATCAATAACCCGTGCCTGCCTTCTCCCCATATCCCTTGACTCCACTAGCCCCTAGAGTTCTATCTAACTCTCTCTTAAATCCATCCAGTGATTTGGCCTCCACAGCCCTCTGTGGCAGGGAATTCCACAAATTCACAACTCTCTGGGTGAAAAAGTTTTGTTCTCACCTCAGTCTTAAATGGCCTCCCCTTTATTCTAAGACTGTGGCCCCTGGTTCTGGACTCGCCCAACATTGGGAACATTTTTCCTGCATCTAGCTTGTCCAGTCCTTTTATAATTTTATATGTTTCAATAAGATATCCCCTCATCCTTCTAAACTCCAGTGAATACAAGCCTAGTCTTTTCAATCTTTCCTCATATGACAGTCCCGCCATCCCAGGGATCAATCTCGTGAACCTGGTGAAGGAGAGATAGTGACTGAAACAAATAAGGCCGTTAGCGAACGCACAAAAGCGATTCTGCTGACGGAGGACGGTCCTGAAGTGTACGGCACACTCGTGAATCTCCTTGCGCCCATAAAGGCAAAAGACGTGCCATTCGATGACATTATGAAGGAGCACTTCAACCCAAAGCCTCTGTAAATTGCAGAAAGCTATAAATTCGGCACTCGAAACCAGAAGCAGAATGAGACAATCAATTACATTGTTGCCTTGAAAAAGTTAACTTTCCACTGTAACTTTGGAACCTTTCTCGGACGCGCACTACGCGACAGATTTGTTTGTGGTCTAGTGGATACATAGATACATAGAAAATAGGTGCAGGAGTAGGCCATTCGGCCCTTCGAGCCTGCACCGCCATTCAATATGATCATGGCTGATCATCCAACTCAGTATCCCGTACCTGCCTTCTCTCCATACCCCCTGATCCCCTTAGCCACAAGGGCCACATCTAAGTCCCTCTTAAATATAGCCAATGAACTGGCCTCAACTACCCTCTGTGGCAGAGAGTTCCAGAGATTCACCACTCTCTGTGTGAAAAAGTTTTTCCTCATCTCGGTCTTAAAGGATTTCCCCCTTATCCTTAAGCTGTGACCCCTTGTCCTCGACTTCCCCAACATCGGGAACAATCTTCCTGCATCTAGCCTGTCCAACCCCATAAGAATTTTGTACGTTTCTATAAGATCCCCTCTCAATCTCCTAAATTCTAGCGAGTATAAGCCAAGTCTATCCAGTCTTTCTTCATATGAAAGTCCTGACATCCCAGGAATCAGTCTGGTGAACCTTCTCTGCACTCCCTCTATGGCTATAATGTCCTTCCTCAGATCCTTGGAGACCAAAACTGTATGCAATGCTCCAGGTGTGGTCTCACCAAGACCCTGTACAACTGCAGTAGAACCTCCCTGCTCCTATACTCAAATCCTCTTGCTATGAAGGCCAACATACCATTCGCTTTCTTCACTGCCTGCTGCACCTGCATGCCTACTTTCAATGACTGGTGTACCATGACACCCAGGTCTCGCTGCATCTCCCCATTTCCTAATCGGCCACCATTTAGATAATAGTCTGCCTTCCCGTTTTTGCCACCAAAGTGGATAACCTCACATTTATCCACATTATACTGCATCTGCCAAACATTTGCCCACTCACCAAGCCTATCCAAGTCACCTTGCAGTCTCCTAGCATCCTCCTCACAGCTAACACTGCCCCCCAGCTTAGTGTCATCCGCAAACTTGGAGATGTTGCTTTCAATTCCCTCATCCAGTTCATTAATATAAATTGTAAATAGCTGGGGTCCCAGCACTGAGCCTTGCGGTACCCCACTAGTCACTGCCTGCCATTGTGAAAAGGACCCGTTTACTCCTACTCTTTGCTTCCTGTTTGCCAGCCAGTTCTCTATCCACATCAATACTGAACCCCCAATACCGTGTGATTTAAGTTTGTATCCTAATCTCTTATGTGGTACCTTGTCGAAAGCCTTCTGAAAGTCCAGATACAACACATCCACTGGTTCTCCCCTATCCACTCTACTAGTTACATCCTCGAAAAATTCTATAAGATTCGTCAGACACGATTTACCTTTCGTAAATCCATGCTGACTTTGTCCGATGATTTCACCACTTTCCAAATGTGCTGCTATCCCATCTTTAATAACAGACTCTAGCAGTTTCCCCACTACCGATGTTAGACTAACTGGTCTGTAATTCCCCGTTTTCTCTCTCCCTCCCTTCTTAAAAAGTGGGGTTACGTTTGCTACCCTCCAATCCTCAGGAACTACTCCAGAATCTAAAGAGTTTTGAAAGATTATCACTAATGCATCCACTATTTCTGGAGCTACTTCCTTAAGTACTCTGGGATGCAGCCTATCTGGCCCTGGTGATTTATCGGCCTTTAATCCATTCAATTTACCCAACACCACTTCCCGACTAACCTGGATTTCACTCAGTTCCTCCATCTCCTTTGACCCGCGGCCCCCTGCTATTTCCGGCAGATTATTTATGTCTTCCTCAGTGAAGACGGAACCAAAGTAGTTATTCAATTGGTCCGCCATATCCTTGTTCCCCATGATCAATTCACCTGTTTCTGACTGCAAGGGGCCTACATTTGTTTTAACTAATCTCTTTCTCTTCACATATCTATAAAAACTTTTGCAGTCAGTTTTTATGTTCCCTGGCAGTTTCCTTTCATAATCTATTTTCCCTTTCCTAATTAAGCCCTTTGTCCTCCTCTGCTGGTCTCTGAATTTCTCCCAGTCCTCTGGTATGCTGCTTTTTCTGGCTAATTTGTACACATCATCTTTTGCTTTGATACTATCCCTGATTTCCCTTGTTATCCATGGATGCACTACCTTCCCTGATTTATTCTTTTGCCAAACTGGGATGAACAATTTTTGTAGTTCATCCATGCAGTCTTTAAATGCCTTCCATTGCAATATCCACCGTCAACCCTTTTAGAACTAATTGCCAGTCAATCTTGGCCAATTCACGTCTCATACCCTCAAAGTTACCTTTCTTTAAGTTCAGAACCGTTGTTTCTGAATTAACAATGTCACTCTCCATCCTAATGAAGAACTCAACCATATTATGGTCACTCTTGCCCAAGGGGGCACGCACAACAAGACTGCTAACTAACCCTTCCTCATTACTCAATACCCAGTCTAGAATAGCCTGCTCTCTCGTTGGTTCCTCTACATGTTGGTTTAGATAACTATCCCGCATACATTCCAAGAAATCCTCTTCCTCAGCACCCCTGCCAATTTGATTCACCCAATCTATATGTAGATTGAAGTCACCCATTATAACTGTTTTGCCTTTGTTGCACGCATTTCTAATTTCCTGTTTGATGCCATCCCCAACTTCACTACTACTGCTAGGTGGCCTGTACACAAAACCCACCAGCGTTTTCTGCCCCTTAGTGTTTCACAGCTCTACCCATACCGATTCCACATCCTCCAAGCTAATGTCCTTCCTTTCCACTGCGTGGAACGAATTCAGTCCAAACTGATGAACACTCCAGATCTTACATTCGAGAAAGCGTGCAAGATTGCCACCACAATGGAGATGGCATCAAAGAATGCTCGCGAGTTTCGCCCACCACGGACAGCAGTGGCCGTTTACAGTCACAAGGCAGTGTGCCTATGGCCAAACCAAGAGGCGCTAAGGGGAGCCGAGTTCAGCCAGTTGTTATCGTTGCAACGGTAATCACTCATCCCAATTTTGTCAGTTCAAAATGGCCAAGTGCTATAACTGCCAGGAGAAAGAAAGGCCATATCGCCTCAGCATGCCGGGCCAAGCTTAAAACAGGAAACCAACAATCTGCGGGAAGCATGCGACAACACCAGAGAGGAGTTCACAACTTGGAGATGAACCCAGATGGAAATGAACTTGGGTTGTACACCATTTATGCAACCAACATCGATAAGCCGACAACCAGCCAAGGCAAGGACTTCCGAACTAAACTATTGATGGATGAACAGCTAATCGATATGTGTATTGACACGGAGGCAGATTGTTCGGTCATGAGCAGAGACCTGGACGAAACAAAGTTCCCACAGATACCATTGTTTGAGAGTAAGGTCAAGCTGAGAACTTACTCGGGCGAAGTTTTGGAGACATGTGGACAAATGAGCTGTAAAGTTCAGCATAATGGTCAGTCGGTAACACTGCCCATCATAGTGGCCAGCTACAGAAATAAACCAACCCTCCTTGGAAACGATTGGCTGAGTAGAATAGAGTTAGACTGGAAGAACATTTTCAGCGTCGATTTGTCCAAATCACGTCTTGAAAACGTCAAAAGCAAACATGCAAACATTTTTGCTGACAGTGACACGGGAATAACAGGGTGCTCTGCACACATTCGACTTAAGCAAGATGTGAGGCCTGTGTATTGTCGACCAAGACCTGTACCATATGCACTAAAGCAACAAGTGGAGGAAGAACTCAACAGGTTAGAGCGGAATGGAGTACTCGTGAAGACAGACCAGAGTAACTGGGCAACGCCAATTGTGGCCGTACCCAAGGCCGACAAAACTGTTCGACTATGTGTTGACTGCAAAGTCACAATCAACCAAGCCGTTGATGACGAACAATATCCGTCACCAACCTCGCAAGATCTGTACGCAGAACTTAGCGGAGCAAGAGTCTTCACTAAACTGGATTTATCTCACGCTTACGCCCAACTCAATGTCGATAAGGAAAGTCAGCAGTACTTGACTATCAACATACATAAGGGCCTGTATTCATATACAAAGCTGCCCTATGGTGTGAAATCCTCCCCGAAATTTTTCCAGTATGTCATGGACCAAATATTACAAGGCATTCCGCACTGTGTGTGCAACCAGGATGACCTACTGATATTCACAGAGGGCATGGTAGAACATCTGGAATCATCGAGCAAGTTCTCACACGACTGAACTCCCACAATGTCAAACTGCGACAAAGTTAAATGTGCATTAGCGCAGTCAGAGGTGGTCTACCTTGGACTCAAAGTAGACGGCAACGGACTTTGCCCTGTGAAGGCGAAAGTGGAAGCAATAGTGAATGCCCCAAAACCCAACAATGTGTCAGAGCTACGATCATTCCTTGGGATGGTGCAGTTCTATGTACGATTCCTTCCAGATTTAGCAACTGTGTTAAAGCCACTTCATCGTCTGCTACAAAAGATGCGAAATGGACGTGGGGGATAGGAACAGCAACGTGCATATGACATCTGCAAGGAAAACTTGACAAGTGACAAACTCCTTGTTCACTACGATACGACACGCGAGATGAAACTTGCTTGTGATGCTTCAAGTTATGGGGTAGGTGCAGTGATCTCCCACTTAATGAAGGACAAAGCCTATTGCTTTTGCATCCCGCACCCTATCACCGAGTGGACGCAATTTGGTACCAAGCAACATATAAAAGCCACTTGGATACTTGGTGTCACACCCCTCCTCCCCCCTTCCTCCCTCGACCCACCCACTCCCCCCTCTCCCCTGACCGTCTCCCTGGACTTTCTTCCCACTATAAATAAACAATATCAGGTGAGTTCACCCTTCAGCGAGTGTCAGTGTGGTCACTGCCAAGCCTGGCATCATCCACAAAGCCACGATGGATAGGACCGGTTTGGAGGGAGATGGGCCAAACGCAGGCAAGTGGGACTAATGTAGACGGACATGTTGGTCGGCATGGGCAAGTTGGGCCGAAGAGCCTGTTTCCACACTGTATCCAAGTCACTAAGGTGTGTCCAAACTTATTGAGGTGTACAAAATCATGAGAGGAATAGATCGGGTAGACGCACAGAGTCTCTTGCCCAAAGGACCAGAGGACATAGGTTTAAGGTGAAGGGGAAAAGATTTAATAGGAACCTTAGGGGTAACGTTTTCACACAGAGGGTGGTGGGTGTATGGAACGAGCTGACGAAGGAGGTAGTTGAGGCAGCAACATTTAGACAATAGACAATAGGTGCAGGAGTAGGCCATTCTGCCCTTCGAGACAGGTACGTGGATAGGACAGGTTGAATGTATGAATGAATGAATAAGTTTATTGGCCAATTATTCACATACAAGGAATTTGCCTTGGTGCTCCGCCCACAAGTGACAACGACATACAGTGACAGTTAGCAATGACACATAATACATTAATAATAATTAAACATTATTGATTAAACATGTGAATTAAATAAAATACCAGAGCAAAAGAGGTTGAGAGGGATGTGGGCCATATGCGGGTAGGTGGGGACTAGTGTCGATGGGACATGTTGGTCGTTGTGGGCAAGTTGGGCCGAAGGGCCTGTTATCCGCGTGGTATGGCACCCAGGCATGTCCATGCATTATAGACAATAGACAATAGGTGCAGGAGGAGGCCATTCGGCCCTTCGAGCCAGCACCGCCATTGATTGTGATCATGGCTGATCGTCCCCAATCAATAACCCGTGCCTGCCTTCTCCCCACATCCCTTGACCCCACTAGCCCCTGGAGCTCTATCTAACTCTCTCTTAAATCCTTCCAGTGACTTGGCCTCCACTGCCCTCTGTGGCAGGGAATTGCACAAATTCACAACTCTCTGGGTGAAAACGTTTTTTTCTCACCTCAGTCTTAAATGACCTCCCCTTTATTCTAAGACTGTGGCCCCCTGGTTCTGGATGTGGGCCATACGCGGGCAGGTGGGGACTAGTGTCGATGGGACATGCTGGTCGTTGTGGGCAAGTTGGGACGAAGGGCCTGTTTTCCGCGCGGTATGGCACCCAGGCATGTCCATGCATTAACGGAGGGCGGTTTGCGATTTCCATTAATTTGAAGAGCATGACTCATTCTCCCAGCAGATGCCCTTCGATGTTATTCTAAACACATTCCTCTCATGACTCACTGCATTGCTAAATCGTGTTCGACCCTGACACTCCAATTCATGCTGCAGCGTCACTGTTTCGTTTTACAATGAACAGGAGCAGGCGTGAGAACATGATGCCGCAAGGAGATGATACCATCGCACCCAACCCCGTCTCGGCCTTCCAGAGAACGCAACGCTCAAAACAATAGACAATAGGTGCAGCAGTAGGCCATCCGGCCCTTCGAGCCAACACTGCCATTCAATGTGATCATGGCTGATCATCCCCAATCAGTACCCCGTTCCTGCCTTCTCCCCATATCCCCTGACTCCGCTATCTTTAAGAGCCCCATCTAGCTCTCTCTTGAAAGCATCCAGGGAACTGGCCTCCACCGCCCTCTGAGGCAGAGGACATGAGGCATGTTTCCTTGCATGTGCACGTGCCAAAAGTTGAACCTGCCCAGTGGGGTAAATGTTGGTTGGTCTGGTGAAGTATGAAAGTATAAGCTATTGATGTTGAACCTTCAGAGGGGAAGAAGCTGTTCCCGAGGCTGGTGGTGCGCGCTTTCAAGCTTCTGTACCTTCCCGCCGGACGGGAGCGGGGAGAAGAAGGAATGACCGGGGTGGGACAGGGACAAGTCTTTGATTGCGTCGGCTGCTTTCCCGAGGCAGCGTGAAGTGTAGATGGAGTCGATGGAGGGCGGTGGAGGCCGGTTCTCTGGATGCTTTCAAGAGAGAGTTAGATAGAGCTCTTAAAGATAGCGGAGTCCGGGGATATGGGAGAAGGCAGGAACGGGGTACTGATTGGGGATGATCAGCCATGATCACAGTGAATGGCGGTGCTGGCTCGAAGGGCCGAATGGCCTACTCCTGCCTCCACCTGCTTCCACCACCCTCTGAGGCAGAGAACTCCACAGACTCACCACTCTCTGTGAGGAAAAGTGTTTCCTCGTCTCCGTTCTAAATGGCTGACCCCTTATTCTTAACTGTGTGGCCCCTGGTTCTGGACTCCCCCCAACATCGGGAACATGTTTCCTGCCTCTAGCGTGTCCAAGCCCCTTAACAATCTTACATGTTTCAATGAGATTCCCTCTCATCCTTCTAAACTCCAGAGTGTACAAGCCCAGCTTATACACCTTTAAGATCACCCCTCATCCTCCTGTGCTCTAAAGAATAAAGTCCTAGCCTGCCCAAGCTTGGACTCTCCCCGTTGCTCGGACCCTCGAGTCCCGGCAACATCTTCTTAAATCTTCTCTGCACTCTTTCCAACTCAATGACATCTTTGCTGTAACAGGACGACCAAAACTGAACGCAATACTCCAAATGTGGCCTCACCAACATCTTGTATAACTGTAACAAGGACATCCTTGTGATTGAGGCAGTGCAGCGTAGGTTCACGAGATTGATCCCTGGGATGGCGGGACTGTCATATGAGGAAAGATTATCATATGAGACAGACTAGGCTTGTATTCACTGGAGTTTAGAAGGATGAGGGGGATTCTTAAAGAAACATATAAAATTATAAAAGGACTCGACAAGCTAGATGCAGGAAAAATGTTCCCAATGTTGGGGCGAGTCCAGAACCAGGGGCCACAGTCTTAGAATAAAGGGGAGGCCATTTAAGACTGAGGTGAGAAAAAACTTTTTCACCCAGAGAGTTGTGAATCTGTGGAATTCCCTGCCACAGAGGGCAGTGGAGGCCAAGTCACTGGATGGATTTAAGAGAGAGTTAGATAGAGCTCTAGGGGCTAGTGGAGTCAAGGGATATGGGGAGAAGGCAGGCACGGGTTATTGATTGGGGACGATCAGCCATGATCACAATGAATGGCGGTGCTGGCTCGAAAAGCCGAATGGCCTCCTCCTGCACCTATTGTCTATGTTTCTATGTTTCTATGTGACACAACCACCCAACTTCCTAGGTTTATGCCCAGCATTGATTTCTCTGACTTCAAGTGACCCTTGCATCCCCCCCCCTCTCCCTGCATCCCCCCCCCCTCTCCCTGCATCCCTCCCCCACCCTAGTTCCTGTATTAGTTTCAATGTCGCCCTGGTCACTTTCATTGTCTGTAACTAGTTTTCACCTAGTCCACAGCTGACAGGGCAGTCACAGTGGCGCAGCGGTAGAGTTGCTGCCTTACAGCGTATGCAGCTCCGGAGATCCGGGTTCGATCCCGACTACGGGCGCTGTCTGTACGGAGTTTGTACGTTCTCCCCGTGACCCGCGCGGGTTTTCTCCCAGATCTTCGGTTTCCTCCCACACTCCAAAGACGTACAGGTTTGTAGGTTAATTGGCTTGGTGCAAAATGTAAAATTGTCCCTAGTGGGTGTAGGATAGTGTTAAAGGCCTGTCTCACGAGTCTGAGGTCATTGGCGGCAAAACAGGAACAATCTACTGCTCCTGGGCCGCCAGAGACCGCGGGCTCGGTCAAACGCCCGCCGCCGGGGCCGTGCGGCGTTGTTCCCAACACCGCACGGTGCTAAAATAAAACCAACACTGTTCAAAAATATGTTCCTACCGCACAGCCTCCGCCAGTGAGGCACGAGTGCGGCACGGCCACCGCCACAGCCTCCGCCAGTGAGGCACGACCGCCGCCACAGCCGGCGCTAGTGAGTCACGTGTGCCGCACGGCGGCCGCCACAGCGCCGCGATCAGCACGGCCGCCGCCACAGCCCCGCAGATCCGAAATGACGTCATCGCAGTCGGCCCGCCCTTTTTTTTTAAACTTACCGCAAGCTCGTGGGACCAGCCGTACTTAAATCACTCGGCCCACCCGCGCAGCGCTCCCGCGGCATAGGCTCGGCGCTCTCGCCGTTGCCGTGCGGTCCCCTCTACCGGTGACGCCGCGCTTCACCGCTGATGACCGCAACACCGTGAGACAGAGCCTTAAATGTGCGGGGATCGCTGTGGACTCGGTGGGCCAAAGGGCCTGTTTCTGTGCTGTATCTCAAAAATTACTCCAGCATTTTGTGTCTACCTTCGATTTAAACCAGCATCTGCAGTTCTTTCTTTCTTACACTCAACGGTACAGCACAGGAACAGGCCCTTCGGCCCACAATGTCCGTGCTGAACACGATGCCAAGACCAACTCCCCTCTGCCTGCACGTGATCCGTGTCCCTCCATCCCCTGCATATCAATGTGCCTATCCAAAAGCCTCTTAAACACCACTATCGTATCTGCCTCCACCACCACCCCTGGCAGCGCGTTCCAGGCCCGGACATAAAAAAAAACCTGCCCCGCACATCTAAAAAAATGCTCCCCGTTGGATTGCAACCCTGTCGTGGTCGGGGAGTATGTGTGTCTCAGTGATCCCCAACGGGAGATTCGTCTCCTGTTAGGGTCTCCCATGCTGGACAGGTCGAAGGGTGGAGGCGAGACAAAGAGCGATCCACTGGTCCTCCAGGTTGGAGGTTGAGCACAGGGCTCACAACCCTGTCTCGTAAAACAAATATGTTATGGAAACAGCAACTGAAGGAATCAACACTACTGAGTGGAGGACCTTCGTTGCTGCCCTACATTCCAGGAGCAATAATAGACCGTAAGGGGAAGGGGACATCTCAATAGACAATAGGTGCAGGAGTGCGCCATTCGGCCCTTCGAGCCAGCACTGCCATTCAATGTGATAGAGAATAGACAATAGATAATAGGTGCAGGAGTAGGCCATTCGGCCCTTCGAGCCAGCACTGCCATTCAATGTGATAGACAATAGACAATAGATAATAGGTGCAGGAGTAGGCCATTCGGCCCTTCGAGCCAGCGCCGCCATTCAATGTGAACATGGCTGATCATCCACAATCAGTACCCCGTTCCTGCCTTCTCCCCTGACTCCACTATCTTTAAGAGCCCTATCTAGCTCTCTCTTGAAAGTATCCAGAGAACCGGCCTCCACCGCCCTCTGAGGCAAAGAATTCCACAGACTCCTTTAAGCTTTGCCCCTCTCACCTTAAAGATCTGCCCTCTAGTCTTTGACATTTGACATTTGGAGGTGAGAATGTTGGCAATCCGAGTCGGCATGGATGTGTTGAACCGGAACGCCCGTTTCCATGTCACGTAACTCTTGGACTCTATTTGTCCACTTCACTATTTCCAAATTCCAACTCAATATTATTAATGAAATCTTGCTGCTCAGGTCAAATTTACTCAACTCACAGACTTTGGCCTTTGGCCTTCATCTTGGGTCGCCAACTTTCTCACTCCCAAATATGGGACAAAAGGTCTAAATACGGGACAAATTCCCCGACGGCAATACATCGACCGACTGGGTCGTGGCTGGGTGAACGATGAGTTGGCCCGGGTGCTGGACTGCACACAAAGCCCAGCCGGCGGGCCCAGCTGAGGAGGCAAGGCCTGGATAGAGTGGAAGTAGAAAGGATGTTTACAACTCGTCATTCACTCAGCCACGGCCGGGTCGGCCAACGAATTGCCGTCGGGAATTTGTCCCTTATTTTAGACAATAGACAATAGACAATAGACAATAAGTGCAGGAGTAGGCCATTCGGCCCTTCGAGCCAGCATCGCCATTCAATGTGATCATGGCTGATCATCCCCAATCAGTACCCCGTTCCTGCGTTCTCCCCATATCCCCTGACTCTGCTATTTTTAAGAGCCCTATTTAGCTCTCTCTTGAAAGCATCCAGTGAACCTGCCTCCACCGCCCTCTGAGGCAGAGAATTCCACAGACTCACCAATCTCTGTGAGAAAAAGTGTTTCCTCGTCTCCGTTCTAAATGGCTTACTCCTTATTCTTAAACTGTGTGCCCCTGCTTCTGGACTCCCCCAACATCGGGAACATGTTTCCTACCTCTAGCGTGTCCAAACCCTTAACAATCTTATATGTTTCAATGAGATACCCTCTCATCCTTCTAAACTCCAGAGTATACAAGCCCAGCCGCTCCATTCTCTTAGCATATGACAGTCCCACCATCCCGGGAATTAACCTTGTAAACCTACGCTGCACTCCCTCAATAGCAAGAATGTCCGTCCTCAAATTAAGGGACCAAAACTGCGCACAATACTCCAGGTGTGGTCTCACTAGGGCTCTGTACAACTGCAGAAGGACCTCTTTACTCCTATATTCGATTCCTCTTGTTATAAAGGCCAACATGCCATTCGCTTTCTTCACTGCCTGCTGTACCAGCATGCTTACTTTCATTTTGACCTTTTGTCCTTATTATTTGGGAGTGAGAAAGTCGGCAACCCTAGACGTCACGGCTGCGTCGACAGGTTTATGTTCCAACAAGTGACAGCACTGTTAACGCAGGAAGGGGAGGAGAGGAGAGAGTGTTGAAGGAAAGATGCTTGGATAGAGTGGATGTGGAGAGGATGTTTCCACTAGTGGGAGAGTCTAGGACTAGAGGGCAC
>JAXLNO010001723.1:0-12500 GCA_038087875.1 Malacoraja senta
GTGGAGGCCAAGTCAATGGGTATTTTTAAGGCAGAGATAGATTCTTGGTCATTACGGGTGTCAGGGGTTATGGGGAGAAGGTAAGAGAATGGGGTTAGGAGGGAGAGATAGATCAGCCATGATTGAATGGCGGAGTAGACATTAGAGATTAGAGATTAGAGATTCCTTTATTTGTCATTCAGACCTTTCGGTCTGAACGAAATGTCGTTGCCTGCAGTCATACATATAATAATAAATAACAAAACACACAATAAACACAAATTAACATCCACCACAGTGAGTTCACCAGGCACCTCCTCACTGTGATGGAGGCAAAAGTCTTAAAGTCTCTGTCTCTTCCCGCTTTGTTCTTCCTCTGCGCTGAGGCGATCCAGGCTTCTGACGCTGTGACCCCACCGGGTGATGGTAAGTCAGTCACGCGGCTGAATCCGTGCTCCGCGACGGGCCGGTTCAAACTCCGCGTCCCGGGGTGGCCGAAGCTGCCGAAGCTGCCGCCCTCCAGTCCAGCAGACGCAGCTGTAGTGACTGGACGCATGATGGGCCGAATGGCCTAATTCTGCTCCTATCACTTATGACCTTCTGGAAGCTGTGTAATTTGGCCTTAAGCTGGAGCTGCGGGACTGTGGAGCGGCCAGCTGCGGGCGAGATCTCCAGTGGTGGAGCTCGATCCAGCGCGGCCTGTCGGCTTCGGAAGCCGCGGCCTCCAGTAAGGAAGCAGCCGTTCCAGGTGTCCCAAGCCGCTGAGAGGATTCTCCCGACGCCGGAGCACCATCACCCGGCGAGAACGGCCTGGAACATCGGCCCCCGTAGCGGGACTGCGGAGGCCAAAATAGGCCCGACTATGGGTGGACAAGGGGATGGGGACTGGACTTTGTGCCTGTTTTTATGTTTATTGTTAAATTCTTTAATGTTGTGTCTTATCTTTATCTGTGTGCTGCATGGCAAGACAAATTTCACTGCACCAATTGGTGTGTGTGATAATAAATGTCCTTTGTATCCATTGTATCCTTTGTAATGCTGCACATTCTCTCTAACCTCTCTCCCTCTCTCTCACTCCCCACAGCTCAGTGTCTGTCCTAAGAGACTGCATGAGGAACGAGACTTTGGCCAAGTTTTTCCGCGCCCGCCAGACCACACTCTCGCACTCCTTGCCCCTGGAGACGTACCTGTTGAAGCCCGTGCAGAGGATCCTCAAATATCACCTCCTGCTGCAGGTAAACAATAGACAATAGACAATAGGTGCAGGAGTAGGCCATTCGGCCCTTCGAGCCAGCACCGCCATTCAATGTGATCATGGCTGATCATCCCCAATCAGTACCCCGTTCCGGTCTTCTCCCCATATCCCGACTCCACTATTCTTAAGAGCCCTATCTAGCTCTCTCTTGAAAGCATCCAGAGAACCGGCCTCCACCGCCCTCTGAGGCAGAGAATTCCACAGACTCACCACTCTCTGTGAGAAAAAGTGTTTCCTCGTCTCCGTTCTAAATCTTCTCTGTTCAGTTCAGTTTATTGTCACCTGCACAGAGGTACAGCGACCAGCTTTAAGTTTAGTTTAGTTTAGAGATACAGCGCGGAAACAGGCCCTTCGGCCCACCAGGTCCGCGCCGACCAGCGATCCCCGCACATTAACACCATCCTACATACACTAGGGACAATATTTACTTTAACCAAGCCAATTAACCTACAAACCTGTAGGTCTTTGGAATGTGGGAGGAAACCGAAGATCTCGGAGAAAACCCACGCAGGTCACGGGGGAGAACGTACAAACTCCGTAAAGACAGCACCCGTAGTCGGGATCGAACCCGGGTCTCCGGTGCTGCATTCGTTGTAAGGCAGCAACTCTACCGCTGCGCCACCGTGCTACTCAGTCAGTGGAGAGACTGTACGGCAGAAGGGTCTCGACCTGAAACGTCACCTATACGTTTTCTCCGGAGGTGCTGCCCGACCTGCTGAGTAGCTCCATCTTTTGCAGTCAATTCTTTTTTACAAGGAGTTCAGTCCAGTTTAGTTTAGTTTATTGTCACGTGTACCGAGGTACAGTGAAAAGCCTTTGTTGCGTGCTATCCAGCCAGCGGAAAGACAATACATGATTACAATCGAGCCATTTACAGTGTACAGATACATGATAAGGGAATAACGTTTACTGCAAGGTTAAGCCAGTAAAGTCCGATCAAAGATAGTCCGAGGGTCACCAATGAGGTAGATAGTAGTTCAGCACTGCTCTCTGGTTGAGGGGTGTGGGTGGGACGGGGGAGGGGCGGGTGTGGGGTGGCGTATGGTGGGGGAGGGGATGGGGTGTGGATTTGGGAGGGAGGGAGTGATTGGAGAGGGGAGATGAAGAGAGGGGGAGGTGAGGTGAGGGGTGGGGGTGTTGGTGTGGGAGAGGGTACGGTGTGGGTGGGGATGGGGTGGAACGGTTTGCGGGGGGTGGGTGGGGAGGGGGAGGGGGAGGTGTGAGTGTGGGCGGTAACGCCGTGCGTGGTTCCCGGCAGGAGTTGGCGAAACACTTTGACAAGAGCGCGGGGGGCTACGAGATGGTGAAGGAGGCCATCATCACCATGACGGCCGTGGCCTGGTACATCAACGACATGAAGAGGAAGCAGGAGCAGGCCGTGCGGCTGCAGGTAAACCCACTGCCCCTCCGGAACCTAAACCCCATCCTGTGGACCCATGCGCTAGTGACCCACACACTAGTGACCCACACACTAGTGACCCACACACTAGTGACCCATGCACTAGTGACCCACACACTAGTGACCCACACACTAGTGACCAACACACTAGTGACCCACACACTAGTGACCCACACACTAGTGACCCACACACTAGTGACCCACACACTAGTGACCCACACACTAGTGACCAACACACTAGTGACCCACACACTAGTGACCAACACACTAGTGACCCACACACTAGTGACCCACACACTAGTGACCCACACACTAGTGACCCACACACTAGTGACCAACACACTAGTGACCCACACACTAGTGACCCACACACTAGTGACCCACACACTAGTGACCAACACACTAGTGACCCACACACTAGTGACCCACACACTAGTGACCAACACACTAGTGACCCACACACTAGTGACACACACACTAGTGACCCACACACTAGTGACACACACACTAGTGACCCACACACTAGTGACCAACACACTAGTGACCCACACACTAGTGACCCACACACTAGTGACCCACACAGTAGTGACCCACACACTAGTGACCCACATGCTAGTGACCCACACACTAGTGACCCACACACTAGTGACCCACACGCTAGTGACCCACACACTAGTGACCCACACGCTAGTGACCCACACCCTAGTGACCCACACACTAGTGACCCACACACTAGTGACACACACACTAGTGACACACACACTAGTGACCCACACACTAGTGACACACACACTAGTGACCCACACACTAGTGACCAACACACTAGTGACCCACACACTAGTGACCCACACACTAGTGACCCACACAGTAGTGACCCACACACTAGTGACCCACACGCTAGTGACCCACACACTAGTGACCCACACACTAGTGACCCACACGCTAGTGACCCACACACTAGTGACCCACAAGCTAGTGACCCCACACCCTAGTGACCCACACACTAGTGACCCACACACTAGTGACCCACACACTAGTGACCCACACACTAGTGACACACACACTAGTGACCCACACACTAGTGACACACACACTAGTGACCAACACACTAGTGACCCACACACTAGTGACACACACACTAGTGACCAACACACTAGTGACCAACACACTAGTGACCCACACACTAGTGACCCACACGCTAGTGACCCACACACTAGTGACCCACACACTAGTGACCCACACACTAGTGACCCACACACTAGTGACCAACACACTAGTGACCAACACACTAGTGACCCACACACTAGTGACCCACACACTAGTGACCAACACACTAGTGACCCACACACTAGTGACCCACACACTAGTGACCCACACGCTAGTGACCCACACACTAGTGACCCACACACTAGTGACCAACACACTAGTGACCAACACACTAGTGACCCACACACTAGTGACCCACACACTAGTGACCCACACACTAGTGACCCACACGCTAGTGAACCACATGCTAGTGACCCACACACTAGTGACCCACACACTAGTGACACACACACTAGTGACCCACACACTAGTGACCCACACACTGGTGACCCACACACTAGTGACCCACACACTAGTGACCCACACACTAGTGACCAACACACGAGTGACCCACACACTAGTGACCCACACACTAGTGACCCACACACTAGTGACCCACGCACTAGTGACCCACACACTAGTGACCCACACACTAGTGACCCACACACTAGTGACCCACACACTAGTGACCCATGCACTAGTGACCCCCATCCTGTGGACCCCCACACTAGTGATGCCCACACTGGGGACCCCCACACTGGGGACCCCCACACTAGACACTAGACATTAGACAATAGGTGCAGGAGTAGGCCATTTGGCCCTTCGAGCCAGCACCGCCATTCAATGTGATTATGGCTGATCATCCCCAATCAGTACCCTGTTCCTGCCTTCTCCCCATATCCCCTGACTCCGCTATCTTTAAGAGCCCTATCTAGCTCGCTCTTGAAAGCATCCAGAGAACCTGCCTCCACCACCCTCTGAGGCAGAGAATTCCACAGACTCACCACTCTCTGCGAGAAAAAGTGTTTCCTCGTCTCCGTTCTAAATAGAGAGAGTAGTTAAAAAGGAATGTATATTTATATTGGTCGGGGCAAGAGTCCAGAAGTCTTCAGGAGATGTGTGGGCTAAAGTCTTTTTGCACAGAGGGTGGTGGGTGCCTAGAACCAGTAGTGGTGGTGGAGGCAGATAGGATAGTGATGTTTAAGAGGCTTTTAGATAGGCACATGGATATACAGGGACAGGGGGGATATGGATTACGTGCATGCAGTGGAGATCAGTTTAACTTGGCATCATGTTCAGCATGGACATTGTGGGCCGAAGGGCCTGTTCCTGTGCTCCAACCTCATCTATTGTATCCGCTGCTCTAGATGCCAGCCGATCTACATCGGTGAGACCAAGCGGAGGCTTGACGATCGTTTCGCCGAACACCTCCGGTCGGTCCGCAATAACCAACCTGACTCAGCGCTTCAACTCCCCCTCCCATTCCGTATCTGACCTCTCTGTCCTGGGTCTCCTCCATGGCCACAGCGAGCAACACCGGAAATTGGAGGAAATGCACCTCATATTCCGCTTGGGCAGCCTACATCCTGGTGGCCTGAACATTGAATTCTCCCAACTCTGCTAGCCCTTGCTGTCCCCTCCCCTTCATCAGCCATCTGGTTGTCTCCTCCCATCCCCCAGCCCTCGGGCACCTCCTCCGCCTTTTTTCCTTTCTTCTCCCCACCCCCTATCAGTCTGAAGAAGGGTTTCGGCCCGAAACGTTGCCTATTCCCTTCGCTCCATAGATGCTGCTGCACCTGCTGAGTTTCTCCAGCATTTTTGTGTACATTCCTGTTCCTGTGCTGTCCTGTTCTATGTTCTATGTCGACTGCTGAATCCTGGTCTTGTGCTCCCCCCTGCTGGGCTCCCGAGGTATGGCAAGCAAATGTTCTGAGAGAGCTGAAGAAATTCAACGGCTCTGGAGAACATGTTTGGAGATGTTTCACTCAGTCTGAAATGTCACCTCTCCATGT
This sequence comes from Malacoraja senta, assembly GCA_038087875.1. Classification (NCBI taxonomy): domain Eukaryota; kingdom Metazoa; phylum Chordata; class Chondrichthyes; order Rajiformes; family Rajidae; genus Malacoraja; species Malacoraja senta. The sequence continues at coordinate 5,732 of JAXLNO010001723.1, forward strand.
TCTCCAGAGATGCTGCCTGACCCGCTGAGTTACTCCAGCACTTTGTGTCCTTTTGTGTATTAACCAGCATCTGCAGTTCCTTCTTTAATTTAGAGATACAATGTGGAAACAAGCCCTTCGGCCCAACGTGGCCATGCCGACCAAGATTCCCCATCTACACTAATCCCACCTGCCCACGTTTGGCCCATATCCCCTAAACCTTTCCTCTCGAAGCACCTGTCCAAATGTTACTTAAACGTGAGGATAGTCCCTGCCTCAACTACCTCCTCTGGCAGCTTGTTCCATACACCCACCACCCTTTGTGTCAAAACACAAGTTGTGCCCCTCAGGTTGTTATTGTATCTTGATCCTCTCACCTTAAACCTATCTCCTTGTGTGTGAACATTATGTGTCACTGAGCTCCCTGAACTGATCTGCCGTATAAAGAATCTGAAGAAGGGTCTTGACCCGAAACATCGGCACGGTGGCACAGCGGTAGAGTTGCTGCCTCACAGCGCCAGAGAGCCAGGTTCAATCCTGACCAGGGGTGGTGGCTGTATGGAGTTTGTACGTTCTCCCCGTGACCTGCGTGGGTTTTCTCCGTTTTTTTCTCCCACACTCCTAAGACATGCAGGTTTGTATGCCAATAGGCTTGGTAAAATTGTAAATTGTCCCTAGTGTGTGTAGGATAGTGTAAGTGTGCAGGGATCGCTGGTCAGCAGGGACTTGGTGGGCCGAAGGGCCTGTTTCCGCATTGTATCTCTAAACTAAACTAAAATCACCCATTACTTTTCTCCAGAGATGTTGCCTGACCCACAGAGTTACTCCAGCACTCTGTGTCCTTTTAACCAGCCATGAACATATTGAATGGCGGTGCTGGCTCGAAGGGCTGAATTGTCTACTCCTGCACCTACTACTGAGTATTAACCAGAGTATCAACCAGCATCAGCAGTTCCTGGTTTCGTGACAAGGAACATCTTAGTTTCGAGGTGCAGCATGGCAACAGGCCCCGTGCCTTGTGCCAGGCCCTGTACACTCTGGAGTTTAGAAGGATGAGAGGCAATCTCATTGAAACATATAAGATTGTTAAGGGCTTGGACACGCTAGAGGCAGGAAACATGTTCCCGATGTTGGGGTGAGTCCAGAACCAGGGGCCACAGTTTAAGAATAAGGAGTAAGCCATTTAGAACGGAGACGAGGAAACACTTTTTCTCACAGAGAGTGGTGAGTCTGTGGAATTCTCTGCCTCAGAGGGCGGTGGAGGCAGGTTCTCTGGATGCTTTCAAGAGAGAGCTAGATAGGGCTCTTAAAAATAGCGGAGGCAGGGGATATGGGGAGAAGGCAGGAACGGGGTACTGATTGGGGATGATCACATTGAATGGCGGTGCTGGCTCGAAGGGCCGAATGGCCTACTCCTGCACCTTTTGTCTATTGTCTATTGCCCTGTTGTGTCCTTTTGCCACCTTCTGCAGGAGATTCAGAACTCGCTGCTTAACTGGAATGGTCCCGACCTGATTGCGTTCGGGGAGCTGGTGCTGGAAGGGACGTTCAGGGTCCAGAGAGCGAAGAAGGAGAGAACTTTGTTCCTGTTCGACAAGATGCTACTCATCACCAAGAAGAGAGCCGAGCACTTCAGTTACAGTCTGCACATCTTTGTAAGTGACACCATGCTGCGGGGCACTGAGCCTGTACTTGCTGGAGTTTAGAAGGATGAGAGCGGGGTGGGGGTGGGTGGGGGGGGGGGGGGGGGGAACCCCATTGAAACTCACCAAATAGTAAAAGGCTTGGATAGAGTGGGTGCTGTCTGTATGGAGTTTGTACGTTCTCCCTGTGACTGCGTGGGTTTTCTCCAGGTCCCCCAGTTTTCTCCCACACTCCAAAGACGTACAGGTTTGAAGGTTAATTGGCTCGGTAAAAATGGTAAATTTTCCGCGGTGTGGAGAATAATGCTTGTGTACGGGGATCGCTGGTCGGCGCGGACTCGATAGGCCGAATGGCCCGTTTCCGTGCTGTATCTCTAAACTAAACTAGCGGTATATGGATAGGAAAGGTTTAGAGGGATATGGGCCAAAGACTGGCAGGTGGGACTAGTGTAGATGGGGCATGTTGTGCCAAAGGGCCTGTTTTCACGATGTATGGCTCTATGACTGTGAATCTGTGAGGACATAGCCACAGTTTTCTAGGGTGGGTTGGAGGGGGCCTCGGGGCCGATCGTGGTCGAGGAAGATTTTCCAGTTCGTTGTGTGTAGGGAAGAACCGCAGATGCTGGTTTAAACTGAAGACAGACGGTCTGAAGAAGGGCCTCGACCCGAAACGTCACCCATTCCTTCTCTCCCCAGAGATGCTGCCTGACCCAACCGAGCTACTCCAGCTTTTTGTGCCTTTCTCCAGTGCAATGTCGAGCAGTAATTTATCTCCTCCTCTGCAGTGCTGCAACCTGACTTTATCGGAGAACGTGAAGGATTCACTCAGCTTCCGTGTAACGGACCTGACGGTGTCTCGACAACAACACACCCTCCAGGTTGGTGGTCCAGAACCTCTTCCCCTCTTCCCTCCCCTTCCCCCCATCTCTGGTCCCAGCCATGTTGGTGTTGAGACAGTGACCTGCAGGGGGCAGCACCCATCACAATGTGAGGTTATCCACTTTGGTGGCAAAAACAGGAAGGTAGACTATTATCTGAATGGTGGCCGATTAGGAAAAGGGGAGATGCAACGAGACCTGGGTGTCATGGTACACCAGTCATTGAAAGTAGGCATGCAGGTGCAGCAGGCAGTGAAGAAAGCGAATGGTATGTTAGCATTCATAGCAAAAGGATTTGAGTATAGGAGCAGGGATGTTCTACTGCAGTTGTACAGGGTCTTGGTGAGACCACACCTGGAGTATTGCGTACAGTTTTGGTCTCCTAATCTGAGGAAAGACATTCTTGCCATAGAGGGAGTACAGAGAAGGTTCACCAGACTGATTCCTGGGATGGCAGGACTTTCATATGAAGAAAGACTGGATAGACTCGGCTTGTACTCGCTAGAATTTAGAAGATTGAGGGGGGATCTTATAGAAACTTACAAAATTCTTAAGGGGTTGGACAGGCTAGATGCAGGAAGATTATTCCCGATGTTGGGGAAGTCCAGAACAAGGGGTCACAGTTTAAGGATAAGGGGAAAGTCTTTTAGGACCGAGATGAGATAATCATTTTTTACACAGAGAGTGGTGAATCTGTGGAATTCTCTGCCACAGAAGGTAGTTGAGGCCAGTTCATTGGCTATATTTAAGAGGTAGTTAGATGTGGCCCTTGTGGCTAAAGGGATCAGGGGGTATGGAGAGAAGGCAGGTACAGGATACTGAGTTGGATGATCAGCCATGATCATATTGATTGGCGGTGCAGGCTCGAAGGGCCGAATGGCCTACACCTGTACCTATTTTCTATGTTTCTATGTTAATAATAATAAAACATTAATGATAAAACACCATTGATCAAGCATGTGAACCAACAAAATACCAGACCAAAGGGAGGCTACAGATTATTGGCTGTTGAGTAGAGCAACTACTCGTGGATAAAAACTGTTTTTATGTCTGGCTGTGGCAGCTTTGACAGTCCGGAGTCGCCTTCCAGAGGGAAGTGATTCAAAGAGTTTGTGGCCAGGGTGAGAGGGGTCAGAGGGGTGTGCAAATTATTGTGTGCAGTTTTGGTCTCCTAATTTGAGAAAGAACATTCTTGTTATTGAGGGAGTGCAGCGTAGGTTCACGAGGTTAATTCCCGAGATGGCGGGACTGACATATGATGAAAGAATGGGTAGACTTGGCTTATATTCACTGGAATTTAGAAGGATGAGAGTGGATCTTACAGAAATATATTAAGTTCTTAAGGGATTGGACAGGCTGGATGCAGGAAAAATGTTCCCGATGTTGGGGGAGTCCAGAACCAGGGGTCACAGTTTAAGAATAAGGGGTAGGCCATTTAAGACTGAGATAGCGGAGTCAGGGGATATGGGGAGAAGGGAGGAACGGGGGTACTGATTGTGGATGATCAGCCATGATCACATTGAATGGCGGTGCTGGCTCAAGGGGCTGAATGGCCTACTCCTGCACCTATTGTCTATTGTCTATTGTCTATAGATGAGGAAAAACTTTTTCAGCCAGAGAGTTGTGAATCTGTGGAATTAATCATGGCTGGTCATCCAAAATCAGTACCCCCTTTCCTGTTTTTCCCATATATCAGGTCACGGGGAGAATGTACAAACTCCATACTTTGAAACGTAGAAAATAGGTGCAGGTGTAGGCCATTCGGCCCTTCGAGCCAGCACCACCATTCAATATGATCTTGGCTGATCATCCAAAATCAGTACCCCGTTCCTGCTTTCTCCCCATATCCCTTGATTCCGTTAGCCCTAAGAGCTAAATCTAACTCTCTCTTGAAAACATCCAGTGAATTGGCCTCCACTGGCTTCTGTGGCAGAGAATTCCACAGATTCACAACTCTCTGGGTGAATGGGCTATGGTTGCAGAGCAACGTGCCGTGTTGCCAAGGCCTGATGTGTGGTTGTCGAGGCCTACTATCGGTCTACTATCTGGACAATGTGAAGGCCTCTGGGCCTCTGTCCTGGGCCTATGTCCTGGGCCTCTGTCCTGGGCCCATGTCCTGGGCCTATGTCCTGGGCCTCTGTCCTGGGCCTCTGTCCTGGGCCCATGTCCTGGGCCCATGTCCTGGGCCTATGTCCTGGGCCTATGTCCTGGGCCTCTCTCCTGGGCCTCTCTCCTGGGCCTCTCTCCTGGGCCTCTGTCCTGGCCCCATGTCCTGGGCCTCTGTCCTGGGCTTCTGTCCTAGGCCTCTGACCTGGGCCTCTGTCTGTGGCACTGTTCCCAAGGCCCCTCGGTTCATCAGCCTCGTTACTGAAGACAACTGCAAGCCGAGTCCCAATGTGAAGCTGTCCACATTCTTGTTTTTCAGGCGAAGAACCAGGAGGAAAAGAGGTTGTGGATCCATTACCTCAAGCGTCTGATCATAGAGAATCACCCTATCTCCATCCCTCAAAAGGTACTTACAGTACCTGTAATGTCACCTGTATCTCTAAACCTTTCCTATCCATATACCTGTCCAGGTATCTTTTAAATATTGTTATTGTACCTGCCTCAACTACCTCCTCCTGAGTCTGAAGGAGGGGTGGGCCCTGTTTCGACGAATGCAATCAACCCGGCGTGCACAATCAAATAAGATCAAATAGAACAAGTTGTCCTACAACTTTAGGCTGTGCACGCCATACATACGCAAGAAGAAGAAGAAGAAGACTGAAGAAGGGTTTCGACCCGAAACGTCACCCATTTCTTCACTCCAGAGATGCTCCCTGAGTTACTCCAGCATATTGTGTCTATCTACCTCCTCCAGCAGCTCGTTCCATACACCCACCACCCTCTGTGTGAAATCGTAGCCCCTCGGGTTCCTATGAAATCTTTCCCGTCTCACCTTAAACCTATGTCTTCTGCTTCTCGATTTCCCCCTCTTCTGGGTAAAAAACTCTGGATACATTAATTATGATATTTCAGCTTCCACACAGATTGTCTCATGAGTTAGTGAAGTTCAGCTTCCACACAGATTGTCTCATGAGTTAGTGAAGGTTCGTTCTACTGCTGTATATGTTCCATTTCTTGACTTTGTGTTTGTCTGTCCAGCACTGGCCATCCTACTGCACCAAAGACGTCACTAAACGGAATATTTACTAGGTTGTTGCCTGAACTCAAGGGCTTGAGGGAGAGGTTGGGCCGGCGAGACCATTAATGATTCAACGGTTCAGTCGTTCTTTATTATCACATGTACCAAGGTGCAGTGAAATTAAATTTTCAGTCAAGTTTAGAGATACAGCGCGGAAACAGGCCCTTCGGCCCACCGGGTCCGTGCCGACCGACGATCCCCGCACATTAACACTATCCTACACCCACTATCCCAGGGGCAATTTCTGCATTTACCAAGCCAATTAACCTACATACCTGTACGTCCTTGGAGTGTGGGAGGAAACTGAAGATCTCGGAGAAAACCCACGGGGAGAACGTACAAACTCCGTACAGACAGCACCCGTAGTCGGGTCTCTGGTGCTGCATTCGCTGTAAGGCAGCAACTCTACCGCAGCGCCACCGTGACGGTTTATTTCGGTTCAGTTTAGTTTATTGTCATGTGGACCGAGGTACAGTGAAAAGCTTTTGTCATGTGCAAACCAGTCTGCACATTTTGGTATACGGTTCAGTGAATTATTACCACACCTAAATACAAATCCCAGATTAAGTACATAGTGTTTAGAAACAGCCCACTGAGACCATATGCAAGAGGTTTGGCACCATTTTGAAAGTCCAGTTTCGCTTAGTTTAGACACAAAATGCTGGAGTAACTCAGCGGGACAGGCAGCATCTCTGGAGAGAAGGAATGGGTGACGTTTCGGGTCGAGGCCCTTCTTCAGACTGAGTCGGGGGAGAGAGAGATGCAAAGAGTCATCCATTCCTCCTATCCAGAGATGCTGCCTGTCCCGCTGAGTTACTCCAGCATTTTGTGCCTATCTAAATGTCATAAGGGGTAGAAGTAGAATTAGGCCATTCGGCCCATCAAGTCTACTCCGCCATTCAATCATGGCTGATTTTTTGTTTATCTTCGGTGTAAACCAGCATCTGCATTTCCCTCCTACACATTATATTTAGTTTAGTGTAGTTTATTGTCAAGTGTACTGAGGTACAGTGAAAAGCTTTTTGGTTACCAGTTCTTTGTTTCGCCATTTCTTGGTGTTAACTTGTTTTTTTTCTTACTTCACA
>JAXLNO010001723.1:17500-25832 GCA_038087875.1 Malacoraja senta
TCCTCCGGCAGCTTGTTCCATGAACCCACCACCCTCTTTGTGAAAAAGCGACCCCTCAGATTCCTATTAAATCTTTTCCCCTTCACCTTGAACCTGTGTCCTCTGGTCCTCGATTCCCCTACTCTGGGCAAGAGACTCTGTGCGTCTACCCGATCTATTCCTCTCAAGATTTTGTACACCTCTATAAGATCACCCCTCGTCCTCCTGCGCTCCAGGGAATGGAGTCCCAGCCTACTCAGCCACACTGTGGTTGGTCCATGACAGATCATTGATAGAAACATAGAAACATAGAAAATAGGTGCAGGAGGAGGCCATTCGGCCCTTTGAGCCAGCACCGCCATTCATTGTGATCATGACTGATCGTCCCCAATCAATAACCCGTGCCTGCCTTCTCCCCATATCCCTTCACTCCACTAGCCCCTAGAGCTCTATCTAACTCTCTCTTAAATCCATCCAGTGACTTGGCCTCCACTGCCCTCTGTGGCAGGGAATTCCATAAATTCACAACTCTCTGGGTGAAAACGTTTTTTCTCACCTCAGTCTTAAATGACCTCCCCTTTATTCTAAGACTGTGGCCCCCTGGTTCTGGACTCGCCCAACATTGGGAACATTTTTCCTGCATCTAGCCTGTCCAGTCCTTTTATAATTTTATATGTTTCTATAAGATTCCCCCTCATCCTTCTAAACTCCAGTGAATACAATCCAGTGATAATATTAGCACCAAACAACTTGAGGTTCTCAACCATTGATGCTGACTGGGGATTGATCTGTTGAAGGAGATGAACAGATTTCTTTATTTTCAAAGCTAATGAGGGCATAATTCACACTTTCACATCAGAAGCCACACGGAAAAATCAATGGGACATTTTTAATTCTCAGAGGGGAGTGGTGTGGGGGATGAGAGAGTTCCAACTCCTTCTGTGTGATTTGCACCTCCCCCTGCCCACTTCTCTGGCTGGGGGCGGGGAAGGGGGTGGTTTAAATGTGTGCCTTTGATTTTATCCTTGTGTGTGTGTGTGTTTGGTGAAGCCTTTGATCTTGGGACACTCGCTCACACAGGGCGCTGAATTGGAGCTGAAATTTTGAGGTTTAGTTTCAGAAATACAGCGTGGAAACAGGCCCTTCGGCCCACCGGGCCCGTCCCGCACATTAACACGATCCTACACCCACTAGGGACAATTTTTACATTTACCAAGCCAAATATTTAAGAGAGAGTTAGATAGAGCTCTAGGGGCTAGTGGAGTCAAGGGATATGGGGAGAAGGCAGGCACGGGTTATTGATAGGGGACGATCAGCCATGATCACAATGAATGGCAGTGCTGACTCGAAGGGCCGAATGGCCTCCTCCTGCACCTATTTTCTATGTTTCTATAACCTACAAACCTGCACGTCTTTGGAGTGTGGGAGGAAACCGAAGATCTCGGAGAAAACCCACGCAGGTCACGGTGGGGGGGGGGGGGGGAATGTACAAACTCCGTACAGACAGCACCCGAGGTCGGGATCGAACCCGGGTCTCCGCTGTAAGGCAGCAGCTCTACCGCTGCACCACCGTGCCCAACCCTGAGAAGGGAATTATAAATGGTTTTGTTTGCAATTTACAAAATCAAGAGAAGAGTAATTCTATAATGGCAATTGGAGGAGATGAAAGGCAGCTGTGACCGGGAGCGCTCGCAGTTCGTTTCCCAATGCATTATTCTCCATTGATGTTGTCCTCATTAGTGGTGAGTTCCTGTGGCCAATCGTGAGCATCTCTTTGATAGTTTCGATCATCTCTTTAAAGTGGGGTTGGCTTTTGCTGTCAAACGCAGGGCCTTCTGATGTGAATCTCTGCATATCAGCTGCTGAAATTAATTTCCTTCACTGCATCATCTGTGTTTTCTCAACCTCCAGTCAGAGAGTCAAAAAGCACGGAAACAGGCCCTTCATCCCACCAGGTCCATGTTGGCCAAGATGCCACATCTAAGCCAGGCCCATTTGCCCGTTGTTCAGCCAACAACCCTCTCTTTACAGAGTACTATGTTTACATATCTATGGAGAGAAGGAATGGATGACGTTTCGGGTCGAGACCTGAAACGTCACCCATTCCTTCACTCCATAGATGCTGCCTCACCTGCTGAGTTACTCCAGCATTTTGTGTCTACCTTCAATTTTATCCAGCATCTGCAGTTCTTTCTCACACATGTTTACATATCTGTTGTGTTTAGTTTTGTTTAGTTAGACAATAGACAATAGGTGCAGGAGTAGGCCATTCGGCCCTTCGAGCCAGCACCGCCATTCAGTGTGATCATGGCTGATCATCCCCAATCAGTACCCCGTTCCTGCCTTCTCCCCATATCCCCTGACTCTGCTAACTTTAGAGATACAGCGCGGAGACGGGTCCTTCTGCCCACCGGGTCCTCACCGACCAGCAATATCCGCACGCTTACACAATCGTACACCCACGAGGGACAATTTTACACTTATACCAAGCCAATTAACCAACAAACCTGCACGTCTTTGGAGTGTGGGAGGAAACCGAAGATCTCGGAGAAAACCCACGCAGGTCACGGGGAGAACGTGTAAACTCCGTATAGACAGCACCCATAGTCGGGATCGAACCCGGGTGTCTGGCTCTATTAAGGAGAAACTCTACCACTGCGCCACCGTGCCACCCTTAGTTAGTCCCATTTGCCAGTGTTTGACCAATAGCCTTCTATTTACAGAACATTATGTTTACATATTAATTCACCTAATTAATTTTACTGTTTGTATGCCTCGTCGTCATCCTCTCCTCAGCCATCAATGAATCATTCTACATTGACCTTGAGCAGAATCTGCTTTGATCTGTTGTTTTCACACCTTACCCTTCCATATCTCGAGTTTCCCTCTACATTTGACTCACAGTCTGAAGAAGGGTCTCGACCCGAAACGTCACCTATTCCTTCTCTCCATAGATGTTGCCTCACTCGCTGAGTTCCTCCAGCATTTTTGTCTACCTTCCTTCCTGGAGCAGGTTGACCAGAACTGAACACAATACTCAAGTGTGGCCCAACCAATGTCTTGTACAACTGTTAGCCAACGTCCCAACTTCACCATGGTGTCAGCTGCTGATGTGGCCCCACTTTACTACTGCACATAGTTTTAGTTTTTACTTTTAGAGATACAGCGCGGAAACAGGCCCTTCGGCCCACCGGGTCCGCGCCGACCAACGATCTCCGCGCACTAACGCCATCCTACACCCACTCGGGACACTTTTTACATTTACACCAAGCCAATTAACCTGCAAACCTGTACGTCTTTGGGATGTGGGAGGAAACCGGAACTCTCTGAGAAAACCCACACAGGTCACGTGGTGAAGGTACAAACTCCGTACAGACAGCACCCGTAGTCGGGATCGAACCCGGGTCTCCAGCGCTGTATTCGCAGTAAGGCAGCAACTCTACCGCTGCGCCACCATGACAGTGACTTGATCACCCGTTCACACTAGTTCTATGTTATCCCACTGTCTCGCCCACTCCCAACACGCTAGGGGCAATTTGCAGAGGGCCAATTAAACTGCACACCCGCGTGTCTTTGGGATGTGGGAGGAAACCGGAGCACCCGGAGGAAACCCACGCGGTCACAGGGAGAACGTGCAAACTCCACACACACACACGCGATCGACTGCTGAGCAAACACATAATCCATTGGTTTGGATGTCCTGAAATTAATGCGAAATTTGCTCTATAAACGTACGAGTCTTTTTCTGTGAATGGTGCCTGAGAATGGCGGATTTCGAAGCAGAAGGAATGGCACCTTCAGAAAGAATGTTTGAGAAATGAGCTTGAACAAGTGAGCCACAAAGCAGACGCTAACAACACTTTTTCCTTTTGTGTTTCCTCTGTTGCTGCCTCTTCCCGACACATTCAGGATCGTCGCTGAAGGTAAGGAAACGTTGCTGCCGTCCCTCGATGAGAAATCCCTAGGGAGAGGGAATCTGCCTTAGGCAGAGGCCAGCCAGTGTTCTGGGTTTAGTTTAGTTTAGATAGACAGCGCAGAAACTGGCCCTTTGGCCCACTGAGTCTGCGCCGACCAGCGACCCTCCCCTGCACACTAGCACTATCCTACACACAGGAGGGACAATTTACAATCTTTACCGAAGCCAATTAATCTACAAACCCACACGATCACAGGGAGAACATACAAACTCCACACAGGCAGCACCCGTAGTCAGGATTGAACCCGGGTCTCGAGCGCTGTGAGGCAGCAACTCTACCGCTGCGCCACTGTGCCGCCCGTTAGTGGTTTGTTTCTCTTGTCTTTTACTGTGTCTGAAACCAAGTGAGGACAAGTGTGTGTGTATCTGTCTATCTGTGTGTGTGTGTGTGTCTATCTCTGTGTGTGTCTATCTGTGTGTGTGTGTGTGAGTGTGTGTGTGTGTCTATCTGTGTGTGTGTGTGTGAGTGTGTGAGTGTGTGAGTGTGCTTGTGTGTGTGTGTGTGTGAGTGTGTGTGTTTGTGTGTGAGTGTGTGTGTTTGTGTGTCTGTCTATCTGTGTGAGTGTGTGTGTGTGTGTGTGTGTGTGCGTGTGTGTTTGTGTGTGTGTCTATCTCTGTGTGTGTCTATCTCTGTGTGTGTGTGTGAGTGTGTGTGTGTGTCTATCTGTGTGTGTGTGTGCTTGTGTGTGTGTGTGAGTGTGTGTGTTTGTGTGTGAGTGTGTGAGTGTGTGTGTTTGTGTGTCTGTCTATCTGTGTGAGTGTGTGTGCGAATGTGTGTGTTTGTGTGTGTCTATCTGTGTGAGTGTGTTTGTGTGTGTGTCTGTGTGTGTGTGTGTGTCTGTGTGTGTGTGTGAGTGCCAGTCTGGGTCTGTGCGAGTGTGCATGCCTGTGTGTCTGCGTGAGTGTGTGAGGGCACAAACCCCGTACAGACAGCACCCCCCAGTCAGGATTGAACCCGGGTCTCTGGCGCTGTGAGGCAGCAACTCTACCGCTGCGCCACCTTTGGTGTTTAGTTTTCTCTTGTCTGTTACCGTGCGTCAAGTGGAGACAACACCTTCTCTGTTTTTGTCCCACCTCAGTATGCAGGCAGTGAGGATGACCTTCTGTCTAACATGGAGACCCTGAGCCTGCTGGGCAGTGCCAGCACGCTGGTATCCAGCGTTCTCGAGCTGGAGGTGACTGCCGACACCGAGCCCACCGAGTCGGTTTCACTGGAGATGCCCCCGGCGGGGACCCGGCTCAGACCGGCGGCCAGGGCCAGGGCCAGGGCATGGAACAGCAAGATCCCAACCAGTACGATGAACCCGAGTTCTGTGGCATTGGAAACATCGACCTGGAGATGGAACAGGTACAAGGACCATCACTGCTCAATACTTGGTGTGGCCTGGGTTTAGTACGGTGTGTGTGTGTGTGTGTGTGTGTGTGTGTGTGTGAGAGTGTGTGTGTGAGAGTGAGTGTGTGTGTGTGTGTGTGTGTGTGTATATGTGTGTGTGTGTGAGAGTGAGTGTGTGAGTGTGTATGTGAGTGAGTGTGAGTGCGTGTGTGTGAGTGTGTGTGTGTGTGTGTGTGTGTGTGAGTGAGTGAGTGTGTGCATTTGTGTGAGAGTGAGTGTGTGTGCGTGTGAGTGAGTGTGTGCATGTGTGTGAGAGTGAGTGTGTGTGTGTGTGCGAGTGAGTGTGTGTGTCTGAATGTGTGAGTGAGTAATTGAGTGCGTGTGAGTGAATGTGTGTGTGTGTCTATATCTGTGTGTGTCTGAGTCTGGGTATGTTTGTCTGTGTGTGTGTGTGTGTGTGTCTGTGCCTGTGTGTATGTGAGTGTGTGAGTGAGTGTGTGTGTATGTGAGTGTGTGAGTGAGTGTGTGTGAGTGAGTTTATGTGCGAGTCTGAGTTTGTGTGTGAGTGTCTGTGTGCGTGAGTCTGTGCTTGTGTATCTGTGTAAACAGGCCTTACTTAATCCTAAAATGACACAAAGTGCTGGAGTAACTTAGCGGGTCAGGCAACATCTCTGGAGAACATGGAGAGGTGATGTTTCAGGTCGGGAAACTTCATCAGACCATACTTGTCGAAGGTTTAAGATACCGTGCCCACATTTCACTACCAGTCACATTCTAAAGCAGGTTAGATTTAAATCCCCAACGTTGCCACACGGCCATTTGCAGAGATTTATTCTTCAGATCAATCACAGTTGTCTGGCAGAAATTGGATGAGGAATAGATCGGGAAGATGCACAGAATCTCTTACCCAGAGTAGGGGAATTGAGGAGCAGAGGACATAGGTTTAAGGTGAAGGGGAAAAGATTTATTCAGAATCTGAGGGGTAACATTTTCACACAAAGGGCGGTGGGTGTGTGGACCGAGCTGCCAGAGGAGGTAGTTGAGGCTGGGACTATCCCAACATTTAGGAAACAGTTAGACAGGTACATGGATTGGACAGGTTTGGAGGGATATGGGCCAAGCGCAGGCAGGTGGGACTAGTGTAGCTGGGACATGTTGGCAAGTTGGGCCTGTTTCCACGCTGTATCACTCTCTGACTCCAATATTATCGTTTGGCAGAAATGGGATTTAGTTACACAATATCTGTGCCTCTCTCCAGGGGACAGAGATGACCACATCTGTCTCTCCATTACACTGTATTGTTGACACCAGCCACCAGCGCTGGCCGAGTGGCCATCTGTTATAGACTTCTTCCCGCGTGTAATTTACAGCTTGTTCCGTACACCCACCACCATTTGTGCGAAAAAGTTACCCCTCAGATTCCTATTAAATCTTTCCCCTTAACCATAAACCTATGCCCTCTGGATCTCGATTTCCCCCTACGCTGGGCAAGTGTGCGTCTACCTGATCTATTCCTCTCCTGATTTTGTACACCACTATAAGATCACCCCCTCATCCTCCTGCGCTCCAGGGAATAGAGCCTCAGCCAGCTCAACCTCTCCCTATAGCTCAGGCCCCTCGAGTCCTGGCAACATCCTCGTAAATCTTCTCATTGACAAGGTTGTACATTTAACCTGTTTAATCCTCTCATAATCTTATATGTGCCTTACATAGGGCAGCGCGGTGGTGCAGCGGTAGAGTTGCTGCCTCACAGCGCCAGAGACCCAGGCTCCATCCTGACTACGGGTGCTGTCTGTGCGGAGTTTGCACGTTCTCCCCATCACATGTTTGGGATTTCCATGGGTGCTCCAATTTCCTCCCACACTCCAAAAGCATAGAGGTTTGAGAGTTAATAGGCTTTGGTAAAATTGTAAATTGTACCCAGTGTGTGCGGGAGAGTGTTAAGGTGCGTGGATTGCTGGTCTATTGCTCTTATGATTTTGCACAACTCTGTAAGGTTACCCCTCATCCTCCTGCACACCAAGGATTGGAATTCCAGCCTGCGTAATCTCTCCTTATGGTGCACATCCTCGAGTCCTGGCAAATGATCTGGAATGTTCCCGATGTCGGGGGAGTCCAGAACCAGGGGCCACACAGTTTAAGAATAAGGGGTAGGCCATTTAGAACGGAGATGAGGAAACACTTTTTCACACAGAGAGTTGTGAGTCTGTGGAATTCTCTGCCTCAGAGAATTCCACAGGTGGAGGCCGGTTCTCTGGATGCTTTCAAGAGAGAGTTAGATAGAGCTCTTAAGGATAGCGGAGTCAGAGGATATGGGGAGAAGGCAGGAACGGGGTACTGATTGTGGATGATCAGCCATGATCACATTGAAACTTACAAAATTCTTAAGGGGTTGGACAGTCTAGATGCAGGAAGATTGTTCCCAATGTTGGGGAAGTCCAGAACAAGGAGTCACAGTTTAAGGATAAGGGGGAAGTCTTTTAGGACCTAGATGAGAAAAACATTTTTCACACAGAGAGTGGTGAATCTGTGGAATTCCCTGGCACAGAAAGTAGTTGAGGCCAGTTCTTTGGCTATATTTAAGAGGGAGTTAGATGTGGCCCTTGTGGCTAAAGGGATCAGGCGGTATGGAGAGAAGGCAGGTACAGGATACTGAGTTGGATGATCAGCCATGATCATATTGAATGGCGGTGCTGGCTCGAAGAGCCGAATGGCCTACTCCTGCACCTATTGTCTATTGTGTATTGAAATAGCCAAATAAATTCACTCTTCCTTTCTCCCTCGGTGCAGATATTCGCGGGGATGGAGTGTTTGCAGAAGAGGGCTTGCGATGACCTGCACGCCATCGTGGAGGAGAACCCAGTGCAGTGCAGACTCCCTGGCGTGGAGGACACCCTGGTGGATGTACTAGATGTAGAGGGTCCACCACTGGTGGACATCTCTTCCGCCAGCAAGACCGAGGAGAGTGGACCCTGCAGCAGCGGATCTTCCGAAGACGGTGAAACCCGCAAAGAAAGTAGAATTCCGTCTTTGAGGAACCTGGA
>JAXLNO010001724.1:0-44219 GCA_038087875.1 Malacoraja senta
AGCCCAGGTTCTTGATCAATACAAGATTACAAGACTTAAACGTCTCGTTCTGGGTTCAACAGGAAAAGCCAGAGCACTTGGGATTCTACTGCAAATGGCTCGTAATTTTCTTGTACATTGAGGCCTATTGCATTCAATTACACAGTAAATGATGTGTGGCATTGAGCTTGGTCACAACCAAGTTCAGACTCATTCTGAAGCCGTTCCATTAACGAGTCTCTTTGGAGATTCAGCATTTGCGGAGGCAGGCGACGATGGCAGCGAATTGTGGACACAGCCCAGACCGCCACACAAACCAACCTCCCTGCCGTTGTGTAATAAGGAACAGCAAATGCTGCGTTAAACCGGTTAGACCCAAAAAGCCGGAGAAAGTTGGACATTTCTTCAGCCAGAGGGTGGTGAATCTGTGGAATTCTTTGCCACAGACGGCTGTGGAGGCCACAAGTCAATGGATATTTTTTAAGGCAGAGATAGATAGATTCTTGATTAGTGCGGGTGTCAGGGGTTATGGGGAGAAGGCAGGAGAATGGGGTTAGGAGGGAGGGATTGATCAGCCATTATTGAATGGTGGAATAGACTTGATGGGCCGAATGGCCTAATTCTACTCCTGTCCCTTATGACCTATGAACTCAGCGGGTCAGGCAGCATCTCTGGAGAAAAGGAATAGGTGATGATATAGGTTTGGGGTCGAGACCCTTCTCCAGACTGAACTCTGTCTATGTTCTGTATTATTGGTCATAACTTCATAAGTTTATGGAGCAGAATTAGGCCATTCAGCCCATCGAGTCTACTCCGCGATTCAATCATGGCTGATCTATCTCTCCCTCCCAACCCTATTCTCCTGCCGTCTCCCCATGACCCCTGACACCCGCACTAATCAAGAATCTATCTATCTCCGCCTTAAAAATATCCATTGACTTGTGGCCTCCACAGCCGTCTGTGGCAAAGAATTAAACAGATTCTCCACCCTCTGACTAAAGAAATTCCTCCTCATCTCCTTCATAAAGGAACGTCTTTAATTCTGAGGCTGTGCCCTCTGGTCCTAGACTCTCCCCCAGTGGAAACACCCTCTCCACATCCAATCTATAGCAGCTAATGGAATCCACTGTGTAAAATGTTGTGTTGATATATCGCACGTCCAGTTGGTTCAGATTCCAAGGCAAGTGAGTTCTGACTTGATGTCTGTGGCGTCTCAGTTTTCATTTATCAATCTCCTGCTGATGTTTGAACTGAGTTATTGAAGTTGCTCCTGTGCTCGCCCCGATCACTCAGTCACTTCACAAGCCCGGGAAAAACGGTTCAATTTTAATCCCCTCGTTAATCTCCGCCTGCCAGTGAGTGAGGCCACGTTTCCGTATCTCCGAGAGCCTCTCCTAACTCTGGCTCTCCCCTCCCTCGGTATGAAACCAACCCTGTGGTTTATAGTCTGTCAGAGCGCTCACTTATTGCACCAACCTCACGGCCATTTCACCAAGAGTCGGCCCACGCTCCTCCCTGTCAGTCGCTTTCGTTGTCAGGACTATAATTTAGTTTAGAGATACAGCGCAGAAACAGGCCCTTCGGCCCACCGAGCCCGGGCCGCCCAGCGATCCCCGCACACTAACACTTATCCCACACACACTGGGGACAATTTACATTTATACCAATCCGATTGAACTACAAACCTGCACGTCTCTTGAGTGTGGGAGGAAACGGAAGATCTCGGAGAAAACCCACATGTGTCACGGGGAGAACGTACAAACTCCGTACAGACAGCCCCCGTAGTCGGGATCGAACCCGGGTCTCTGGCGCTGCAAGCGCTGTAAGGCAGCAGCTCTCCTGCTGCGCCACCGTGCCGCCCCTTGCAGAGTTTTAGAAAAGTCCTGGGTTTGAAAAATAAATTAATTAATTAATAGGCAAAACCATCCTCAAATTTATTCAGGAGAATCTTTGCCACAGAGAGACGTTCTCGATGGAAATTCCACATTTATCAAGTGTTTATTTCATTACATCAACTCTCCCATGCTGAGATCTCCACTGCGCAGAGGTGACACACTCGCCCCTCATTTCCAATAACACTGCTGCATTTATATAGCACCCGTCCCACACACTCGGCGGCAGTGGTGTCAGTGTTTGCTAACGGAGTAAGGCAGAGGAATAGGATTCTGACCCGCTGACTTACTCCAGCACTCTGTGAAACGTCACCTATCCATGTTCTCCACAGATGCTGCCTGACCCGCTGAGTTACTCCAGCACTCTGTGAAACGTCACCTATCCATGTTCTCCACAGATGCTGCCTGACCCGCTGAGTTACTCCAGCACTCTGGGAAACGTCACCTATCCATGTTCTCCACAGATGCTGCCTGACCCGCTGAGTTACTCCAGCACTCTATGAAGCATCACCTATCCATGTTCTCCACAGATGCTGCCTGACCCACTGCTGGATGGGAACAGGGTTTTGGGGAGGGGAGAGTGGTGTTAGTTATTTCCACAGCCCAGTTGTAGAAGAGCAATAGGTAATCTTGTGAAAATGGAACTGGTTGCTATATATATATAATATTTATATATACACATATACTAGACTAAGTGGGACCCCGTTGGGTCCCAGCATCATCGGGAGGGCTGGTCCCCCAACGCAATATTCCACCTCTCCACCAATTGCAATATTGGTGGCCAGTGGGTGGGGGGGTCTTTCTGGAGCGCTAGTATGGGTATTGTGGGCTGAAGGGACTGGTTTACAGAGGGCTAGTATGGACATTGTGGGCCGAATGGATTCTTGGGCTGGCGGCTCAGTCACTCAAGCCTGTTGTGCTGGCAGCTCACTCACTCACGGCTGGTGGGCTGGCAGTTGACTCACGGCTTTTCCTTGAAATTCCATTTCAAACAGGGTGCAAGGCCACCAAATTCAAGTGCAGTTTCATACCATTTCAAGCAGGGTGCAAGGCCACTAAAGACAGCGAGTCGTGACCTCTCCCTCCTCTATCTTGCAGAGACTGAGCCACGCCCACACTTATGGGTTTTATAGTCGCTCCCCCCCTCCCACCAGAAGGGGCGTGGCCTTCATGGCGTGATTGACAGGAGAGAGAATCTCAACATTTTTAAAACACCAATATCCCTTCTATTTTTCATCGATGGGAAAAATCCTCGGCACTTGATGAGCGGAGGGGGACTCTGAGTAAGATGGCCAAAAATTACAGCCATACGTGGTAGTGTTTTTTCTAAAATCAATATAAAGCGAAACAGGAAGTGGTCAAGATTAGACTTTTAATTATATAGAAGGCAAGGCAACTTTAATCAGGCAAGGCAACTTTAATTAGACAACACAGCTTTAGCATTTCCAAACTATATTTTCAAACCACATTAAGGGCACTGACAGGTCAGTAAAACCACTCACAGTTTGGTAAACATGTATTCAGTGTTTTTCACAGTTCAGACTGAGAGACGTGACCCTCTCGCTCCCCCATAATTGCAGAGACTGACTGAGGCACTCAACACTTCCGGGTTTTATAGTCCCTCTGGAAGGGGCGTGGCCTTCAGGAGAGAGACTCTCAACATTTTCTAAACACTAATAACTCTTTAATTTTTCATCGATAGGAAGAATCCTCTTGTCCTGCGCAGCGGAGGGGGACTCTGAGTAAGATGGCCAAAAATCACAGCCGTAAGTGGTAGCGTTTTTTCTAAAATCAATATACAGAACAACAAGAAGTGGTCAAGATCAGACTTTTAGTAATATAGGTTTATATATATATACACATATATAATATTCATATATATATATATATATACACACACACATATATATACTTATACATACATATATATATATATAGATATATATATATATAATGCATACATATATTCTATATTATATACACATTTACATACTATATATATATATATATACACAAACTCGCCCATGACGTACACACACACACACACATACACACTGAACGTTTCTTCATGTTGTTATATTGCGGGTGTATATATATATATACGTTTTCTCCTTTATTATATTGCACTACGTTTCCATATTGTGCTGTGCTGCAGCCAGTGAGAATGGTCTATCTAGGACATATGACAACAGACCACTCTTGGCTCTTGGTGCATGAACAGTATGCGTTGCTTTAGCAGCTGCACGGCTCAGCAGTTACAGGTAGACCGCAGGTTAGTTTGTGACGACTCCCTCCCACCCTGAATCAATTACAGCCACAGATATCAGCCCTCCCTGTACACAAGTACGTCAGACCGCTAAACAGTGTTTGCATCCACTGGGCCGCCTGCCAGTAAATACATTATTAATTGTAATTAATAGTGGCTGCTCCTGTTTTATTAAACGCTTTTTATATTGTGCGAGTGATTTGTAACATTTACCCTTATTCTTCCCAAATGAAGTCCAGTTGTGAGGAAGTTGCTGACTCCCTGGCTGATGAGGTTATGTCTTATTCCAGAGAAGTCACTCTAGACCCCAGCTGTATTTCGCTTGGGTAGTTTACACCCCAGCGGTATGAACATTGACTTCAATATCTTCTCTAACCATTGCTTTCCCTCTCTCTCTCTATCCCCTCCACCTTCCCAGTTCTCCGACCGGTCTGACCGTCTCCGACTACATTTTCTCTGTTTGCGTTGTTGTTGTTACCTTCCCCCAGCTCACAGTAATCTATTCTACATTTCTCTTGATCTCCATCCCCCTTTGCCCTGTTTTCACACCTTACCCTTCCTTATCTATGTGTCTCCCTCTCCCCTGACATCAGTCTGAAGAAGGGTCTCGACCTGAAACGTACGATACGATACGATACGACTTTATTCATCCCCGGAGGGAGGTTGGTCTGCCGGCAGTCACAACGCACAACAAGGTAAACGAAAACGAAATTTAAATTCAATTAAAAGTGAAAACGAAAAGAAAAGACAAGCGACTGGTGTCTGGCTGTCACGTGCATTGCGCCTTCACCGGAACCAATGAACGAACAAACAAACGAACACAGGCTTATCCCCTGGGCAGAAGATTCTAAAACTAGAGTGCCTCACACACACCGGGTCCCCATTATCTTCCCCTCCCCCCCCTCACGCTCATCGACCGCTGATCGCGGGTCGATTGCTAGGCCCCACCACCGCCAAGGCTCCCGTTACTGCCGAGGCTCCACCACCGCCAAGGCTCCTGTTGCTGCCGAGGCTCCACAACCGCCAAGGCTCCCATTGCTGCCGAGGCTCCACCACCGCCAAGGCTCCCATTGCTGCCGAGGCTCCACCACCGTGAATGGGGCTGAGAGGGAGAGATGGATCCACCATGATGGAATGGTGGAGCAGACCCGACGGGCCGAATGGCCTAATTCTGTTCCTGCATCTTATGAACTTAAGAAGACGAATGTGAGAGAGAATGATGGTTTCCCCCATGAGCTAGCATCGACCCGATGGGTTGAATGGCCTTTGTTGAATCATCCAGGAAGGCAGAGAGAGAGCAGAGGATGTGGTGCGGGCTGCTCGATCACGAGGAGAGATGGCCCAGCAACTGAGGGGGAGTGGGGTGTGATGGAGCCGTTGAAAATGCTGGGTGTCAGAGATAGCATAAACAGGAAGGATATTGTCCGATCGGCAGATGTGAGTGAGGCTTAGCCACAGGACACAGATTTCATCAGTAGCAAGACCGGGGGCGGAAGTCGAGAAAGCATAATTCCACTTACTCGGTGATGAAGTAATCTTCCAACCAACGGCACTCCCCACAGAAGGGGCAGCGGGTAGAGCGGCTGCCTCACGGCACCAGAGACCCCGGTTCGATCCTGACCTTGCGGGGTTGTCTGTGTGGAGTTTGCACGTTCTCCCCGCCGTGACCGTGTGGGTTTTCTCCGGGTGCACCTCACGCTGCCTCGGCAGCATAATCAAGGGCCAGTCTCACCCCGGCCACTCCCTCGTCTCCCCTCTACTATCGGGCAAGAGGTACAGAAGTGTGAACACGAACGCACACACCTCCAGATTCACGGACAGTTTCTTCCCGGAGTTATCAGGCAACTGAACCACCCTCTCACCAACTAGAGAGCGGTCCTGACCTCCCATCCACCTCACATTGGAATTCTTTGAAGTATCTTTAATCGGACTTTACTGAACTATATCTTGCACTAAACGTTATTCCTTTGCTCTGTATCTGTACGCTGTGGACAGCTCGATTGTAAATATGTACAGTCATTTTTCTAACTGGTTAGCACGCAACAAAAAAGCCGGGTGCTGTCCGTCTGGAGTTTTCACGTTCTCTCCCCGTGACCGCGTGGGTTTTCTCCAGGTACTCCGGTTTCCTCCCACACTCCAAAGACGTGTGGGTTTGTAGGTTAATTGGCTTCTGTAAAAATGTGTAAATCGTCCCTAGTGTGTGTGTGTGTGTGTGTGTGTAGGGTAGTGCGAGTATATGGGGTCGGCACGGACTCGGTGGGCCGAAGGGCCCTGTTTCCGGGCTGTATCTCTAAAGTCACTGAAAGTCTAGAGAAGAGGGTCAGGAAAGGCCACGGACCATGGACCACGGACCAGGGACCAAGCACCGCGATGTGGGATCAACCCAAAATCCACCTCCCTGCCAGCACGAAGACAGGGGGCTGTGTGGGCTCATTCTGAGCACAGAAAAGTACAGGAACAGGCCCTTCGGCCCGCAATGTCCATGCTGAACGTGACACCAAGTTAAACTGATCCCCTCTGCCTGCACGTGATCCGTATCCCTCCATTCCCTACACAACCATGTATGTGCCTGTCGGGGTAGACTTGATGGGCCGAATGGTCATATTTCACTCCTGTAACTTATGAACTGTCCAAAAGTCTCTTAAACACCACTATCGTATCTGCCTCCTCCTCCACCACCCCTGGCAGCGTGTTCCAGGCAGGCACCCACGTCTCCATACATATCTACTTTAACCGTAGCCCCTCTCACCTTAACGCTCTGTCCTCGAGTCATAGTAATGTCTGAAGAAGGGTCTCGACCCGAAACGTCGCCTATTCCTTCTCTCCAGAGATGCTGCCTGTCCCGCTGAGTTACTCCAGCGGTTTGTTCTCTTCGATGTTTCCATCCTGGGGTAAAGATTCTCTACCCGATCTCTGCCTCATGCAGTAAAGATCTTGCCTTTTAAAACCACATTAACCTAGCCTTAATTCACCTCTTGCCTTTCACAGCTGGGTCACTATCAGTGAAGGTCTTCTGTCCTCACCTTGTGTGGGTAGGAACTGCAGGTGCTGGTTTAAACCGAAGATAGACAGAAAACACTGGAGTGACTCAGCGGGACGGGCAGCGTCTCTGGAGAGGAGGAAGGAATGGGTGACGTGTCGGGTTGAGACCCTTCTGTAGACATCACCTCACTTGGGAAGAACAGTCACTTCACAGTCAGCTGCAGTTTGTCAACAGCTCTAAGTACCTTTGGGTGGACAAATATGCGGGAGAAACTCGGCGGGTGAGGCAGCATCTGTGGATAGAAGGAACAGGCAACGTTTCATCTGAAGAAGGGTCTTGACCCGAAACGTCGCCTATTTCCTTCGCTCCATAGATGCTGCCTCACCCGCTGAGTTACTCCAGCATTTTTGTCTACCTTCGATTTTTCCAGCATCTGCAGTTCCTTCTTAAACAATCTTAAGTTCCTTTGGGAATTACTCATCAATTTATCCATAAATCATTCTCCATTGTCTTTTCAAAGTTATTGGTAATAGACTAGGTTTTAGCCTCAGGGTTATTATTGAGGTACAGTGAAAAGCTTCTGTCCTGCACGCTATCCCAACAGATCAGACCATAATATACACAAATAATATCAAGCCAAGCTCAAGTCCAACAGGTAGAGCAGAGGGGAAGATACAGAGTGTAGAATATAGATCTCAGCATTGTAGCGCATCAGTTCCACAGACCAAGTCCAATGTCCACAATGGGGTAGAGGTGAATCGGACAGTACCCCAGCTTATGGAAGGGCCGTTCAGAAGCCTGATAACAGAGGGAAGAAGCTGTTCCTGAGTCTGGTGGTGCGCGCTTTCAAGCTTCTGTACCTTCTGCCGGACGGGAGCGGGGAGAAGAAGGAATGACCGGGGTGGGACAGGGACAAGTCTTGGATTGTGTTGGCAATATCCACAATGGAGTTACTAAATTTGTTCAAAGATTGTGGCTGGTACGTGAGAGGGAGAAAGAGAGCGAGCGAACGAACGATACAACAAACCTTACTGGAACTCCATGCAAAACCAGCCGAGGTAGTTCTTAAGACACACATTTAAAATATCACATTCTTATTCAAATTGGATCTCCTCACTGAATTACAATTAAAACACAAAGTACTTGTGCAAGAAAAGCGTTCAACCAGGAAACCCAGCCCAAAGCCAGAGGACTATCTAAACTGATTATTAGTTTAAGAAAGAACTGCAGATGCTGGAAAAATCGAAGGTAGACAACAAATGCTGGAGAAACTCAGCGGGTGAGGCAGCATCTAAAGTGATTACACCAACTTATACTTTGGACAATAACTAACTCGAAGATAGACACAAAATTTCTGGAGAAACTCAGCGGGTGAGGCAGCGTCTATGGAGTGAAGGAAATAGGCAACGTTTCGGGCCGAAACCCTCCATAGATCACTCCATAGATGCTGCCTGTCCCGCTGAGTTTCTCCAGCAATTTTGTCTACCTAGGAATGGGTGACGTTTCAGGTCTTCAGACTGAATGGGTGACGTTTTGTTTTTCCCGAAAAAGTCACCCATTCCCTCTCCCCAGAGATGCTGCCTGTCCCGCTGAGTTACTCCAGCGTTTTGTGTGTGTGTGTGTGTGTGTGTCTCTCTCTCTCTCTCTCTCTGTTCTGCTCTAAGTTGGACCCACACAGCTGGGACTGGGCAGGAGAAGCCAGAACAATCGACCACAGTCTGGCTGCGCTGACCTCCTTGGCAGAGGCTCCAGTGAACATAGTCTCTGCACAGCTGCACACAGGGCTCTGGCAGGTGGGGGGGGGCTGAAGGTCGGTGCTCCAACACTCCGTGGAGATTGGGGGTAGGGGTACAGAGAGAGAGAGAGAGAGAGAGAGAGAGGGGGGGGGCACCACACACACACACACACACAGGGGCGATGCAGGGGACAGGGGCAGAGGCAAAGTTGTGCAGTAATGTACCAACGACCCACACACTGAAGATTAATGGCCGTCCCTGATGAAACAAGTCCCTGGGACTAATGTAACAGCTTTTCTCTCGTTCATCCACACTTCGGTTGAAAGAGTTCACCAATAATTTAACATTGCAGCTGCTAAGATGATCAGTTGTGCGTTTTTCTGGCGTCGTTAAGGGCCAGTGTTTCACAGATCAGGAATTATTTCCCAGTCATTAGCCCGGACATAATGCAAGGCTGGAGTAACTCAGGGAGCTACAGGGACCCACTGGAGACAATTTACAATGTCGAACCGAAGCCAATTAACCTACAAACTTGCACGTCTTTGGACCGGAGCACCCGGAGAAAACCCACGCGGGTCACGGGGAGAATGTACAAACTCCGTACAGACTGCACCCGTGGCCGGGATCGAACCCGGGTCTCTGACGCTGCGAGGTAGCAGCTCCACCCGCTGCGCCGGCGTGCCGCCCCTTAATGTTCCTTCTATTGGGACAGCAGCCAAATGCGTCAGTCTGAAGAAGGGTCTCGTCCCGAAACGTCACCCATTCGTTCCCTCCCTCCACAGATGCTGCCTGTCCCGCTGAGTTACTCCAGCATTTTGTGTCTGTCTATGGTCCGGCAGGGGGGGGGACGCGCATAACCAGGAGCCGCTGTCCCACCGCCCCCGCGCACGTGAGAGGTGGATAATAAATGCAGGAGATGAGTCACACAGGGGGGGGCAAACAGTGACAGCGATCAGACTTGAGTTGCTGCCGTCTCCTCTACACCAGATCCACGTTGGAACACACGGCACCTACAAGATACACTACACACCTAGTTGAATTATGAATCAATTAACAACTCCTCTTTTGAGAAGCAAGGAGAGGGAAGAATTACATCTCATGTTTTTCTTCACTCCTTACAATGCCGTGTACGCCAGTGATCGCAACTCCTACTGAAGTGTGTGGATGGCCGTTGGCTCGCTAGAAGCTCATCCGCCCTTTGACAGGTCTTGTTTCTGGTCCTGCTGGGGGTCCACAGCCCCCTCCTCAGGTGGGGGAAGACGGTTTAGTCGCCGACCATCCGACCATGGAACTCCCCCCCCCCCCCTCCTGACCTGAATGAATGAATAAATACTTTATTGTCAAGGTATCCAAATACTCGACACCTAAAGGGCACAACAAACCTACAGAGTTTCCCGCACCAGGTCCTCCTTAGTTCTCCCCTCCCCTCACGGCGGACCCCGCATGCGCGGCCGAGCGCTTCCCCCGTGTTCACAGAAGGTGCGCGGCCGTGCCGGCGGCTTTGCGCAGGATGCGGTACAGCCGGAGTTCGGCGTCGTTCGGGGAAGCACCTCCACGAGCGCCTGCCCTGGGCGCCGAGCTCTGGCTGTACCGCATCCTGCGCAAAGCCACCGGCACGGCCGTGCACCTTCTGTGAACACGTTTAAGAAAGAACTGCAGGTGCTGTAAAAATCGAAGGTCGACAAAAATGCTGGAGAAACTCAGCGGGTGAGACATACAAGAAAAACGTTGCCTATTTCCTTCGCTCTATAGATGCTACTGCACCCGCTGAGTTTCTCCAGCATTTTTGTCTACCTTCTGTGAACATGTGATTTGATGCCTGCCATCCGAGGCGGGATCCACGTGTACACGTGATAGATGTGGCCCGCCATCCACTCACAGACATGCGTCCCAGCCCCTATGCAGAACAAGGTTGCCCACCCCTGCCATCCAGCCATACTAAGTGAAAAGCAACAAGACACACAGCCACATAAAATAACATTTAACATAAACTTCCACCACAGTGGAATCCACATTCCTCGCTGTGATGGAAGGCAATAAAGTTCAATCATCTTCCTCCTTTGTTCACCCGTGGTCGGGACTGTCGAACCGTCTGCGGTCGCCGCTGCCGACGTTATGCTGTCCAGGCCCTCTCGTCGGGATGACGGAAACTCCGACGTCGGGAGCTCCCGAGTCGGCCGCTTCTTACCGGAGACCGCGCGCTTCACGGTGTTAAAGCCCACAGGCCCCGCGGTCGGAGCTCCTACACTGGCGATCCTCGGCAAAGGGTCGCAGGCTCCACGGTGGTAAGTCGGCGCGGCGCCCGTGGCTTGAAGCTCCGGGCCGGTCTCCAGGAAAGGCCGCAGGGCGGGGATGGAGATGCGACACGGAGAGAAATCGCATCTCCATCGAGGTAAGTGACCGGAAAAAGTTTCCCCCGATCTCCCCCGCACCCCCCACATAAAACATACCAAGAGACATTAAAACAAACATTCAAGACATACTTCGAATAATAAAAACAGAGACAAGACAGACTGCTGGCGAGGCGGCAAGTACTGGTATCACCGCATCTACCCCACTCTCTTTAACCCCCCATCTCAAACACCCCTCCACCCCCCTACCCCTGTCCCTGACACCTTCAACCCCCCCCCCACCCCCACCCCATCACCACCAATTCCTTCCCATCCTTGAGCTGAATGGAACGCCACTCATTATGTGCTGAAGAAGGGTCTCGACCCGAAACGTCACCCATTCCTTCTCTCCATAGATGCTGCCTGACCTGCTGAGTTACTCCAGCATTTTGTGTCTACCTTCTGTTGCAGTACGTGCTTGCCTGTCAGAAGAAACAACGGCTGTGTCTGCATTTTGAGTGTTTTTCTTTATTTCCACTGAGGGTAAAATATTGCAGCCTCTCTCTCTAAGCGTAAAGCTCTATTGTGGACGAGAGGAGAAACAAGGCAAATGATTCGTGCTGGTGGACAAAAATGCTGGCGAAACTCAGCGGGTGCAGTACCATCTGTAGAGCGAAGGAAATAGGCAACGTTTCGGGCCGAAACCAAGGAAATTGGCAACGTTTCGGGCCGAAACCAAGGAAATTGGCAACGTTTCGGTCCGAAACCAAGGAAATATGGAGAATGAAGAATGAGAGAATGGAGGGCAGCTGGGCTTGTACACTCTGGAGTTTAGAAGGATGAGAGGAGATCTCATTGAAACATATAAGATTGTTAAGGGTTTGGACACGCTAGAGGCAGGAAACATGTTCCCGATGTTGGGGGAGTCCAGAACCAGGGGCCACAGTTTAAGAATAAGGAGTAAGCCATTTAGAACGGAGACGAGGAAACACTTTTTCTCACAGAGAGTTGTGAGTCTGTGGAATTCTCTGCCTCAGAGGGCGGTGGAGGCCGGTTCTCTGGATGCTTTCAAGAGAGAGCTAGATAGGGGCTCTTAAAAATAGCGGAGTCAGGGGATTATGGGAGAAGGCAGGAACGGGGCACTGATTGGGGATGATCAGCCATGATCACATTGAATGGCGGTGCTGGCTCAAAGGGCCGAATGGCCTACTCCTGCACCTGTTGTCTATTGTCTATTGCAACGTCGCCTATTTCCTTCGCTCCATAGATGCTGCCTGACCCGCTGAGTTTCTCCAGCACTCTGGGAAACGTCACCTATCCACGTTCTCCACAGATGCTGCCTGACCCGCTGAGTTACTCCAGCACTCTGGGAAACGTCACCTATCCATGTTCCGGCAGCATCTATGGAGCGAAGGAAATAGGCAACGTTTCGGCCCGAAACCCTTCCGGGTTTCGGCCCGAAACGTTGCCTATTTCCTTCAGGGTTTCGGCCCGAAAGGTTGCCCATTTCCTTCGCTCCACAGATGCTGCCTGACCCGCTGAGTTACTCCAGCACTCTGTGAAACGTCACCTATCCATGTTCTCCACAGATGCTGCCTGACCCGCTGAGTTTCTCCAGCATTTCTGTCGACCTTCCATTTTCCAGCATCTGCAGTTCTTTCTTAAACAAATGATTAGTGCTACACAGATACAACAATTCCCAGTAGCATCTAAACAAATCATTAAAACGTCTGATCATTTTTTATCTCTTTATTAAACTTACAATGTATGATTATTCTCCCTTTGTTGCGTAGGTTAGTGCGGTTATAAAATTAATCTTTCATATTGAGCAAATGGTAATGAATATTTAAGTCCTACATGGGATTCTGTCGAGTTAATGGTTCCTTCAGCTCTGCCGAAACCACATAATAAAATTAATGAGTTGTAAACGAGGCTTTATAAGTTAAATGGCAGCGGCTTCTTTGGAGGTTTATATTTCAGTTTGAGTTTAGCTGCCCACTTACTTAGAAACATAGAAAATAGGTGCAGGAGGAGGCCATTCAGCCCTTCGAGCCAGCACCGCCATTCATTGTGATCATGGCTGATCGTCCCCTATCAATAACCCGTGCCTGCCTTCTCCCCATATCCATTGACTCCACGAGCCCCTGGAGCTCTATCTAACTCTCTCTTAAATCCATCCAGTGACTTGGTCTGAAGAAGGGTTTCGGCCCGAAACGTTGCCTATCTCCTTCGCTCCATAGATGCTGCTGCACCCGTGGAGTTTCTCCAGCATATTTGTGTACCAGTGACTTGGCCTCCACTGCCCTCTGTGGCAGGGAATCCCATAAATTCACAACTCTCTGGGTGGAAAAGTTTGTTCTCACCTCAGTCTTAAATGACCTCCCCTTTATTCTAAGACTGTGGCCCCTGGTTCTGGACTCGCCCAACATTGGGAACATACTATTCAGAGTACTAACAGGGAATTAATTGTCCCCTGACTCTCAGTCTGAAGAAGGGTCTCGACCCGAAACGTCACCCATTCCCTCTCTCCAGAGATGCTGCCTGTCCCACCGAGTTACTCCAGCATTTTGTGTCTATCTTCGGAGTAAACCAGCGCTTGCAGTTCCTTCCGGCACATCTCTCTGATGGCCCCGTTTTAGAAGCTGCCAGACGTAAGACCTGAGGGAGATAGGAGATAACTTAATAAGTGATAGACAATAGACAATAGACAACAGGTGCAGGAGTAGGCCATTCGGCCCTTCGAGCCAGCACCGCCATTCAATGTGATCATGGCTGATCATCCCCAATCAGTACCCCGTTCCTGCCTTCTCCTCATATCCCCTGACTCTGCTATCTTCAAGAGCCCTATCTAGCTCTCTCTTGAAAGAGAACCTGCCTCCACCGCCCTCTGAGGCAGAGAATTCCACAGACTCACCACTCTCTGTGAGAAAAAGTGTTTCCTCGTCTCCGTTCTAAATGGCTTACCCCTTATTCTTAAACTGTGGCCCCTGGTTCTGGGCTCCCCCAACATCGGGAACATGTTTCCTGCCTCTAGCGTGTCCAAGCCCTTAACAATCTTATATGTTTCAATGAGAAGCCCTCTCATCCTTCTAAACTCCAGAGTGTACAAGCCCAGCTGCTCCATTCTCTCAGCGTATGACAGTCCCGCCATCCCGGGAATTAGCCTTGTAAACCTTGATAGGAGCAGAACACGGTGGCGCAGCGGGTGGAGCTGCTGCCTCCCAGCGCCGGAGACCCGGGTTTGATCCCGACTACGGGTGCTGTCTGTATGGAGTTTGTACGTTCACGTCCGACATCTTCTGTTTCCTCCCACACTCCAAAGACCTGCAGATTTGTAGGTTAATTGTCTTTGTAAATGTAAAAATTGTCCCTAGTGCAGGATTATTTGTTAGTGTGCGGGGATCGCTGGTCGGCACGGACTCGGTGGGCCGAAGGGCCTGTTTCTGTGCTGTATCTCCACTAAACTAAGTCCACTCCGCCATTCAATCATGGCTGATCTATCTCTCCCTCCTAACCCCATTTTCCTGTCTCCTCCCCGTAACCCCCGACACCCACAGGGACAATGGGGGCAGGGTGTAATTTTAACCCTTTGGGTATGATGTGTGCAAAAGCAGTCTGAGATATTGGTGATACAAGGAACTGCAGATGCACGTTTACAAAAAAAAGACACAGAGTGCTGGAGTAACTCAGCGGGTCAGGCAGCATCTGTGGAGAACATGGATAGGTGACGTTTCACAGAGTGCTGGAGTAACTCAGCGTGTGGGTCAGGCAGCATCTGTGGAGCGAAGGAAATGGGCAACCTTTCGGGCCGAAACCCTGAAGGAAATAGGCAACGTTTCGGGCCGAAACCTGGAAGGGTTTCGGGCCGAAACGTTGCCTATTTCCTTCGCTCCATAGATGCTGCCGGAACATGGATAGGTGACGTTTCCCAGAGTGCTGGAGTAACTCAGCGGGTCAGGCAGCATCTGTGGAGAACATGGATAGGTGACGTTTCACAGAGTGCTGGAGTAACTCAGCGGGTCAGGCAGCATCTGTGGAGAACATGGATAGGTGACGTTTCGGGTCGGGACCCTTCCTCAGTTTTAAGGAGCTGTGCGGGACAAGTTTTTCTTTGAGCTTTCATAGTTTCATAATCATACAGCACTGAAACAGGCCCTTCGGCCCACCTCATCCATGCCGACCAAGAAGCCCCATCTTAACGGCAGCACGGTGGCGCAGTGGTAGAGTTGCTGCCTCACAGCGCCAGAGTAACGTGTCCGATCCTGACTACGGGTACTGTCTGTACAGAGTTTGTACGTCCTCCACGTGACCGCGTGGGTTTTCTCCAGGTGCTCCGGTTTCCCCCCACATAGCCATGACGTGCAGGTTTGTAGGTTAATCGCGACTGTGACTGAAGAAAAGCCGTCTGAAGAAGGGTCTCTACCCGAAACGTCACCCATTCCTTCTCTCCAGAGATGCTGCTGCCTGTCCCGCTGGGTTACTCCAGCATTCTGTGCCTGCCTTCAAATGTGGCAACGTTTAGTTTAGTTTGGAGATACATCGTGGAAACTGACCCTTTGGACCACCAATGATCACCTGTACCCAGTTCTATCCCACACATCAAGGACAATTTACAGCAGGCAATTTGTGTCTATCTACAGTTTAAACCAGCATCTGCAGTTCCTTCCTACACATTTTTTTAGACACAAAGTGCTGGAGTAACTCAGCGGGTCAGGCAGCATCTGTGGAGAACATGGATAGGTGACGTTTCACAGAGTGCTGGAGTAACTCAGCGGGTCAGGCAGCATCTGTGGAGAACATGGATAGGTGACGTTTCACAGAGTGCTGGAGTAACTCAGCGGGTCAGGCAGCATCTCTGGAGAGAAGGAATGGGTGACGTTTCGGGTCGAGACCCTTCTTCAGACCTGAAACGTCACCCATTCCTTCTCTCCAAAGATGCTGACTGTCCCGCTGAGTTGCTCCAGCTTTTTGTGTCTATCTTCGGTTTAAACCAGCACCTGCAGTTCCTTCCTACGTAATGTTCCCCTGCGAGTTACTGTTATGGGCCTGTCCCACTTACGTGACTTTTTCGGCGACCGCCGGCACCCGTCATAGGTCGTTGCAGGTCGCCGAAAATGTCCAACATGTTGAAAATCCAGCGGTGACCAGAAAGACGCTACGACTCTTTGGGCGAATGTGGAGACGACTCACAACCACACAGGCGACATGTCGCGGGGTGAAGCCTGTACGGTCGTGAGTATTCGCCCAAAGAGTCATACCTTGTTCAGGTTGAAAATTTTCGCCGAGCTGCAACGACTTATGACGGGTGCCGGCAAGTCGCCGAAAAAGTTGCGTAAGTGGGACAGGCCCATAAGGTGTCAGCGCAAATAAACAAGCAAGCCCAGTCCTTGTTGCAGCCACTATTGCTGTGTCCCGGGGTGTGGCTGTACCAAGCAAGTGTCACTGGGTAGCAGCAGGAAACATCACACACATTCAAAACCCCGTCCCTTCCACTCCGGGAGCCATGAATTAAAGCCTCTAATGCCTGTCAGGTTTTGTGATTCCATGCGAATGACTTATTGATCCTGGTGCAAACACAGCTACTGTCTGCCCTTGTTCCATTAGCAGCAAGGCAGCTTTGTTCATTAAGCATTATCACCTCCGTCAATTTATAGTGCGAAGTGTCAACTACAGTAAAGAACTTAATCCAATAAAGCAAGGCAGCTTTTATTGAACAGTGAGGGCTTTTATTTAAATCCTAGAATTGTTAACACTACATTAATCAGCGTTTTCACTCTCTTTTTGCCATATTCCTGTTCTCTTCACTGCTCCCGATCCTGTTATTGTTTAGTTTAGGAGAGAACTGCAGATGCTGGTTTGAACCGAAGATAGACACAAAAAGTTGGGGTAACTCAGCAGGACAGGCAGCATCTCCGGAGAGAAGGAATGGGTGACGTTTCGGGTCAAGACCCTTCTTCAGACCAGTTTAATTACAGCGAAGAAACAGGCCCTTCGGCCCACCAAGCCCACGCCAACCAGCGATCCCCGCACGCTAACACTATCCTACACACACGTGGGACAATTTACACTTACACCAGGCCGATCTTCTTCTTATGGAGTCCACACACAAGCTCTATTTCTATTGTTCACCCAGAGCTGAACACACTCTCGGCATCCGCATACAATGGTGTCTGTCTTGTGTGTGGTGGTGGAAACAGGGCCGCGATCAACGTGAACGCTCTTTCCATGACCCCACCAAGCCAATTAACCAACCAAACTGCACGTCTTTGGAGATGGGCGTGGCAAGTCGGTCGGTGTGGGCAAGTTGGGCCAAAAGTCCTGTTTCCGTGCTGAATGACTCCAACTCTATATTGACCCGCACGTTGGCGCAGCGGTAGAGTTGCTGCCTCACAGCGCCAGAGACCCGGGCTCGATCCTGACTACGGGTGCTGCCTGGACGGAGTTTGCACGTTCTCCCCGTGACCGTGTGGGTTTTCTTCGGGTGCCCCGGTTTCCTGCCACGCTCCAAACCATGTAAGGTTTGTAGGTTTATGTAAATTGTCCCTAGTGTGTGTGGGATCGTTTTTCGTATACGAGGTTATCGCTGGTCGGCACGGACTCGGTGGGCCGAAGGGCCTGTGTTCTGCGCTGTCTCTCTAAAGTGGCCAAAGTCTAAAGGCTCTAATAAAGGAAGATGGGAAGGTAAGTGTAGGGGAGATGAGGATAAGAGACGGATATAAAAAGAAAATAAATCAGTGCATCCAACATCAATGTGGAAGGCCACTTAGAGATAGACACAAAATGCTGGAGTAACTCAGTGGGACAGGCAGCATCTCTGGAGAGAAGGGATGGGTGACCTTTCGTGTCGGGACCCTTCTTCAGACTGTCGAGAGTGAGGACGCTGGCTTGGTTGACTCAGCGGGACAAGGGCAGCATTGTGCTGGGACTGAGCATCAGCAACCATTGCCAGCTGTGAGTGTAGTTTGACACGGCTGTGTGTGTGTGTGTGGATTGTGTGTGTGTGTGTGTGTCAGCTGAACTGCGAGTCACCCAGGGCTGCAGATGCGAAGTCTTGGCTCGGAGCCTCTGCTGTTACTTTATATTCCCGTCCCGATCTCCCCACCGGCCCCGTTCACTCAGCAAACCTGGCGGAGAAACATAAGGTAGACAAAAGTGCTGGAGAAACTCAGCGGGTGCAGCAGCATCTATGGAGCGAAGGAAATAGGCAACGTTTCAGGCCGAAACCAAGGAAATAGGCAACGTTTCAGGGGTTTCGGCCTGAAACGTTGCCTATTTCCTTGGCTCCATAGATG
The DNA here is from genome assembly GCA_038087875.1 of Malacoraja senta. Taxonomy (NCBI): domain Eukaryota; kingdom Metazoa; phylum Chordata; class Chondrichthyes; order Rajiformes; family Rajidae; genus Malacoraja; species Malacoraja senta. Next base: position 18,479 of record JAXLNO010001724.1, read on the forward strand.
CTGCTGCACCCGCTGAGTTTCTCCAGCACTTTTGTCTAACTTCGATTTTCCAGCATCTGCAGTTCCTTCTTAAAGACCAGGAAAACATGTTCCTCCAGGTTTCTGCAGCGAGATCGTGCAATTCTATAGTTTAGTTCAGTTTACTTTCGGTTATGTGCAGGTAGGAACTGCAGGTGCTGGTTTAAACCGAAGGTAGACACGAAAAGCTGGAGTAACTCAGCGGGACAGGCAGCGTCTCTGGAGAGAAGGAATGGGTGGTACAGTCTCGACCCGGAATGTCACCCATTCCTTCTCTCCAGAGATGCTGCCTGTCCCGCTGAGTTACTCCAGCTTTTCGTGTCCATCTACTTTTATAGTTCTGTTTAGTTTATTGTCACGTGTATCGAGGTACAGTGAAAAGCTTTTATGTTGCGTGCTAACCAGTCAGCGGAAAGAGAACACATAATTACGATCGAACCGTCCACAGTGTACACATACAGGATAAAGGGTTTAGTGCAGGGTGAAGTCCAGTGAAGTCCGATCAGCCCAGTCTTTTACTTGACTGAACCCCCGACAGTGAGTTGGTGTTTGTCAGTGGGTAAATCCCATCTCCCGCTTGTGGCACAGGTTTGGCTTACAGCAATCAGTCTGAAGAAGAGTCCCGACCTGAGACGTCATCTGTCCATTCCCTCCACAGATGCTGCCTGACCAGCTGAGTTCCTCCAGCACTTTGAGCATTGCTCGGGATTTCAACATCTGCAGTCTCTCATCCCCAGTCTAATCTAACCACGACACACAGTGCTGGAGTAACTCAGCGGGTCAGGCAGCATCCGTGGAGAACACAGATAGGTGACGTTTCACAGAGTGCTGGAGTAACTCAGCGGGTCAGGCAGCATCTGTGGAGAACACGGATAGGTGACGTTTCACAGAGTGCTGGAGTAACTCAGCGGGTCAGGCAGCATCTGTGGAGAACATGGATAGGTGACGTTTCACAGAGTGCTGGAGTAACTCAGCGGGTCAGGCAGCATCTGTGGAGCGAAGGAAATGGGCAACCTTTCGGGCCGAAACCCTGAGGGAAATAGGCAACGTTTCGGGCCGAAACCCGGAAGGGTTTCGGGCCGAAACGTTGCCTATTTCCTTCGCTCCATAGATGCTGCCGGAACATGGATAGGTGACGTTTCACAGAGTGCTGGAGTAACTCAGCGGGTCAGGCAGCATCTGTGGAGAACATGGATAGGTGACGTTTCACAGAATGCTGGAGTAACTCAGCGGGTCAGGCAGCATCTGTGGAGAACATCTCTGGAGGACATTTCAGGTTGTGACCCATCTTCAGACTGATTGCCCACTAATTGTATTTCACGTTGACACTGATTTGAGACCACGAAGAGGTTGATAAAGGAAACTATATTCATTCTATATTATATAAGGAGAAAATTAGTTTGCTGGCACATTAGGGGAAAACACCGGATTAACGTTAAAAAAAGATGTAGTATTTCAAATAACAACATACTTGACACACAGGGACAGTATCATTGGATCAGCAGGTGTACATGGAGCAAAGCCAAATCACAGGCAATTGGATCGAATGATTCAATCTCTGTGGAGAACTGTGTGAGAGATTCCATTCATTCTGGCACAGGCCAAAGCGACATAAACTGAACACTGCACAATAGCAGAAGAAGCGCGGCCCAGATCACAACCGCCTCCTGTTCCCGTCAATACTTTATCAGTCTGCTCTGCTTTGCTGCCATCTCTGGGATGTTTCACTCTGGGCCTCTGGAGAGTGTGCGGGCACGCTGGCTGCACATGTCGCCGTGTCGGGCAAGGTCATGTGAGAGGATCAGAATTAGGCCATTCGGCCCATCGAGTCTACTCCGCCATTCAATCATGGCTGATCTATCTCTCCCTCATAACCCCATTCTCCTGCCTTCCTCGCCCCCATAACCCCCGACACCCACACTAATCAAGAATCAAGAATCACACGTAAGTCTGAAGAAGGGTTTCGGCCCGAAACGTTGCCTATTTCCTTCGCTCCACAGATGCTGCTGCACCCGCTGAGTTTCTCCAGCATTTTTGTGTACCTAAGAATCTAACTATCTCTGCCTTAAATATATCCACTGACTTGTGGCCTCCACAGCCGACCGTGGCAATGAATTCCGCAGATTCACCACCCTCTGACCAAAGAAATTCCTTCTCATCTCCTTCCTAAAGGAATGTCCAGTAATTTGGAGGCTTTGACCTCTGGTCCTAGGCTCTCCCACTAGTGGAAACATCCTCTCCACATCCAAGATAATTCCGGGGGCAACAGGGACTGCAGATGCTGCGATCCAGAGGTAAACACCAAGGGATGCAGAGGGCGGTGTGGGAGGTGGGGGGGTGGGGGGGGAAGGTGAGGACCAGGGGAACTTTGAACTCTTATACCGAAGAGAGGCACAACGTGCTGGCAGGCAGCATCACAGGGGAAAAGGGATGTGTGACCAGTACAACCGGAGTCTGAAGGGTCCCAACCCCAAAATGTGTCTGTCCATTCCCTCCCCAGATGCTGCCTGACCCGCTGAGTTACTCCAGCACTCTGTGAAACGTCACCTATCCCATGTTCCGGCAGCATCTATGGAGCGAAGGAAATAGGCAACGTTTCGGCCCGAAACCCTTCCGGGTTTCGGGCCGAAACGTTGCCTATTTCCTTCAGGGTTTCGGCCCGAAAGGTTGCCCATTTCCTTCGCTCCACAGATGCTGCCTGACCCACACGCTGAGTTACTCCAACACTCTGTGAAACGTCACCTATCCATGTTCTCCACAGATGCTGCCTGACCCACACGCTGAGTTACTCCAACACTCTGTGAAACGTCACCTATCCATGTTCTCCACAGATGCTGCCTGACCCGCTGAGTTACTCCAGCACTCTGTGAAACGTCACCTATCCATGTTCTCCACAGATGCTGCCTGACCCGCTGAGTTACTCCAGCACTCTGTGAAACGTCACCTATCCATGTTCTCCACAGATGCTGCCTGACCCACTGAGTTACTCCAGCACTCTGTGAAACGTCACCTATCCATGTTCTCCACAGATGCTGTCTGACCCATCCGCTGAGTTAAGAGCCTGTTGCACTTACGTGTCCTTGACACGCAAATTACGCGACCTCGTGGTCGCGTTGAGGCGCACGGGCATCGTATGGCCGCGCGGGGCCGGTCCCACTTAGAAGAGCGGAGGGTATGTAGTTGTGCGCGACATCGCGCGAGGCTCCGAGATTTTTGTCATGAATGAAATCTTCGCGCACCAACGGCCTGTCGCGGAACTGACGGCCAAAGTGGGACAGGCCCAAGACCCTGGCGCGTGGCAACGTCTCACCTTCAACAGCAGCAGAAGCAGGCAAACGATCGCCGAGCTCGGCCTGGGGCTCACGGCCGTTGCGGTCCGGATCCGTCCCCACTCCTACTCCCAGAGCGGGGCCAAGAGGAGGGGGTCTCCCTGTCGGTCTGCTCCTGGGCCTGGCCAAGATGGCCATTCGCGGGTCCAGGCAGCGGGCGGTCGATGGCCGCACAGCGGTCGGCTGCCTGCCCCTTTTCCGGGGTTACGTCCGTGCCCGCGTGTCCCAAGAGAGGGAACACGCGGTGTCCACGGGGACTGTGGAGGCCTTCTGTGAACGCTGGTCACCGCAGGAGGTTGAATATATTATAGATAAAAATGTTAATATTTTAATTTGATAGTTTTGTGTAAATGTTTTTTAAATTGTGTGAGCTTTCTACCCTTCCTTGTAAATTGTACATTTGTTTAAAAATCTAATAAAAAAAACATTTACGGAAAAAAAAAAAAAAAAAAGAAAAAAGAGCGGGGCCAAGTGAATTGAAGATAGACACAAAACGCTGGAGTAACTCAGCGGGACCGGCAGCATCTCTGGAGAGAAGCAATGGGTGACGTTTCAGGTCAAGACCCTTCTTTTCAGACTGAAGAAGAGTCTCGACACGAAACATCACCCATTGCTTCTCTCCAGAGACGCTGCCGGTCCCGCTGAGTTACTCCAGCTTTGTGTCCATCTACATATGACGCCACACGCTCCAGACGGCTGTGCGGGCGCATGAAATCGCGCGCGACCTTCGCGGGACCGTCGCGCCTCAACGCGACCACGAGGTCGCGTAATTTGCGTGCCAAGGACACACGTAAGTGGGACAGGCTCTTAACTCAGCGGGTCAGGCAGCATCTGTGGAGAACACGGATAGGTGACGTTTCACAGAGTGCTGGAGGAACCCAGCGGGTCAGGCAGCATCTGTGGAGAACACGGATAGGTGACGTTTCACAGAGTGCTGGAGGAACTCAGCGGGTCAGGCAGCATCTGTGGAGAACATGGATAGGTGACGTTTCACAGAGTGCTGGAGTAACTCAGCAGGTCAGGCAGCATCTGTGGAGAACATGGATAGGTGACGTTTCACAGAGTGCTGGAGGAACTCAGCGGGTCAGGCAGCATCTGTGGAGAACATGGATAGGTGACGTTTCACAGAGTGCTGGAGTAACTCAGCGGGTCAGGCAGCATCTGTGGAGCGAAGGAAATGGGCAACCTTTCGGGCCGAAACCCTGAAGGAAATAGGCAACGTTTCGGGCCGAAACCCGGAAGGGTTTCGGGCCGAAACGTTGCCTATTTCCTTCGCTCCATAGATGCTGCCGGAACATGGATAGGTGACGTCTTTACTCCAGCACTTTGTGGCTGTCTTTGGTCTTATTATCCACTGTAAACAAGCGGGCATTTCCAAGTGGCAGCTCGAACACTTGCAGTCACAAAGAGAGACTAATTGAACAATGCTCAGGGTTTACGAATCAACTGCTCACTGCAATTATGCAAACACTTGTCACTCACAATCTGCAATTACGTTTTGCTTCATTTAAACTTCTCCAGTCACATTTTATTCCAGGTCTTTGTTTCCAACTCTACAAGAATCCAATGACTAGTTTTTTTCTAGTTGAGAGATACAGCGCGGAAACAGGCCCTTCGGCCCACTCCGAGTCCGCACCGACCAGCGATCCCCGCACACACTAACACGACCCTATACACACTGGGGATGATTTTACATTTTATACCAAAGCCAATTAACCTACAAACCTGCACGTCTTTGGAGTGCGGGAGGAAACCGGAGATCCTCTGTATTTACCGAGCAGAAAGACAGTAGGACAGAGGAACCTGGGGCAGTCAATGGAAGTGTCTTGAGAGCAGTCAGTGTTTACTGTCGAAGAAGTACTGAAGGTACTGTCGTGTATGAAGGTAGACAAATCTCCAGGGCCTGATCAGATATATCCGAGGAAATTGCGGGAAACTAGAGAGGAAATTGCGGGAGCCCTGGTTGAAATTGCCTAGTCGTCCTTAATACAGGAGAGATGCTGGAAGACTGGAGGGTGGCAAATGTTGTGCCTCCTTTCAAGAAGGGCTGCTGGGAAAATGCTGGGAACTATAGGCTGGTGAGCTTAACATCTGTAGTTGGTAAGTTATTAGAGAGTATTCTGAGGGATAAGTTATACAGGCATTTGGATGGGCAAGGGTTGATTAGGGATAGTCAGCATGGTTTTGTACGTGGGAGGTTGTGTCTCACAAATCTGATTGATTTTTTTAAAGACGTAACCAAAAAGGTTGATGAGGGCAGAGTTGTAGATGTTGTGTACATGGACTTCAGTAAGGCATTCGACAAGGTTCCGCATGGTAGGCTGCTCTGGAAGGTTAGATCGCATGGAATATGGGGGGATATGGACCAAGCGCAGGCAGGTGGACTAGTGTAGCTGGGATATTGTTGGCCGGTGTGGGCAAGTTGGGCCGAAGGGCCTGTTTCCATGCTGTATCACTCTATCAATCTCTAAGGTCATAAGGTCATAAGGAATAGGAGTAGAATTAGGCCATTCGGCCCATCAAGTCTACTCCACCATTCAATCACGGACGATCTATCTCTCCCTCCTAACCCCATTCTCCTGCCTTCTCCCCATAACCTCTGACACCCGCACTAATCAAGATCACGGAGAAAGCCTAGGCAGGTCACGGGGAGAACGTACACACTCCGTACCGATAGTCGGGGTGGAACCCGGGTCTCTGGCGCTGTGAGGCAGCAGCTCTACCCGCTGCGCCACCGTGTCGAACTCTGAACACGAGAGCTCGTCTGGGACTGGCTCTTAATTGCTCCTTCAGTACAAGGACAGTGAGAGATCGACACTAAATGCTGCCGCTGTCAGCAATGACCTTATTCCATCAATAGTACAGCACAGGAACAGGCCCTTTGGCCCAACATGATGCCAACTGAACTACCCCCTCTGCCTGCACGTGATCCGTATCCCTCCATTCCCTGCATATCCACCTGCCTGTCTAAAAGCCTCTTAAACACCACTATGGTATCTGCCTCCACCCCCACCCCTGGCAGCGCGTTCCAGCCACCCACCACCCTCTGTGTAAAAAACACCTGCCCCACACATCTCCTTTCAACTTTGCCCCTCTCACCTTAAAGCTGCGCCCTCTAGTCTTTGACATTCCCACCCTGTCTATCTTATCTACAAGCCTCTTAAGTAAAACACAGAGTGCTGGAGTAACTCAAAGGGTCAGGCAGCATCTGTGCAGGGAGTGGACAGGTGATGTTTCGGGTCAGGACCCCCCCCTTGTCCAGTGACAGGGGGAAAGATTTAATAGGAACCTGAGGAGCAACGTTTACACACAGCGGGTGGTGGGTGTATGGAACGGGCTGCTGGAGGAGGTAGTTGAGGCAGGGACTATCACAACATTTTAATCAAAGATCCTATAGCGAGCAAGATAGTCCACTCGACGAAAAAGACGTAGTAGATCATGGGAAGATTCATGGGTAATCTTCGTCCCCATTTCCGTAACCGGCTTCCGTCTCCGCACTTCTATCCAAAGATCTTTGCTCCTATCTTTGTTTTGGCCATGGCGTCCACATCTACTAGTGTTGCATACTGCTCTGCTGTAAATTGCTTCAATCGCCAATGTAGGCGACCCGACTTGTCTTTCTTCAGGTTCCCCATTAAGGAGGAAAGGTAAGAAAACATTTATTACTTTCTGTGGCATATTGAAAATTTGACTTAGCCTGTTCACTGTAGCTCTCACTGTAGGTTAGATAATAGAGCTCAGGTACAGTCGAGGCCTCGTGGCAACATCCTCTTAAAAATCTTCTCCTCAAGTCCATTTTAATTCTGCCTCTTTCTTCCTCTCTGTTATTTAATTCAGAATAAGAACATATTGACTCTGTTTTGTACTGAAAATGTTATTAACATAGAAACATAGAAAATAGGTGCAGGAGGAGGCCATTCGGCCCTTCGAGCCAGCACCGCCATTCATTGTGATCATGGCTGATCGTCCCCTATCAATAACCCGTGCCTGCCTTCTCCCCATATCCCTTGACTCCACTAGCCCCTAGAGCTCTATCTAACTCTCTCTTAAACCCATCCAGTGACTTGGCCTCCACTGCCCTCTGTGGCAGGGAATTCCACAAATTCACAACTCTCTGGGTGAAAATGTTTTTTCTCACCTCAGTCTTAAATGACCTCCCCTTTATTCTAAGACTGTGGCCCCTGGTTCTGGACTCGCCCAACATTGGGAACATTTTTCCTGCATCTAGCCTGCCCGAACTCTCACTATGGCTCAGAACTTAGAGCGGAGCGCTCCCCTTTGTCTCAGGTACAGTCGAGTCCTCGTGGCAACATACTTGTAAAAATACGTTTTTTTTTAAAAACTTAAAAAGAAGGAAATTTTTAAAAAAAATTAAAAAAGAAAATTAACAGAATTATAATTTATTGATATATTGATCATTAACAAAAAATGGCAGAATCACACACACAACCTGTTCCCCCGCAACGCTGATTACAAAGTCGGGTCGGGTCGGGTCGGGTTGCTAAAATGGCCGACGAAAAGGCTGACGTTCCGCTCCGTAACGTACTACACGGCAGCCATTGGTCATAGCAGGAGTGCACTCTCTTGCTTGCTATAGGATCTTTTGATTTAAATGACACTGAGACAGGTATATGGATAGGGCAGGTTTGGAGGGACATGGGCCACAAGAGGGCAGATGGGACTAGTGTAGATGGGGCATGTCGGTCGGCATGGGCAAGTTGGGCTGAAGGGCCTGTTTCCACACTGTGTGACTCTATAACTCTAATGACAGAGTACTGGTGGGCGTGAGGGAACAGGGGAGATGCAAATATCAGAGGGTCCGCGTTCAGTGGAGACCCAGGTACCCTGGAACCATGTACAAGGTGCAGGGCAGATGCAGGTACCAGTGGAACTGTGAAGACGTACATAAATATCTGTACGAGGGCGAGTATCAGTTCACCGACAGGAAGTTGAGGCAGTAATTGAATGCGGTTGAGACTAATGCTGGCCTCGGACCCACTCCATCATAGTTATTGCCACTGAGCTCAACGCCGGCCCCATTATTGAGTTGATTTACTGTGGACGGAGAAACTCCCAATGCCCTGCTCACATTGACTGTTCTCTCCAAGTGCCAAGGTGTGAGCAATGTTATGTCCGTCAGCATGGAGAGGAACTCAGCGGGTCACGGCGACAGGCGGAAGAGGGCTCTGCCCCAGCCGGCTGCCTGCCCCCTTTGCCAGGGTTACGTCTGTGCCCAGCTGGCACTGGACAGGGACTGTCCACGGGTGCCCTGGGGGGTTTCCAGGACCACTGGGCACCACGGGGGGTGGCGGGTGGGGTGGGGGAAGGGGAATGCATCCTCAGTAAGGATGGGGAAATAGTAGCTTAAGGAATATTTGTTTAATTTGTTTTGTGGTGCTGGGTTGTTTTGAATTATTTAGGCAGCATCTGTGGAGAACACGGATAGGTGACGTTTCACAGAGTGCTGGAGTAACTCAGCGGGTCAGGCAGCATCTGTGGAGAACATGGATAGGTGACGTTTCACAGAGTGCTGGAGTAACTCAGCGGGTCAGGCAGCATCTGTGGAGAACATGGATAGGTGACGTTTCACAGAGTGCTGGAGTAACTCAGCGGGTCAGGCAGCATCTGTGGAGCGAAGGAAATGGGCAACCTTTCGGGCCGAAACCCTGAAGGAAATAGGCAACGTTTCGGGTCGAAACCCGGAAGGGTTTCGGGCCGAAACGTTGCCTATTTCCTTCGCTCCATAGATGCTGCCGGAACATGGATAGGTGACGTTTCACAGAGTGCTGGAGTAACTCAGCGGGTCAGGCAGCATCTGTGGGGAACATGGATAGGTGAGGTTTCACAGAGTGCTGGAGTAACTCAGCGGGTCAGGCAGCATCTGTGGAGAACATGGATAGGTGACGTTTCACAGAGTGCTGGAGTAACTCAGCGGGTGGGTCAGGCAGCATCTGTGGAGAACACGGATAGGTGACGTTTCAGGTTAGGATCCTTCTTTCCTGGATAGCAGGGCAGACATGAGGGGGCAGAATGGCCTGCATCTATCTCTCAGGACTGATGATCTTATCGGCTGCACCTGAAATGTCACCATGAATATTTATATGGGTATATTAAATATTATACAGCACAAATGGTTTAAATAAATTATTCATTTAAGGAGAATTCATAATTTATCCCTGACAATTTACAAATGTGCTATTTAATGTTCTCTAAAGCAACATCATATTCAACTTACAGAGTAACATGTTCAAATGCTTAAACCCTTAATCTTCCATCCAGAACCCATCTATTCTGCGGAGCGGTGAGCAATGGTATCATTCATTTCAACTGCAGGTATTTTTATCCTGTACCTATCATATTGTACAAACTCATGAGAGGAATAGATCGGGTAGACGCACAGAGTCTCTTGCCCAGAGTAGGGGAATCGAGGACCAGATGACGCTGGTTTAACGAGAAGGGGAAAAGATTTAATTGGGCTAACATTTTCACACAAAGGGCGGTGGAGGTATGGAACGGGCTGCCGGAGGAGGTAGTTGAGGCAGGGACTATCACAACGTTTAAGAAACAGTTAAACATTTAGACAGGTTTAGAGAGATATGGGCCAAACGCAGGTAGGTGATACTTTGGCCCATATCTGATCTTTCTTTCCCCCCCTCCCATATGTGCTGCCTGACCTGCTGAATTACTCCAGCACTTTGTGTTTGTTCTACCTATGGAACATAAAGTGCACACATTGACATCTGTACTTTGTGCCGGAAGGAACTGCAGACGCTGGTTTAAACCGAGGATAGGCACAAAAAGCTGGAGTAACTCAGCGGGACAGGCGGCATCTCTGGAGAGAAGGAATGGGTGACGTTTCGGGTCGAGACCCTTCTTCAGAGACACGGTCTCGACCCCAAACGTCACCCATTCCTTCTCTCCAGAGATGCCGCCTGTCCCGCTGAGTTACTCCAGCTTTTTGTGTCTATCTTTGACATCTGTACTTTCTCTGCTGTGGCAGTGATTCAACTCTAATGGTTTGAGGTATCAGTTACAGAGCTTTAGGCCACCCTGCCATTGTGAATCACACTGTTCCAAGACAGGTCTTGCTCCTAGCATTTCTGTTAAAACAGTTAAACAATATATATTGCCCCACCACCCATTTTCCAGCACCTTTGATTCCAGAGCCTTTCTGGATTATCCGTTTGCGGGACCAACAGAGAGTGGAGTCCAGCGGGAACCGGAATGGGAGGGGAGATATCGGCTATGGGAACGAATCTGCCGGCTCCGGCCGGGCCGGAGTTCCAGAGCCCCGCCCGCGGGGGGCAAATTCCACTCGCCGATCGGCTGCGGAAGTCCCGATGAGGTCGAGATCGGCCGCCTCATCCGGCCGAGGCGACACTTTTTCGGGGGGGGGACTTCCAGGGGGAATTTCAAGGGCGCCCTCGTGATTTTGTCCGGATTAAAGGAGGTTGCTGGAAAATCGGTGGTGGACCTTTATTTAAAATAAGCACGTTAAACCCTCGCACAACGGGGAGTAACGGAGTCCCACGTCTTATTGCACTTATTGTAATGTCAGCAGTTCTCAAACTCTGCATAAACTATTGTTTAACATAAGGCCATGCAATGAATTATGCATCAAACCTTGAGTTATAAAACAATCCACGATATAAGTGATCCCTTTGCAATTACTAATTCCTAGCATCCTTTGTGCAATGTGAAGTCCTCGTATATGAACATACGACATGGAACATATAACATGGACCATAAAACATATAAACTACGCATACATTGAAAACATGTATTCAAGAGAGAGGGATTTAGCTCTTAGGGCTAACGGAATCAAGGGATATGGGGAGAAAGCAGGAGCGGGGTACTGATTCTGGATGATCAGCCATGATCATAATGAATGGCGGTGCTGGCTCGTAGGGCCGAATGGCCTACTGCTGCACCTATTTTCTATGTTTCTCCGTAAAATATAGAACAGTAGAGCACAGGAACAGGCCCTTCGGCCCACAATGTCCGTGCCGAACCTGAGGCCAAGTTAAACTAATATCCATGTTCTCCAGAGATGCTGCCTGACCCGCTGAGTTACTCCAGCACTCTGTGAAACGTCACCTATCCCATGTTCTCCACAGATGCTGCCTGACCCGCTGAGTTACTCCAGCACTTTGTGAAACGTCACCTATCCATGTTCCGGCAGCATCTGTGGAGCGAAGGAAATAGGCAACGTTTCGGCCCGAAACCCTTCTGGGTTTCGGCCCGAAACGTTGCCTATTTCCTTCAGGGTTTCGGCCCGAAAGGTTGCCCATTTCCTTCGCTCCACAGATGCTGCCTGACCCGCTGAGTTACTCCAGCACTCTGTGAAACGTCACCTATCCATGTTCTCCACAGATGCTGCCTGACCCGCTGAGTTACTCCAGCACTCTGTGAAACGTCACCTATCCATGTTCTCCACAGATGCTGCCTGACCCATCCGCTGAGTTACTCCAGCATTTTGTGTCTGTCTTGGGAGATATATAAACGCTGACCCTCCACTCCGCGACCGATTAGACACAGGGCTAATTGTAAGCTGTGTAAAGAAAAGAGAATTTGTAGATTAGATAAGATTTGATTATGCGACTGTCAGCCGACAGTCTCCGAGATCCCTCTTCTCTCTCTCCTTGCCCTATTTTGAACTGTGGAGTGACCTCACTAAATGGATTATCTGGTCATTATCTTGCTGCTGTGCAGAAACAGCCAATGTGTTTCCTTGGTTACAGCTGTGACTAGGCTTGTAAAAGGCCTGAGGTACACAAAAATGCTGGAGAAACTCAGCGGGTGCAGCAGCATCTATGGAGCGAAGGAAATAGGCAACGTTTCGGGCCGAAACCCTTCTTCAGACTGATAGGGGGTGGGGAGAAGAAAGGAAAAAAGGAAAAAGGGCCTGGATGGAGTGGATGTGGAGAGGATGTTTCCACAAGTGGGAGAGTGTCAGGCCGACGCGGTGGCACAGCGGTAGAGTTGCTGCCTTACAGCGTTTGCAGCGCCGGAGACCCCGGGTTCGATCCCGACCACGGGCGCTGTCTGAATGGAGTTTGCGCGTTCTCCCCGTGACCTGCGTGGATTTTCTCTGAGATCTTCGGTTTTCTCCCACACTCCAAAGACGTGTAGGTTTGTAGGTTAATTGGCTCGGTGTAAGTGTGAATTGTCCCTAGTAGTGCGTGTAGGATGGTGTTAGTGTGCGGGGATCGCTGGTCGGTGCGGACTCGGTGGGCCGAAGGGCCTGTGTCCGTGCTGTATCTCTAAACTGAACTAAGCTCTGTGAGCTAGCATTGACTCGGTGGGCCAGATGGCCTCGACGTCAAATGAGCAATATGGAAAATAGAACTTTCATGGGAATACTCAGTAGATCAGCCTGCAACTGTGGAAGGAAAATAGTGTGAACATTTCAGGTGAGAGTTCCAGGGTCTGTAGGTTTTAAGTCAGATGGACAATTACTACGGGATTTCAAACTCCATTGCTACCTTGACAACATCGAATACAGAACTGTACAGCACAGGAACAGGCCCTTCGGCCCACAATGTCCATGCTGGACATGACGCCAAGTTAAACTGATCCCCTCTGCCTGCACGTGATCCGTATCCCTCCATTCCCTGCATACCCATGTGCCTGTCTAAAAACACCACTATCGTATCTGCCTCCACCACCACCACCCCTTGGCAGTGCGTTCCAGGCACCCACCACCCTCTGTGTAAAAAAAACCTGCCCCACACATCTCCTTTCAACTTTGCCCCTCTCATTCCAAAGCAATCCCCACTGATCCTTTACATATCCACCTTGGGGAAAAAAGGTTCTGGCTGTCTATCCCATCTACACCTCTCATCATTTTATATGCTTCCATCAGCTCTCCTCTCAGCATCCGACGCTCCAGAGAAAATGATCCAAGTTTGCGTCGTCTTTAGTTAAAGCCATGTGCAGGAGACAAAAAAAAATATATAAGCCCTGGATAGCTTTTCAGTTTCTCTCCATGGTCTAATATGCATGAATGCCTAAACCAACATCGCAGAATTTCTTAGAGCAGAAAACGATGTTAATTGCTACATTGTGAAAGATTATACCCGGGCTGACTGTATCTCTCCGAGCTGTGGAAGTCATTTCCATTACGAAAACACATTGCCTGGGACCCCAGTTGAATATTAACACCAGAGTTACAGATTTGTAAATGAAACAGGCAGGAAATTGCAAGCTCTTTTCTTCCTAAAGATCTCATTACTCCAGCTTTATTGCAGCCCAAGCTATGCTGGTGACAAGGTAAATTTACTGACGCGTCTATCAGTAATGTGGAGATATCACTGTACTAATGGCGTTGTGGCAGACTATAAAACAAGACAGATGCATGCCAGCCTAATCCCTGGAGCTTGTTAAAGCTTCTCTCGCTAGTTCATTGTCAATGGCACATCAATTTTATATCCACATTTTATTCTCGATTATAATCAGACTTTAAACAGCTGAGTGGGTTTTTTTTTTCTCCCGCATGTTGTAATTATTGAAGATAGACACAAAATGATGGAGTAACTCAGCGGGACAGGCAGCATCTCTGGAGAAAAAGGAATGGGTGACGTTCCAGTTCGGGAATCTACTTTCAGTTAGAAGAATGGTCCTGATCCAAAAACGGCACCTATCCATGTTCTCCACAGATGCTGCCTGACCCACCCGCTGAGTTACTCCAGCACTCTGTGAAACGTCACCTATCCGTGTTCTCCAGAGATGCTGCCTGACCCACTGAGTTACTCCAGCACGCTGTATCTATTTTTGGAATGAGCCAGCATGTGCAGTTCTTTGGCTAAGCAAGGGGTTCCTCTTCAGTAGAAGAACATATGAAAATGGGAGTAAGATTATGCCTATGCCATAGAAGTTGTCTTTAGTTTAACCCCTGTCGAGATGTAGCCCAGTGTATTGTTAACGAGCTACAACAATAATCTGTGGAGGACTTGATCAACGTGCTGCCAAATGAGGCGGTTTATAGAGGCGGGCACATTGTCTCACTGAATTGCAGCAGGCAAATGGAATATAAACTATCTCCATCAAACAAACCGTTGGTAAGTTGAAATCCTCTCGCTCAGTGCAACATTTTATCACCGGATATTTTAATTGTAAATGTCAAAATACTGATACTGCGACAACACTTAAAAGACACAAAAAACCTGTGGGAAAAAAAAACAGACTGAAGAAGGGTCTCGACTCGAAACGTCACTCATTCCTTCTCTCCAGAGATGCTGCCTGTCCCGCTGAGTTACTCCAGCATTTTGTGTCTACCTTCGGGTTAAACCAGCATCTGCAGTTCCTTCCTAAACTCTTAAAAGATATTTGGTGTAACCAAAATGACATATAAAAGATATTTGGTTAAGAAAGAAGGTAGACAAAAAAGCTGGAGAAACTCAGCGGTTGAGGCAGCATCTATGGAGCGAAGGAATAGGTGACGTTTCGGGTCGAGACCCTTCTTCAGAAGATATCTTATAAAAGATACTTGGACAGGTGCATGGATAGGCAAGGTTTGAGATATGGGCCAAACCCCAGCTTATGGAAGGACCGTTCAGAAGCCTGATAACAGAGGGGAAGAAGCTGTTCCTGAGTCTGGTGGTGCCCGCTTTCAGGTTTCTGTACCTTCTGCCGCCACAACACTTGGCGATCAATAAAATACGTTCTGATTGTGGTGATGTCAGAAGCCTCTTCACAGCACAATCCCACAAGGATCCAATCACAAAGAACAAAAAATCCATAACATCGATCGATGATGGTTGAGCAATAATGACTGATAATTACCGATGATTAATAATTACTAATTAACAATTAAATATAATTAGCATTTACTGATTAATAATCAGCAATTACTGATTAATAATTAACAAATACTGATTATTAATTACTGATTAATGATTATGAATTAATGCTGACTAATAATTTTTAATTGCTAATTAATATTACTAATTTCTAATGGTGTTATAATTAATGATTATGGATCAGTAATTTACTGATTACTAATACCTAAATACTGATTAATGATAACTAATAATTTCTAATAATGACTGAAATGACTGACAATTACTGATAATGAGAATAATTATTAATGAATAACCCATTCTACTGATGATGTTTGAGGACTTATGGGACCTATGATGAAGGCAGACCTGAGTTTCGTCTCACTTTGATGGAGAGAGAAAGGGTTAGCATCGTGGAGACACCTCAGCGAGAAGGGTCAGGAGGGACGGTGGCTGAGACCCAGAGTGGCTTTGGTCAGTGACAACCCACTGGAGAATAGTACAAGTGTCAGGGGTTACGGGGAGAAGGCAGGAGAATGGGGTTAGGAGGGAGAGATAGATCAGCCATGATCTCAACCCCATTCTCCTGCCTTCTTCCCATAACCCCTGACACCCGTACTAATGGAGAATTTGTCAACCTCCGCCTTAAAAATATCCACTGACGTGTGTAGTCTGTGTCGATGTGGTGCGCTCAGGCACTGAGTCTCCATGTGATGATCAGCAGGCCCTGGTGCTGTCTCTTTGGACTCTTTGTCCATTATTCTGGAGCATCTCCTCAGCTGGTGACCAGCCCCTTGGTGGTGTTGGTGTTGTCGACGCTGAAGCCAGCTCTCCCCAACCCTGGGGGCAATCAGTCTCATCGTTATCATCCGCTCTTTGTGGCGTGAACATTGATTCTCAACAGTGTGTACACGTGAGGCTCTCGCTGCTTCAGTGTCCTGTTCACAGGTCTCGTGATGCTTCATGGGCAAACATTGATGTGGTGTTTTGAGCATGAAAGTACCACAGGAACAATGAACATAGTGTTGCTTTCTGCGCATCTGACCAGATTCCATCACGTCCGAAATACAGTGCCATCATACCCAAAACACAAACACTATCGCAACGTTTAAGGGCAACAGCGCAGGAGGATGAGGGGAGATCTTATGGAGGTGAGAGGAATAGATCGGGTAGACGCACAGAGTCTCTTGCCCAGAGTAGGGGAATCGAGGACCAGAGGACATAGGTTCAAGGTGAAGGGGAAAAGATTTAATAGGAATCCGAGGGGTAACTTTTTCACACAGAGGGTGGTGGGTGCATGGAACGAGCTGCCGGAGGAGGTAGTTGAGGCTGGGACTATCCCATCATTTCAGAAACAGTTAGACAGGTACATGGACAGGACAGGTTTGGAGGGATATGGGCCAAACGCAGGCAGGTGGAACTAGTGTAGCTGGAACATGTGGGCAAGTTGGGCCGAAGGGCCTGTTTCCATGCTGCATCACTCTATGCTGGAGTAATTCAACGGGCCAGCCAGCATCTGTGGAGGGAATGGACAGACAATATTTCGGGTGGGGACCCTTCTTCAGTAGAGGGCCCATTCCCTCTTTTGAATTTGAATTTAATTTTAATTTCAAGTCTTCGTTTACCTTGTTGTGCCTTGTGACTATTGGCAGACCAACTTCCCTCCGGGGATGAATAA
The DNA here is from genome assembly GCA_038087875.1 of Malacoraja senta. Lineage (NCBI taxonomy): Eukaryota > Metazoa > Chordata > Chondrichthyes > Rajiformes > Rajidae > Malacoraja > Malacoraja senta. Next base: position 35,284 of record JAXLNO010001724.1, read on the forward strand.
AGTTCTATCGTATCGTATCGCATCGTATCGTACTTTGTGTCTTTTTGTGTAAACCAGCATCTACTATCCCTTGTGTCTGCAATCTCTATTTATTGCAGATTGACGATTCTGGTCGGGAACCTTCTTCATAGTCTCCTGAAGATAAGACACAAAATGCTGGAGTAACTCAGCGGGACAGGCAGCATCTCTGGAGAGAAGGAATGGGTGACATTTCGGGTCGAGACCCTTCTTCAGTCTGAGAATCAGGGGAAAGGGAAACGAGAGATATAGACGGTGATGTAGAGAGATAAAGAACAAATGAATGACAGCAGGAAGAATCTGTCCATTCAATCCCTCCACAGATGCTGCCCGGCCCGCTGAGTTTGTGTTTTCAGAAGCATCCGGCTGTACTGAAGTTGGTGGAGTCTCTTAGAAACATAGAAACATAGAAAATAGGTGCAGGAGGAGGCCATTCGTCCCTTCGTGCCAGCACCGCCATTCATTGTGATCATGGCTGATCGTCCCCAATCAATATCCCTTGACTCCACTAGCCCCTAGAGCTCTATTTAACTCTCTCTTAAACCCATCCAGCGATTTGGCCTCCACTGCCCTCTGTGGCAGGGAATTCCACAAATTCACAACCCTCTGGGTGAAAACGTTTTTTCTCACCTCAGTCTTAAATGACCTCCCCTTTATTCTAAGACTGTGTGGCCCCTGGTTCTGGACTCGCCCAACATTGGGAACATTTTTCCTGCATCTAGCTAGTCCAGTCCTTTTATAATTTTATATGTTTCTATAAGATCCTCCCTCATCCTTCTAAACTCCAGTGAATACTGGAATCTTGAAACAATTCTCCACATGGGTCACTGGCCAAACAACTGCCCCAGGCAAGATTAGTTATTTTGATCCCTAATTTTTATAATTAATCACCAGGAAAGCTCACAGTCATTAAGGGCTTTGAACAACTAATGCAGGAAAGCCAATTAATTAAGCGCTGGTGTAGTTAATGAGAGGCATTTGGTCAAGTCCTTTGATTTCTGAGCTGGTTGGAAGTTAACACTTCCCAGAGCAGGGTGTGAATCAAGGCCTCGTTCACTCTGATACTCCTCCCAGAGTACAAAGACTAATTAGAAACCAATTTGTGGAGAGATTATAATGAGCCTACCATTAAACCAATTTCTGACTCATTTTACGGGCAAATTGCAACAACATCATTGTATTTGAAATAGGACACTACAAATATTTTCTCTAATGATACGGCAGTGTGAATTTATTTAGGTTGCCAAAGGAACCAGAGTAGATCGTCTGAAGAAAGGACCCGGCCTGAAACGTCACCTATCCATGTCCTCCACAGATGCTGCCTGACCCGCTGAGTTACTCCAGCACTCTGTGAAATGTCACCGATCCATGTTCTCCACGGATGCTGCCTGACCCGCTGAGTTCCTCCAGCACTCTGCGAAACGTCACCTATCCATGTTCCGGCAGCATCTATGGAGCGAAGGAAATAGGCAACGTTTCGGCCCGAAACCCTTCCGGGTTTCGGCCCGAAACGTTGCCTATTTCCTTCAGGGTTTCGGCCCGAAAGGTTGCCCATTTCCTTCGCTCCACAGATGCTGCCTGACCCGCTGAGTTACTCCAGCACTCTGTGAAACGTCACCTATCCATGTTCTCCACAGATGCTGCCTGACCCACCCGCTGAGTTACTCCAGCACTGTGAGTATTATGCAAGATCCCACTATCTGCAGTTCCTCATTTCTCTCTGCAAACCTTTCCATACAACAGTACTGCACAGGAACAGGCCCTTCGGCCCACTATGTCCATGCTGAACCTGGTGCCAAGTTTTTCTCTAATCCCCTCTGCCTGCACGTGATCCATATCCCTCCATTCCCTGCATATCCCCGCGCCTATTTCAGAGTGGTCTTTGGTAGAGGACCCTTGCTTTGCAGATATTAAATGTAATGACACTCCCATACCAACTAGGAACAGGAGTGGGACATTCAGCCCTTCTAGCTCAGTCTGCCATTGAATGGCTGGATTGACTGCAACTTTCAGTTTGTATGTCTGATGACCTTTTGTAACCTTTCACCCACCCCACTTGCTTAACAAGAATCTATCTTTTTTATTTATTTAATTGGGTTTGGTTCCGTTTTTTTTCAAATTTAGTTTAGTTTAGAGATGCAGCGTGGAAACAGGACATTGGGCCCACCGACTGCGCGCCGACCAGCGGTCCCTGCTCTCTAGCTCTATCCTACAACACGCTAGGGAAACAGGATGCACCCGGAGAAAACCCACGCTGTCACGGGGGGGGACGTACAAACTCCACACAGACAGCACCCGTAGTCAGGATGGAACCTGGTTCTCTGGTGCTGTGAGGCAGCAGCTCCACCCGCTGCGCCACCCTGCTGCCCGTAGTCTCTCTAACTCTCTCTTATCTCTAACTCAATCCAGTTTTATGTGGAAGGTCATGATCTGAAACGTTAACTCTTATTCCTTTCACCGCAGATGTTTCCTGAGCTGCTTCCTGACATGTTTCCAGCAGTTATATATTTGTTTTCATGAAACATTTAATTCACTACACGTGCTTCCAATAAGCCTGGTGCCTGTCACCAGCGCCCACACTTCAACAGCGCTGCAGTCAGAGGCGATATTAATCTACTTGGCCACTGTGAAAAGTTTCACATCAATACAACCTCTTTTATAAACCCTGCTGAAAATACAGCGTTAAGGGGCCTGTCCCACTTGGGCTTCATTTGCACATAATTTACGCATCACGACGCACGACGCACACGTGACGCGTGCATGGTGTGCATTACGCGCGCATGGTGCGTGGTGACGTAGGCAGTGACGCGCGGTCGCGCGCGGCGCCCCAGGATTTTGGGTTGTACAAAATCTTCGCGCGCCATCTGCGCAAATAGCGCCCAAGTGCGACAGGCCCTTTTAGGCTTGGAGTCTCCAGAGTGGGAGTGCCCAGTATTTAGTTTAGTTTAGAGATACAGCGCGCAAACAGGCCCTTCGGCCCATCGACCAGCGATCCCCGCACGCTAACACTATCCTACACACACTGGGGACAATTGACAATCTTTATCAAAGCCAATTGACCTCCAAACCTGCACGTCTTTGGAGTGTGGGAGGAATCCGGAGCACCTGGAGAAAACCCACGCGGGTCACGGGGAGAACGTACAAACTCCGTACAGACAGCACCCGTAGTTGGGATGGAACCCGGGTCTCTGGCGCCGGGAGGCAGCAGCTCTACCCGCTGCCAGTACAGTACATCACATTATTCCGTCTCCAACGCAGGGTCGATCCCTTTGAGAGGAACTGGGAAACAAAATACTGTTCAGTTCCATACCACAACGAAATAGGCTGGGAAACCCGAGGAGTCCTGGCAATGTTTACTTTGCATTGTGATACAGCACAGCAACAGGCCCTTCGGCCCGCCGAGTCCATGCCGACCATCGATCGGTCGTTCACATTGATTAAAGTCAGAATTACACAGCATGGCAACAGGCCCTTCGGCCCACCGAGTCCATGCTGACCATCGATCGCCCGTACACAGGAGTTAAAATTATAGTATCACACAGCACGGAAACTGGCCCTTCAGCCCAACTCGCCCATGCCGACCAACGTGCCCCATCTACACTAGCCCCACGTTTCTGTCATAACTCTAAACCTTTCCTATCCAGGAACCTTTCCAAATGTCTTTTAAGTGTTGTTATAGTAAGCTAAAATGTGCATGAGAATGATAGCTCTATGTTTCTCATCCACTCCCTACACACTAGGGGCAAGTTTACTGAAGGCCAATTGACCTACAAACCTGCACGTCTTTGGAATGTGGAAGAAAACCGGAGCACCCGGAGAAAACCCACGCGGTCACAGGGAGAACGTGCAAACTCCACACAGACAACCCCCGGGTCCCTGGCGCAGTGAGGCAGCATCTCTACCCGCTGCGCCCCAGTGATGAAGGGCAGGGTGGAGGCCTGTAGACTGCATGGTACGCAAGGTTTAGGGGGGACCAAATGTGGGTACATGGGTCTAGCTTAGATGGGGTATATTAGTTGGCATGGACAAGTTGGGCCGAAGGGCCTGTTTCCGTGTTGCATGACTCCATGACAGGGCGGCACAGCGGGTAGAGTTGCTGCCTCACAGCGCCAGAGAACCAGGTTCCATCCTGACCACGGGCGCTGTCTGTACGGAGTTTGCACGTTCTCCCCGTGACCTGCGTGGGTTTTCTCCGGGTGCTCCGGTTTCCTCCCACACTCCAAAGACGAGCAGGTTTGTAGGTTAATTGGCTTTGGGTAAAATTGTAAATGGTCCCTAGTGTGTGTGTAGGGTAGCGTTAGTGTGTGGGGATCGCTGGTTGCTTGCATCTCTAAAGGGTAAAGCCTGCAACTGGTCCAAAACGCCGCAGCGAGACCCCTGACGGGCACCTGAAAAAGGGACCACATCACCCCGATCCTGGCCTCTCTCCGCTGGCTCCCTGTGCGGTTCCGTATAAACTTCAAGATCCTCCTCCATGTCTACAAAGCCCTCAATGGGCTTGCCCCTACCTACATTAAAAGTCTTCTCACCCACCACTCCACCTCCAGGTCCCTCAGATCGGCCGACTTGGGGTTGCTGAACATCCCGCGGTCTAGGCATAAGCTCAGGGGCGACCGCGCCTTTGCGGTTGCAGCTCCTAGACTGTGGAACAGCATCCCCCTTCCCATCAGAACTGCCCCCTCCATCGACTCCTTTAAGTCAAGACTTAAAACTCATCTTTACTCTCAAGCCTTTCTTGACGTCCTCTGAGTGAGGGCTATATGTATGTATTCATGTATGTACTTAATCTATGAACCACTGTTGTATAACGTTGGTACCTCCACCAATGTAAAGCACTTTGGTCAACGAGAGTTGTTTTTAAAATATGGTATAGAAATAAAAGTGACTTGACTTGACTTCAAGGCAGGGGAGGGGGTGAGGTGATGCTCTATCATGGGTGGTCTCGCAGTGAGATGGAAGAGCTGTGATTTTGCCCCAGAGCTGAGGTGGGTCGGACGTAGTGTCGCCAACTTTCTCACTCGCAAATAAAGGACAAAAGGTGAAAATAAGGGACAAATTCCCGACGGCAATTCGTTGGCCGACTGGGCCGTGGCTGGGTGAATGATGAGTTGGCCCCGGGTGCTGGACTGCTCACAAAGCCCAGTCGGCGGGCCAGCTGAGGAGTTTTGTCCCAGGCCGATGATCGCCTGTGAGAAGGAGGGATAGTGGTGGTGGTGGTATCGGCGGTAAGCGATGGTCCGAAGGTCGGACAGCTGGCCGGGCTGCCGACCGACGGGGCCACGGGCGAGGCGCTGCTGCTGCTGCTGCACTCCATGGGCTGCACTACGTCGGGACGGTTGAGGCGGGGCCGGACGCGGCGCTCTCCGAATAGTAGCAGTCGAATACGGGACAAGGGCGATCCCGTTTGGGACAAACCAATTTAGCCCAAAATACGGGATGTCCCGGCTAACAGTTGGCAACCCTAGTCGGACCCCGGGGGGGGGGGAGATGGGGACACGTGTGTGTGTGTGTGTGTGTATGTGACCAGATCTCGGGCACAGAGTATTCAGACCTGACCAAGAGGTCACTTGTTGCTCCTTTGATGAAACGATCGCAGGACTTTTCACAGCTGCATTAAGAACACAAATTAAATATCGAATGAAACCTCTAAACATTGGCACAGTTTCACTTGGCAATATTAAACGGTGTTCATTTACAAGTGCAGGGAGTGGGATTAATTCCACGTGCTTTGAAGTCCTTCCAGGGATATTTGCTTGTGGTCTTTTCAAATATACGTTGCCGTCTGGATTCCAATCCACTGATGTCTCTCCTATTACCCCTCTTTATAGTTTAGACATGAGTGATACGGCGCGGAAACAGGCCCTTCGGCCCACCGAGTCCGTGCCGACCAGCGATCCCCCCGCACGCTAACACTGCCCCACACACACTAGGGACAGTTTACAATTTTTATCAAAGCCAATTAACCTACAAACCTGCACGTCTTCAGTGTGTGGGAGGAAACCAGAGCACCCGGAGAAAACCCACGCAGGTCACGGGGAGAACGGACAAACTCCGTACAGACAGCACCCGTAGTCAGGATCGAACCGGGGTCTCTGGCGCTGTGAGGAGGCAGCTCTACCCGCTGCATCACCCTAAGGTAGTTGAGAGGGAGGTATAACAATAGCTTTAAAAAAACGTTTGCCCAGATAGTTGTGAATCTGTGGAATTCTCTGCCACAGAAGGCAGTAGAAGCCAATTCTCTGGAGGCTTTCAAGAGAGAGTTAGATAGAGTTCTTAAAGATAGCGGAGTCAAGGGATATGGGGAGAAGGCAGGAACGGGGTACTGATTGTGGATGATCAGCCATGATCACATTGAATGGTGGTGCTGGCTCGAAGGGCCGAATGGCCTACTCCTGCACCTATTGTCTATTGTCTATTGACAGGTACATGGATAGGAAGGAGATGGGCCAAAGGCAGGTATGGGGGACTAGTGTAGATGAGGCGTGTTGGTCGGCATGGGCAAGTTGGGCTGAAGGGCCTGTTCCCTCTTGTGTCACTCGATGCCTGGATGCTGTAACCTGTCGCTCTCACTGCCTGCACAAGCCATCCTTTCTTTCCTTTACTTCAGACTGAATCACGCCAAAAACATCAAGGCAAAATGCGTTTCCATTCTCTTAATAACATCTTGGCTCTGGGCCCAAGAGCTTGTTTTGTTTTTGCCGGGAGCTGATGAACCAGGAAGCCTTTGGAGCTGAACCCAGAGCTGGTGAATTAGTTCCATCGCCCGCGTCCAATCTGGCTCGGAGCCAACACTCTGAGGCCATCGCCTGCTCCTCAGTAGGACCTGTCCCGCGTCCCAGACCAGCCAGCCCCCTACATCTAAACCCCTCACCCACACCTCACTCACCTCCACACTCGCTGTTCCAGAGTACCTTCCAGCTCCCTCCCTCCCTCCGTGAGCGATCCTTCGCTCCACGTGAACCCTGGCCTGTCCATCCCCATGGACCCCCCTTCTCAATGAAGGAACAACGTGCCAATTCATCTTGAGTACGATTAATGAATACAGTGTTTGAAGAAGGGTCTCGACCCGAAACGTCACCCATTCCTTCTCTCCAGAGATGCTGCCTGTCCTGCTGAGTTTCTCCAGCTTTTTGTGTCTATAAATGAGATCTGGGAATCCTTTAGTTCAGTTTAGTTTAGTTTAGTTTAGTTTAGTTTAGAGATACTGCGCGGAAACAGGCCCTTCGGCCCACCGAGTCCGCACCGACCAGCGATCCCCGCAGACTAACACTATCCTACACACACTAGGGATAATTTACATTTATGTCAAACCAATTAAACTACAAACCTGCACGTCTTTGGTGTGCGGGAGGAAACTGGAGCTCTTGAAAAATACCCACGGGGAGAACGTAGAAACTCCGTACAGACAGCACCCGTAGTCAGGATTGAACCCGGGACTCTGGCGCTGTGAGGCAGCAACTCTACCCGCTGCGCCACCGTGCGGAGAATACCTGTGTACATGTGGCAATAAAGTGCCATTGAACCAGTGGACGGCACGGTGGCGCAGCGGTAGAGTTGCTGCCTCACCGCGCCAGAGACCCGGGTTCGATCCTGACTAAGGGTGCTGTCTGTGTGGAGTTTGTACGTTCTCCCTGTGACCTGTGTGGGTTTTCTCTGGGTGCTCCGGTCTCCTCCCACACTCCAAAGACCTATAGGTTTGTAGGTTAATTGGCTTGGTAAAATTGTAAATTGACCCAGGTGGTGTGTGTAGGATAGTGTTAGTGTGCGGGGATCGCTGGTCAGCACAGACTCGGTGGGCCGAAGGGCCTGTTTCCGCGCTGTATCTCTAAACTAAAAAAAACAAAACATTCAGATATGTAGGAAGGAACTGTAGACGCTGGTTTAAACCGAAAATAGACACGATAAGCTGGAGTAACTCAGCGGGACAGACAGTATCTCTGGAGAAAAGGAGTCGGTAACATTTCGTGTCTGAAGAAGGGCCCCGATCCGAAATGTCACCTATTCCTTTTTTTACCACCAGGTGGCGCCGAACAATGGCTGCCTCGCCAACGGTCTGTCTTCATCTTCTTCCTTCTTTGATTTTTTAGATTGTTGTAAAACGCATGTTTTAATTTATCTTTAGTTTTGTATTATGTTGGGGGGGGGGGAGGGGGACTTATTAAAATCTCTTTCCTCGAGGTATTTCCGTGTCGTATGTCCGTCCGCACTGCGGCCTTAACATCGTGGAGTTGGCGGCCTCTTGCTGGGACTCCAGCGCGGATTCTGTGGACTTTAACATCTCGGAGCGGGCGATCCCTTGGCCAGGGGTCGGCCTTTGGTGCTCCAACCTGCGGGAGCTGCGGACTTTAACATCGTGGAGCTCGCGGTCCCTGATTAGGCACCGACATCGGGAACTCCAAGCCGCAGAGTTTCGACCACCCCGATGCGGAAGCTTAGACCGCCCCGACGTGGGAGCTCGATCGTCCGCTGCGGATGGTTCAACTCCCCCGACCGCGGGAGAAAAGGAAGAAAGAAGATAAGACTTTATTGCCTTCCATCACAGTGGGGAATGTGGGGGAGCCGCTGTGGTGGATGTTTATGTCAAATTTTTTATGTAGTTGTGTGTTTTGTTTGGCTTGAGTGTATGGTAAACCAAATTACGATGATAATTTTTTTCCAGAGATGCTGCCTGACCCGCTGAGTTACTCCAGCATTTTGTGTCTAAAAAAATGTAAATATAACACTAATTAATGTATGTGTAGTCACTGAGAATGTGGAAAGAGATTTTTGTATTCTTCTTCACAAGTTCACAAGTTATAGGAGTAGAATTAGGCCATTCGGCCCATCGAGTCCACTCCGTCATTCAATCATGGCTGATCTCTGCCTCCTAATCCCATTATCCTGCCTTCTCTCCGTAACCTTTGACAACCGTTCCAATG
>JAXLNO010001724.1:44419-146374 GCA_038087875.1 Malacoraja senta
ATGGACTTGATGGGCCGAAGGGCCTGTTTCCTGTATCTGTAAACTGAACTAAATATTGTAAAGTTCTTTAGCCTGTGGAATACTTCTGAAGTGTTGTTGGTGTTTGCACGACCAGAGAGCAGTGCTGAACTATTATCTACCTCTTTGATGACCCTCGGACTATCCTTGACCGGACTTTGCCGGCTTTACCTTCACTAAACCTTGCAAACCTTGCACTAAGGTTATTCCTTTATCATTGATCTGTACACTGAATTGTAATCATGTATTGTCTTTCTGCTGACAGGGTGGCTCAATTGTAATCATAGAAACATAGACATAGAAACATAGAAATTAGGTGCAGGAGTAGGCCATTCGGCCCTTCGAGCCCGCACCGCCATTCAATATGATCATGGCTGATCATCCAACTCAGTATCCCGTACCTGCCTTCTCTCCATACCCCCTGATCCCTTTAGCCACAAGGGCCACATCTAACTCCCTCTTAAATATAGCCAATGAACTGGCCTCGACTACCCTCTGTGGCAGAGAGTTCCAGAGATTCACCACTCTCCGTGTGAAAAAGTTCTTCTCATCTCGGTTTTAAAGGATTTCCCCCTATCCTTAAGCTGTGACCCCTTGTCCTGGACTTCCCCAACATCGGGAGCAATCTTCCTGCATCTAGCCTGTCCAACCCCTTAAGAATTTTGTAAGTTTCTATAAGATCCCCTCTCAATCTCCTAAATTCCAGAGAGTACAAACCAAGTCTATCCAGTCTTTCTTCATAAGACAGTCCTGACATCCCAGGAATCAGTCTGGCGAACCTTCTCTGCACTCCCTCTATGGCAATAATGTCCTTCCTCAGATTTGGAGACCAAAACTGTACGCAATACTCCAGGTGTGGTCTCACCAAGACCCTGTACAACTGCAGTAGAACCTCCTTGCTCCTATACTCAAATCCTTTTGCTATGAAAGCTAACATACCATTCGCTTTCTTCACTGCCTGCTGCACCTGCATGCCTACTTTCAATGACTGGTATACCATGACACCCAGGTCTCGCTGCATCTCCCTTTTCCTAGTCGGCCACCATTTAGATAATAGTCTGCTTTCCTGTTTTTGCCACCAAAATGGATAACCTCACATTTATCCACATTATACTGCATCTGCCAAACATTTGCCCACTCACCCAGCCTATCCAAGTCACCTTGCAGTCTCCTAGCATCCTCCTCACAGCTAACACTGCCCCCCAGCTTAGTGTCATCCGCAAACGGAGATATTGCCTTCAATTCCCTCATCCAGATCATTAATATATATTGTAAATAGCTGGGGTCCCAGCACTGAGCCTTGCGTGGTTGTCTTTCTGAAGTTGATGTATTTGCCTGAAATCCAGAAATACTGGACTCTGCCAAACAGTTACTACTGCAAACAGCCCCAACCCAACCAAACATTCCACCCCTGAAGATAAATAACAACCCAGAGACCCGGGTTTGATCCTGACTACGGGTGCTGTCTGTACGGAGTTTGTACGTTCTCCCCGTGACCTGCGTGGGTTTTGTCCGAGAACTTTGGTTTCCTCCCACACTCCAGAAACGTACAGGTTTGCAGGTTAATTGCCTTGGTATAAATGTAAAAAATGTCCCCAGTCTAGGATAGTGTTCGTGTACGGGGATCGCTGGTCCCCGGGGCCTGTTTCCGCGCTGTATCTGTAAACTAAAACTAAATTAATTAACTGATGCGGGAAGTACATGCTCCAACTTTGTGCAGCAGGTTTAGCATGGACTCGGTGGACAGAATGGCCGGTTTCCGTGCTGTATCTGTAAGTAAAGCAGGTGTTGCCAATGACGTCTGCACCCTGTCAGTGCCCAGAACAGTGTGTGCACTGGGAGGTGCCCTACACTGTCTCTGCTCAGCTGCACATTAGCTGAATAATGCAGGAGGTGGGAGCCAAGATCACACTCAGTGCAAATCTCCTGACTCATCCTGATCTGAATTGAAAGTGATCTTTGTGTCAACACGGTTCAAGCCCTGTTATTATGCGATTTTATTTTTGACTCTTAAGCAAAAGGAAATTGCTTTGAATTGCAAATTTAAGCTATGCCCTAGAAATAATTGAAAGAAACAACAACAAAAACCGAAGCGGTGGCCAAGTCCGCGGGCATTGTGCGGCAGGTCAGGGGGGTGTGGGCAGTGGATACGCCAGCTCAGTCTCACACAAACCGCCCACTCCCACACTCAGCTAAACTCCACACGGTCAGGTGCGGACTCAAGAGGCAAGGGTGTGTCATTTTCATACGTCCCCAGAGCTTCCACACCTCAACAAAAAAAAATTCCTGTAATAGAATTCCAAATTACCTGGAATTTGATGGTATTTCCTGGTCCAGTAAGCCTTCCCCAACTGCGCGTGTGCGACTGCCACCTCCAACTGCGAACGCGCGGATACCGGGCCCACTGCGCAGGGAGGCGGCGTCCCTACCGCGTCATTGGCACCATTTTCAATTGTGACCCGGCTGACGGGCCACCCCCAACTGCGCAGGCGCGGATGGTCGTAAATATACAGGTACATACTTTTGTTCCTCAAATCATCCCGTGGGCCTGATTAGACCCATTTGCGTCTCCCCGCGTGTGCGCAGCGGACCCGGTAGCTGCGCTTGCGACGGCAGTCGCACATGTGCAGTTGGGGAAGGCTTACCGGGCCGGGAAATTCCCCAAAATTATTTCATTTCCCCAAAATTATTTCATTTCCCCAAAATTACCCGAAGACAACAAGAATTTCCCGAATTTTGGGTAATTTCCTTCAGAGTGATAACACTGTACGTCCCAGATAGAACAATGACATTCTTAGATGCAGCAGCACAGCAGAATATGTAAACATTGTATTCTGTAAAACAATAAAACAAACAAAAAAGTTGTATACACACACACAAATATATATATGTATGTATATGTGTGTATATATATATATATATATATATATATATATATATATATATATATTACACATATACACACACACACACATATACGTACATACACATACATATACAGATAGACGTACAGATAGATAGATACAGACAGACAGATATATATCCCCTTTTCTCTGAAGATGCTGTCTAACCCACTGAGTCACTCCAGCTTTGTGTATATATATATACATGTGTGTGTGTGTGTGTGTGTGTATATATATATATATATGCATATATATGTGCGTGTATATATATATATATATACATGTATATATGTGCATATATATATGCATATATATAAAGATAGTTCAAAGTCTCCATATGCGTATATATATGCGTATGTATATATGCATATATATGCGTGTGTATATATATGCATATATATATATATGCATATATACGCATATATATACATATATATACACACACACAGACACATGCATACATATATACACACACAAACATAAAATAAACAATCATAATAATACAAAAAGACAAAACCAAGGCCCCCAAGTCCATGTAGTACAGAGCTTATTTCGAGGTTGTAGTGTTTAATAGTCTGATGCAAGAGCGGAACTCGCTATCAAAACATGGAGGGGATGGGGGACACAATTTTTTGGCGGCCGCGTGCGCATGCGCACACTCACACACACGCGCGCGAGGCTTCGGAGGCTCAATCCAGCATTAATGCAGCTCAACTCTGCCTGTCTCGTCTGGACTGACGGGACACCAGCGCTGCTTCTCCACGCTGGCCATATTTCCCGCAAGCCCAGGCAGGTTAATCTGGCGGGACAGGCAAAGTGAGCTCGGTTTAGTGCTGTTTCTCTGCGCTGGCTGTGGGCCTGGGGGCACAGCTCGCGTCTGACTCCCGACCTCTCTGGCCACATGTGGGGGGGGCACTCGGGACAGCGCCGGAGACCCGGCCGGGATCGATCCTGCCTGCGGATGAGGCGCAGGTCTGTGCCACATCTCCCTCCTCCAATCACCGCGCTCTATCCTCAGTCCCCCCCCCCACTCCTCCCTCCTCCAATCATCAGTCCCATCCCCACTGTCTCGCGGAAAGCGGAGATTTTAAAATACGGATCACAAAAACTTGGGGGGGATGTCCCCCACCTCTCAAAACATGGGGGGGACGTGTCCCCTCTGGGCCCCCCCGGGTTTCCGCCCCTGATGGCTGTGGGGAAGAAGCTGTTCCTGAACCTGAACGTTAAGGCTCTGTCTCACGGGGTTGCGGTCATTGGCGGTGAAGCGCGGCGTCGCCGGAACAGGGGACCGCAAGGCAACCGCGAGAGCGCCGCACGGATGCTGCGCGGGGGCCGAGTGATCTCCGTATGGCCGGTTCCACGAGCTTGCGGCGTCGGGTGATGACGACATCGCGCAACGTGACACGTTACGCGATGACGTCATTTCGGATCGCAGGGCTGTGGCGGCGGTAGTGCTGATTGCGGCGTTGTGGCGGTGCCCGTGCCGCACACGTGCCTCACTGGCGGCGGCTGTGGCGGTGAAAGTTCGACTCACGGCGCTCGTGCCGCACTGGCGGCGGCTGTGCAGTAGGAATAGTTTTTTCGACATTGTTGTTTCTTTGTGAGCACTGTGAGGTGTTGGGATCAACACCGCACGGCCCCGGCGGTGTACGTTGGACCGACCCCGTGGTCTCTGGCGGTCCACGAGCGGTGGAAACTTCCTGTTTCACCGCCAATGACTGCAAACCCGTGAGACAGGCCTTTTACAGTTTTCAGGCTCCTGTACCATCTTCCTGATGCCAGGGGTGAAATGAGTGTGTAGCCAGGGTGGTGTGGGTCTCTGATGATGCTGGCTGCCTTTTTGAGGCAGCGACTCCTGTAGATCCCTTCAATGGTGGGGAGGTCAGTAGCTGTAACCCTAACCCTATAGTCAGTACCAGTACCAGCAGTGTTCTTTACGTTCAAGTTACCGAACCAGGCCACGATGCAACCAGTCAATATGCTCTCTACTGTTCAAGAGAATCCACTCTGACATACCGAATCTCAGGTGAGGTATTGAGGGAGAATGAGCGAGGCAGGTGGATAACCCTGAGGTAGTCCTTCAGAAACCTTCACTGGCCTCACCCCTCCCCGGACCAGAGACTCCTACCAGCCAGCTGTCACAAACCAGCTGTTTCCCAGCTGTTACCAAGCAACTGAACAGTTCTCTCATCAGCGAGAGTGCAGTCCTGACCTCCCATCTACCTCATTGGAGACCTTTGAACTTTCTTTAATCGGACTTCAATGTTATATCTTTGCACTAAATGTTGTGCCCTTTATCATTGCACTGTGGACAGCTTGATTGTATTCAGCTGTAGTCTAGTTTAGTTCAGGGATACAACATGGAAACAGGGCTGGAGGGGGTCGGCCTGGCCTGAAAGTTTATGAAATGTGTAGAAAGGAACTGCAGATGCTAGTTTACACCGAAAATAAGATGCAAAATGCTGGAGTAACTCAGCGGTGCAGGCAGCATTCCCCATACCTTCTCTCCAGAGATGCTGCCTGTCCCGCTGAGTTACTCCAGCATTTTGTGTCTATCTTTAGAGAGAGTTCACACAGATTTCTGAGTAAACTGAAAGGCAGTTACATATTTATCGGAACCACATGAGAAAGCTGGCCTTTGGTATCGTTAAGTGATAACAGTTTTACGATTGGCAGACTTCTGGCAGTCTTGCACTCAGCTGTATGTTTGCCGTGATTAAGACAATCATTTCTGGTGAACGCTGTTCCTGGTATTGTGGCTCTCAGAAGTTGTTTCGTCCTTTAAAGGAGAGTTCCCTCTGGCAACAGAGGCAGCTTGTGGCATAGTGTACAAAGCAATAAATCATCATCTTCTGTTAGACGCCCTCATCACATAAGCGGAAAGGAATTTTATTTTCTAATCCTTCATGTTTTCTTCGAACATATCCTGCTCATCTTGCACCACAATAATGACAGCGTCAAAAAAGATCCACCAACTATTCAAGTAGGTATGGTTTGAGTGTTGCAGAAGAGCAATGAGGCGGCACGGTGGCGCAGCGGTAACGTTGCTGCCTTACAGAGATCTGGGTTCGATCCTGACTGCGGGTGCTGTCTGTACAGAGTTTGTACGTTCTCCCTGTGACCCTGTGGATTTTCTCCAGGTACTCTGGTTTCCTCTCACATTCCAAAGACGTACAGGTTTGTAGGTTTATTGGCTTTGGTAAAGATTGTAAAATTGTCCCTATGTGTGTGGAATAGTGTTAATGTACGAGGTGTCAGCCGGTCGGCAT
Source organism: Malacoraja senta (assembly GCA_038087875.1). Classification (NCBI taxonomy): domain Eukaryota; kingdom Metazoa; phylum Chordata; class Chondrichthyes; order Rajiformes; family Rajidae; genus Malacoraja; species Malacoraja senta. Next base: position 50,610 of record JAXLNO010001724.1, read on the forward strand.
GGACTCGGTGGGCTGAAGGGCCTGTTTCCGCGCTGTATTTGTATCTCCAAAACTAAAGCAGCATAAATCAGAGAGCGGGGACGTCTCCCACTCCCAACAAGCAGGGAGGCACAGTGAAAAGCTGTTTTGCATGTTATACTACACGTGAATATACAATTAAGTTAAATTCAATAAACTAGTCTGAAGAAGGTTCTCGACCTGAAACATCACCCATTCCTGCTCTCCAGAGATGCTGCCTGTCCCGCTGAGTTACTCCAGCTTTTTATGTCTATCTTTGGTTTAAACCAGCATCTGCAGTTGCTTCCCACACAAATTCAAGTATAATAGATAAAGCAAAAGGGAAGATACAGAGTGCAGAATATAGTTCTCATCATTGTAGCGCATCAGTTCCGGAGACCAAGTCCAATGTCCACAATGTGGTAGAGGTGAATCAGACAGTACCCTAGCTTATAGAAGGACCGTTCAGAAGCCTGATAAGAGGGGAAGAAGCTGTTCCTGAGTCTGGTGGTGCGCGCTTTCAAACTTCAGGGAGGGAGGAAGATTCTGTGGGCATGAAAACTAGTGTGCGTCGGACAGACTGAGTAAACGATCGTTGTCTGTGCTGTCACGTTGATGCCATTAATCATCCACTCGACAGAGTATTTCCATCCTCTCATTTCAGAGAGAAACCCAAATTGATCCGATTAATGTCTTAATCGGCTCAGCTGGAACAAGCTCGGAGCCGAGCTCTTTGTGTTGCCACCTGTCTGTTTTGACAGCTTGGGCGAGACCCAGGTCTGGGCTGCGGCAGACTGATCATTGGTAGAGACCAGATTCCACAGCGGGGTCACAGTCTGCCCAGAATAAACTCCGCAGTCACAGTGAACATCACAAGCAAAAGACTGCCAGCATTCCCCAGTGTAACAATATCTACAGTAAATGTATATCTACAGTAATGTTGGGAGAGTCCAGAACCAGGGGCCACAGTTTACGAATAAGGGCTAGGCCATTTAGAACAGAGATGAGGAAAAACGTTTTCACCCAGAGAGTTGTGAGTGTGTGGAATTCTCTGCCTCAGAAGACAGTGGAGGCCAATTCTCTGGATCTCAGGCAGGAATGGAGTACTGAATGTGGATGATCAACCATGATCACAGTGAATGGCGGTGCTGGCTCGAAGGGCCGAATGGCCTACTCCATACCTATTGTCTATTGTTGTGTGGGGAAAGATTTAACAGATTTAAGATTTAATGAAAGATGAAAAATTTAAAGATTTTTAGACTTTTAGCAACAAAAGCTTCTCACTGTACCTCGGTACACTTAACAATAAACTAAACTAACTAGGGCAGAACGGTGACTAAAGATTTAATAGGAACCTGAACATTTGTGTGAACATTTTCACACAAAGGGTGGTGGGTGTATGGGACAAGTTGAGGCAGGGACTATCACAACATTTAAGAAACATTTGGACAAGTACATGGATAGGATAGGTTTGGAGGGATATGGGCCAAACGCAGGCAGGTGGGACTAGTGTAGATGGGGCATGTTGTGCGATGTGGGCAAGTTGGGCTGAAGGGCCTGTTTCCATGCTGCAAGACTTTAAATAAAAGGTTTCACTGGATAAGAGATCCTATACCTATATTATTTAGAAACAAGGAATTGCAGATGCTGGTTTACACAAAAGGACACAAATATTTAATGCTGTATCTGTACACTGTCCACTGCTTAATTGAACCAAGGAAGGTAAATGTATTGTAACATGATCTAGACTTTAGACTTAAAAAATACAGTGCACCGAGTCCAGGCCGACCAGCGATCACCCATTCCTTCTCTCTCTGATCCACTGAGTTACTCCAGAATTTTGTGTCTATCTTTGGTGTAAACCCACATCTGCAGTTCCTCCCTGCACAATTATAGAATAAATCATAGGAAATGTGCAATAAATATAAAATGTAAAGAGAGAGTTAGATTTAGCTCTTAGGGCTAAAGGAATCAAGGGATATGGGGAATAAGCAGGAACAAGGCACCGATTTTAGATCAGCCATGATTATATTGAATGGCGGTGCTGGCACGAAGGGCCGAATGGCCTACTCCTGCACCGATTTTCTATGTTTCTATCCACCCATCACTTGCCAGGCTTTGTCCCGACACCACCTCTCCATTCCTGCATCCTACCCCTTACTCCATCAGTCTGAAGAAGGGTCCCGACCCGAAACGTCGCCTGTCCATTCCCTCCACAGACGCCGCCTGACCTGCCGAGTTCCTCCAACACTTTTGTGATTCGCTTTGTTTATCCGGTCATTTCCATCCCATTAACACAATGAACGCGAAAACGCAGACACAAAGTCTGCCACCATAAACCAGGGCATGGTTTAATAATAGCTTTTACCAGCCCGGTTGTACATTACCAATTAATTGCATTACTGAAACATTACAGACAGCGAGAAATTGACGTCCGACATAATACCTTCGATCTGAGATACAGCAGCAATCGTTCACAAGCTGATAACGCTGGCGGGATGCAGTCTTCCTTCGGTGTAACAATTAATGTAACCATGCCAAAATATCCTTTGCACAATCCAGTGTGGCACTGAACAGCACCGACGCCTCACGGTGAATTAATATCATTTTCATAACAAATTGCAAAGTGAAAATCAACAAAGTGTGAGCTGACCTTCTCCTCGGGCTAGCCTAGCGATTGGGACAACTAGACAGCGCTGCAGACTGTCGCTGTCTGAGCAGCTCGCTTGGAAGCGTTCACAGGTCTGCTCCGCGCAAGATGTTGTGTGGTGTCGCGGACGCCCGCGGACTCAATAAAGAGCGAACAGCCGACCCAATGGCACTACTTTCCAGAGATTAGCTATTGATAAATCTCACCTTTAGCCGAGACAACCGAGACAACTAAGGCTGGCAGGTATTTATTTTGTAAATACATTTGCAGAATGTTGCAAACTTGAGGTTTCATTTGTAACAAACTCGTGTTAAGGTCACAGATTGTACCGTGCTATAAGACACTCATTCATTATATCGTACAGGAAGTAACAGCAGATGCTGGTTTACACCGAAGATAAACACAAAACGCTGGAGTAACCCAGCGGGTCTGGCAGCATTTATTTAACATGATAATTGGACACGTTTTGCAATATAATTTAAAAAAGCTCTAGGGAAGGGCCTCGACGTCAAATGTCACCTATCCATGTTCTCCAGAGAGGCTGAGTTTGTAAATTCACCCTGTGACCGTGTGGGTTTTCTCCGGGTGCTTCGGTTTCCTCTCACACTCCAAAGAAGTGCGGGTTTGTAGGTTAATCGGCATCTTCCAGCCTTGAGCAAGGGCCAGTAGACGTTGAAACGTTGACTGTTTTTTCCATAGTTGTAACCGGACTGATGAGAGTTTCCAGCCTTCTGTTTTCCTTACAGTTTAACAACGATTATTTCGTCTAATTACCATTGTTAATGGGCCAGCTCGGCACACTGCTGGAATGGATTAAAATGTCTCAAATCTCATAAAATTACATTCCCGTGTGTTCTTGCTCCTCCCCATCTGCATTAAAGCTCCTGGCTAATTTTTGATCCACGTCTTCTGTTAGCGAATGTTCTAATAGCTGTTACATGATTTATAGTCGAGTTGCCTTCTGATGTAGATTAGAACAAACAATTAATAAGAGCTTTCTTCTCAATTGAAGACAATGTATTAATTGGCATTAATATCTCAGCCAGCTGCGTGTGGTTGGGGAGTTTTCTTTAGTTTCGTAGACAGTGAGGAGTAAAATCAGAGACATAAGGAACGGCAGGCAGAGGCTGGAATCTAGAGCACTGCACTCTCCAGAGATGCTGCCTATCCCGCTGACTTACTCCAGCATTTTAGGTCCACCTTCAATTTAAACCAGCATCTGCAGTTCTTTCCTGCACAAAGTGCTGGAGGAACTCAGCAAGTCAGATGGCATCTGTGGAGGGAACGGACAGGCGATGTTTCGGGTCGGGACCCTTCTTCAGAACTAAAAACAGCATCTGCAATAGTGTTGGTTTGCCCTTCGGCCCAACTTGTCCATGCCAACCATGTTAGTATTCTGGGCGAGTCCCCATTTACCCACAAACAAAGAACACAAAGTGCTGGAGTAACTCAGTGGATCAGGCAGCATCTCTGGAGAACATGGATAGGTGACGTTTAGCGTTGGGACATATCTTCCGGTCTGAAGAAGGCTCCAGACCTGAAAGGCCCATCGATCACCCGTTCATACTAGTTTTCCCACTTTCTCAACAAACTGGGAGCAAATTTACAGAGGGCCAATTAACCTACAAACCCGCACGAGGATGTGGGAGAAAACCAGTAGACCCGGAGGAAACTCATGCGGTCACAGGGAGAACTCCTAGATCTCTGGTCCTGTGAGGTAGCGGCTCTACCAGCTACGCCACTGTGCCACCTATTTGTGACAGCTCTAAATGCCATTCCCTAATTGCATCTGAATTGAGGAGGCAGCCAAGAATGAAGCCCTTGGGTTTGTAATCACAAGTTTTTTAGTTTTAGTGATACCGCGTGGAAACAGGCCCTTCGGCCCACCGAGTCCGCAATACCCGCATATTAACACTACCCTACATACACTAGGGATAATTTAACATTTATACCAAGCCAATTAACCTACACACCTGTACGTCTTTGCAGTGTGGGAGAAAACCGAAGATCTTGGAGAAAATCCACGCAGGTCACGGGGAGAAGGTACAAACTCGGTACAGACAAGTGCCCGTGGACAGAATCGAACCCGGGTTTCTGACGGTGTACGGCAGTAGCTCTACCGCTGCGTCACTGTGCCGCTCAGGTAGGCCAGCCTGAGTACAGATGGTAGCTGGACTTCCCTGAACAATATCTCGTGAACCAGATGGGTCTTTCACCACAATCCACTCATTTCATGCTCACATTCCTGAAACTGTATTTTATTACAGATGCTGTTCATTACTTGAATTTAAATTCCACAGCTGCCAGAGTTGGATTTAACTCAGTATCAATAGTCCAAGTCCCTCGATACTGTTTCTCTAACTTAACCAAATGCTACCACACCCATAAAATGTAACAGATACTGCTGAACTAAATATTTCAAACATTTTTTGTGTTTACTTCAGATTTGGTGTTGAAAAGGGTTTTAAATAGGCACATGAATACGCAGGGAATGGTGGGATACGGAGGGAATGGTGGAGAACATGGATAGGTGACGTTTTGGGTCGGGGCCCTTCTTCAGAATGATTGCCAGGATGGGGGGGGGGGGGGGAAGGCTAGAAGAGAGGAGGGGCAGACAAAGCCTGGCAGGTGATACATGAACACAGGTGGGGGGGGAGGGGTCAACAGGCAAATGGTCCAGGCAAAGCTCAAAAGGAGAGGTGGGGATGGGACAAAGTTTAGCAAGTGATAGGTGAAAACTGGTGAGGGGGATGTAGAAACAAGGAACTGCAGATGCTGGTTTACAAGACACAGACTGCTGGAGTAACTCAGTAGGTCAGGCATCATCTCCGGAGAATGTGAGTAGGTGACATTTAGGGTCATTTGAAGAAGGGTCCCAATCTGAAACGTTGCCTATCCATGTTCTCCTGAGATGTTTGTGGAAGGAACTGCAGATGCTGGTTTAAACTGAAGATATAGACACAAAAAGACTCTGAAGAAAGGTCTTGACCCGAAACGCCACCCATTCCTTCTCTCCAGAGATGCTGCCTGTCCTGCTGAGTTACTCTAGCGTTTTGTGTCATTCTCCTGAGATGCTGCCTGGCTCGCTGAGTTACTCCAGCACTTTGTGTCTTCATCAGGTGAAAGAGGTTTGATAGGTGAAAGGAGGGGAGGGGGATGAGAAACGGGGGGGGGGGCATAAAGGGCAGCACAGTGGCGCTGGGTAGAGCTGCTGCCACGTTGTGCTGTAGATCCTGACCTCGAGTGCTGTTGGTGTGAAGGTTGCACTTTCTCCCTATGACCGCGTGGGTTTCCTCTGGGTGCTCCAGTTTCATCCCACATCCCAAAGAAGTGCAGATTTGTAGGTTAATTGGCCTCTGTAAATTGCCCCTAGTGTGAAGAATGGTTTCGACCCGAAACGTCACCAATTCCTTACCTTCAGAGATGCTGCCTGACCTGCTGTTATTCCGGCATTTTGTGTCTATCTTCGGTGCAAACAAGTATCTGCAGTTCTTTTCGACACACCTGGTGTGTAGGGAGCGGATGAGAAAGTGGGATAACATAAAACTAGTGTGAACCCAAGTGGGGTCAAGGAAAAGAGTTCACGTCACGGCCCTGTTTTCACCAATCTTTCCACCACCACGCACAAGAAGCCCAAGACAGACACCATTGTATGCAGATGCCGAGAAGTGTGTTCAGCTCCGGCTAAACAACTTCTAATCTTGTGTGTGGACTCGATAAGAAGAAGTGTGAATGTGTGATCGGAGGTTCACGTGGACTCAATGGGCTGATGGGCCTGTTTCCATGCTATATCTCTAAACTCAACTAAACTAAAAGTGAAATGAGGGACTTGGGGAATGAGTGTACGGAGGTGGGGAAATGAGCAGGGAGACTATTCTATGTGTTTCCTTGGGTACAGAGGGGTGTAATCGCAAACAAGCTGCATGTACTAGTTGAGGTGCTGGGTGTTCACTGGATGCTGCAGAGTTCTGTAGGGTTTGTATGTGATCAGCAGTGCTCCCATGATGTTGCATTTCTGCCAAGTATCCATTAAATAATCCTTTAAATTCAGTGCATTCAGGTTAATTACTGGTTAAATGTACTTGCCTTTACAACACCCCTCCAATGCATCTGCTGTAAATCTGATTGACTGGGAAAGGAAATTTAAAAAAAAGAATTTAAGTTTATCCATGGTTTGTAATGAAGCCTCAGAGATTTCCATTTGCATTCAAATGGTTTGATAAAAAGCACTGCACAATGAATTCTCCACATCTTCGGGGGAGGACTTGCAGCAGTATACATTGGTTAGTGTTCTGTGTATGAAAATGGCACATTGTTCTGGACTTTGCACATCCACGTTATTACATAACAAAACACCTAGTGTGTAATTCAATTAGTTCAACATTAGCATTTCACTCCAGCTACTCAATAGAAGCACAAAAAATACATCCCACACATGCACTCTCTGCGATACCTGGTCGTGGAAATCAATTACTAGAAGGTTAATTCACAGCTTGGTTGTGCTGCGGCCAGATGGGAACTGGAGTCCGAACCCACCTCTCCTAACAACTCCCTCCCAACTCCCCATGATCTGCAAAGTGCAGGTCAGAATGGCTTGTGTTAGATTCATTCTGGTTCAGAACAAAGATCTGTTAAGGAGGGCAGATTATGGGAAGAGAGGAGGGAACACTAATTATTTAATATGCTTACCGAACTGGGTCAGATTCCAAGCCTGACCTTTACACATTTACGCTGCAATAACAATAGATCTGAGAACTGGGCTTTGAAAGCCGTGATGTGTCCTTATTGAAAGGCAGCCTTCCTTTAAGCATCAGTAATAGGAATTAAATAAACAAGCAAGTCTGTTCCAAGTGATCTCTAGCTCCTTCTGAGTTGATCATACTTGACATTTAGCAGATGCTTTTGACACTTTATAGATAATGAGGAAATGGAAAAAAAGATGTGTATGATGTTTTAGTTCCCTTTCATGTTTTATTGCTTTAATATACTTGTCTTGGTTCCGTTTGATTATGCTTTTGTGCAGAGCTTTGGGAGATTCCTCTGTGTTAGAGGCATAAGAATAAAAGAACCTGGATCGACAGCATTTTTCCTGACCTCGGGACATCCCAAACCGCTGTAAAGGCAACAAAACACTCCGCTAGTGTAATTGTGGTTGTAATATAGGAAATATGACAGCTAATCTGTACACTGTAAATGATCAGATCATCGGTTTTCAGTGATCTTGGCGGGTAAATAAATACGTGCCAGAATGCTGGTTTGACGTCTCTCTTAAATAGCACTATGGATTGTGCAGACCCAGCAAATGACACAACTCAGCAAAACACAAAGTGTTGGAGGAACTCAGCGGGTCAGGCAGCTTCTGTGGAGGGAATGGACAGGTGACATTTTGGTTTGGGACCAAGTCAATGGATATTTTTAAGGCAGAGATTGACAGATTGTTGATTAGTAAGGGTGTCAGGGGTTATGGGGAGAAGGCTGGAGAATGGGGTTGAGAGGGATAGATAGATCAGCCATGATTGAATGGCGGAGTAGACTTGATGGGCCGAATGGCACAATTTGTTCCTAGAACTTATGAATCCTTCTTCATACTGATTGTAGTATGGAGGAGAGAGCTAGAGAAGAGGTTGGACACAAAATGCTGGAGTAACTCAGCAGGACAGGCAGCATCTCTGGAGAGAAGGAATGGGAGACGTTTCGGGTCGAGACCCTTCTTCAGACTAATGTGATGGGGGGGGGGGGGGGGGGAGAAAGCCTGTCGACAAGTGATATTTTGGGTCGGTACCCCTTCTTCAGACTGATTGTAGTAGTGGGGAGGAAGCTTGGAAAGAGAGGTGGGTGCAGAACAAAGATCTGAGGAAGGGTCACGACCCGAAATATCACCTATCCTTTTCCTCCAGAGATGCTGCCTGACCCGCTAAGTTACTCCAACATTGCGTGTCTGTCGCTGGTATGTGATAGTTGGATACAAGTGAGGGAGATTAATTTGCCAGATGGGTGGAGAAGGTGATAAAGGTTAGAGGTTCAATGTTTTTTTATCACGTGTACCAAGACACAGTGAGATTTTTTGCGTACAGATCAGTAAGATTATAGTGATACACAAGTACAATCCCTGATTAAATACAGAATGTACAGAACCCACCCACTGAGTGCCTATGCAAGAGTCATCTCCTGCCATAGTTTTCACCTCAATTCCCATAAACTTTGGCATCCCCGGGTTCGGGTCAGGGAGAAAAGTCACAACCTGAAATGTCACCTATCCGTGTTCTCCGGGTATACTGCTTGATCCGGTGAGTTCATAAATCATAAGAGCAGAATTAGGCCATTTGGCCCATCGCATCTACTCCGCCATTCAATCATGGCTGATTGATCTCTCAACCCCATTGTTCTGCCTTCTCCCCATAACCTTTGAAGGTTACTTCAGCACTTTGTGTACGATTGTTGCATTATGTTTAATACCCAGTTTGCAGACAACAATGTGATAATCATAAACCATATGTTTTAACGAGTAGAAACAACGAACTGCAGATGCTGGTTTATACCAAAGATAACCACAAAGTTGCTGGAGTAACTCAGTGTGTCAGGCAGCATCTATGGAGAAAATGGATGGGTGACGTTTTGGGTCGGGACCCTTCTTCAGTCTCTTCAGTATGTGCCCATATTGTAGCTCACATTTGTGTCTCGCTTTTCTAATTTTCCATGAGAATCGGACAAACATTTATTTGGTCGACAGAAAATAAATTGCGTAATCTGACGGACTGGCCGTGATGTGAAGTATTTTGCCTTTTGATGCAGACAGACGAAAAGGAAACTATAGGGTTACAGTACTTTCACTTCAGTAACCGATATTAACTTCTGGTGCTAGGCATTTGCACATGAAGGAGATATTTCAAAGCAACAATGCTGTCTGGACAAAGTTTATATGCAGTTGAAACATAAAAGCATTGCATCTAATATTACATCCAGATGGTGTGTATGGATTCAGAACACAGGGCTACACTTGGAGCGGCTCTTGTGTTCAGTACTGGGTATAAATGTCGGCTAGCTTCCTCTGTGGCAGCTCAGACATGATTTTGCAATCTTGAAATTATGGCGGGGTCAGGAGTTGATGAAATTAGTCAATCTAATTAACCAATCTTCATTCCTTAGTAGTGAAATAGTTGCCTTAGTGATGGTACAATACAGATTTACAAGATTAATTCCTGGGGTAAGGGATGAGAGGGGAAAATAATCATGGATTGTAGGCTGAAATAAGGTGAATTTTCTTCAAAGGCTCAGGAAATATCAGTCCCAGACGGATGTTGGGGCAATGAGAATGTTCTGGACAATGTGGTAGATTTTTGCACTTTTAGCTGCTGGAGTTTGGTGCAGGGAACGTGGACTGAGGAAGTGAATGAGAATGGCTGTAATGAACAGCAGGCCTGGCTTTACGGCTCTGGGGCTGACTGCTAGACCTGCTTCATATATTAGTAAAGTACCTGAGCAATATAGAGAACAAACATATGCAGACAGAATCAAAACTGCACACTGCCCTTATAGTTTAGGTTAGTTTAATTTAGAGATAAAACATGGAAACAGGCCCTTCGGCCCACCCAGTCCACACTGACCATTGATCACCCGTTCATACTAGTTCTATGTTATCCCACTTTTGTATCCACTCCCTACACGCTACGGGGCAATTTGAAGAGGCCAATTAACCTACAAACCCGCACTGCTTGGGGATGTGGGAGGAAACCAAAGCACCCGGAGGAAACCCACGCGGTCACTAGGAGAAGTTGCAAACTCCACACAGACAGCACCCGAGGTACAGGGGAGGTTTTTCCAGAATAATTTCTGGATTAGGGGGAATTAGCTACAGGGAGAGGTTGGACAGACTTGGATTGGTTTCTCTGGAATGTCAGAGGTTGAGGGGAGATCTGACAGAAGTATATAAAACTATGAGGCACAGTTAGAGTATACAGTCAAAACCTTTTTCACTGGGTGGAAAATGTTCTATAAAATATTAGAGGGCATAGCTTTATGGTTAGAGGGGCAAGGTTTGACGGAAATGTGCAGGTCAATTTTTGTGCACAGAGAGTGGTGGGTGCCTGGAACGCACTGCCAGAGGTGGTGGTGGTGGTAGATAAAGTAGTGGCGTTTAAGAGACTTTTGGGTAAATACATGAATGTGCAGGGAATAAAGGACAGTGATTATGTGCAGGCAGGTGAGAATTGGTCTTGGCATCATGTTTGGCACAGACATTGTGGGCCGAAGGGCATGTTCCATACTGTTTTGTGTTCCATGTCAGAATTGAACCTGGGTCTGACACTGTGAGGCAGCAGGTGTACCAACTGCACCTGTCTCTTACAGTAGGGCAGCACAGAGCTGCTGCCTAAAAGTGCCAGAGTCCCGGGTTCAATCCTGATTACGGGTGCTGTCTGTACGGAATTTGTATGTTCTCACTGTGGCAATGTGGGTTTTCTCCGGGTACTCCGGTATCCTCCCACACTCCAAAACGTGCAGGTTTGTAGGTTAATTGGCCCTCTGTAAATTGTCCCTAGTGTGTAGGATAGTGCTAGTGTACGGATGGATCACTGGTCGACACAGTCTCGGTGGGCCGAAGGGCCTGTTTCCACACTGTATCTCTAAACCAAAAAACTAAAGTACTGAATGAACAATGTACACACCAAGTGTAAGCAGGCGTAAAAGTCTGAGCTGAAGAAGGGTCTCAACCCAAAACATCACCCATTCCTTCTATCCAGAGATGCTGCCTATCCCGCTAAGTTACTCCAGCATTTTGTGTCGATCTTCAGGCATAATAATAACTGGGCACTGGCCTTGTATGTGTGTAGGTATTTATTTGCAGGAATCCCCCACAAGTGTCCTTGACGATGGAGTGCATGGAATAGCTTTGTGATGCATTCACTCCTTCATCTGACTGATCTGGATGTTGTAAAGTGGACTCTGGTCCTGATCGTGATCTATGGTCTGTGATGAAAACAGCTGTGGTGAAATTACCGGCCGCAGACCTGTAAGCTGGCAGGACTGACAGCTAATAATTCAGGATGTATTTGGTCTTCTGCGGCCCGCCGTGAGAGGACCTAAATAAATCTCTCCAGAGAAAGAGGTGGATTAAATTACAACAATTTAAAACTCCATTTAGCTCCAGGCACTTTGTAGAAGGAGACGGAGAAAATAACTTTGTTTCCTTGAATCTCTCTTTCTTTATCCATTAACAAAAAAGTGGAACATGGATTGTATGAAACCATTTTATAATAAACAAGCGTCTTGGTGAAGATGCTTCTCATAGAACCATTTATGGAGATCTCGCCGGTACTCTCTACTTCCAGTGAAGTGGTGTTGTACACAATTGATAGCTTAGAGATAGTGTGGAAATAGGCCCTTCAGCCCATCGAGTCCATGCCAACCAGCATTCACACTGTACACTAGTTCTATCCTACACACTGGCGACAGTTTACAGAAGCCAATTAGCCTACAAACCTGTACGTCTTTGGAGTATAGGAGGAAACCGGAGCACCAGGATAAAACTCACGCAGTCACAGGGAGAACGTACAAACTCCATACAGACAGTAGCTGTAGTCAGGATCGAACCCGGGTCTCTGGCGCTGTGAGGCAGCAACTCTACTGCTGCGCTACTGTGTTTCTCCCCCCCCCCCCAACCTTATTAAAGTATAAAAACTTTAGATCTGAATTTCCATTTGCTGCAAGACAAATTTTGACAGGACAGAGGAGGGGAGTGGGAGGGGAGAGGGAGAAGAGAGGAGGGTAGGAGAAGGGGAGAGGAGGGTGGAGAGAGAAGGGGAGGCGGGCGGGAGTAGGGAGAGGGGTGGAGGTAAGGAGGGGAGAGGAGAGGGAAGAGGAGGGGATTTGGCCGGTACTCGCTGGAGTTTAGGTGGGACCTCGTTGAAACGTATCGAATAGTGAAAGGCCTGGATAGAGTGCATGTGGAGAGGAAGTTTCCACCAGTGGGAGAGTCAAGGACTATAGGGCACAGCCTCAGAATAAAAGGATGTACCTTTAGGAAGGAGATGAGGAATTTCTTTAGTCAAACAGTGGTGAAACCGTGAAATTCATCGCCACACAAGGGTGTAGAGGCCAAGTCAATGGATATTTTTAAGGCATAGATAGATAGATTGTTGATTAGTACGGGCGTCAGGGGTTATGGGGAGAGGCAGGAAAATAGGGTTAGAAGGGAGAGATAGATTAGCCATGATTGAATGGCGGAGTAGATGATGGGCCGAATGGCCTAATTCTACTCCTACACTTATGAACACAAACAATAGGGGCAAATTACAGAGAACAATTAACCCACAAACCCGCACTTGGGAGGAAAGCGTCGTATCCGGAGGATACCCACATGGTGCAAACTCCAAAGGTTCAAAGGTCTGTTTATTGTCACGTGTACCAATTAAGGTACAGTGAAACTCGATTTACCATGCAGCCATACTAAAAACTAGGAACAAGACACACAACTACATACAAGTTAACATAAATATCCACCACAGCAGATTGCCCACATTCCCCACAGTGATGGAAGGCAATAATGTCTTAACTTCCTCTTTATTCTCCTGCGGTCAGGGCAGTCGAACCATCCGTAGTCGGGGCGATCGAAGCTCCCGCAGCCGGCGGTAGAAGCTCCTGCGGCCTGGAGCTCCCGAAGTCAGTTGCTAACCACAATGTTAAGTCCTGCAGGCTCCCGAAGTAGATCTCCAGCAAGAGGCCACCAGCTCCACGATGTTAGGCCGCAGTGCGGACGGAGATATGATACAGAAAAAAAATTGCATCTTCGTTGAGGTCAGAGATTTTAAAAAAGTTTCCCCCAACCCTCCTTCCCCACCCCCCCCCCCCACCCCCCAACATAAAACAAGCTAAAGTACACTAAAACATACATTTAACACATACAGTAAAACAACAAAGAAGGAAAGGACAGGACAGACTGTTGGCACACAGACAGCACCTGAGATCAGGATCGAACCCAGGTTTCTGGCGCTGTGAGGAATATACTCTGGAATCATTCCAAATGTGCTGACAACTCTCGCACGTTCAATCCTTTGATGAGTTAAATCTGCCGGTTTTCTAAACTTCACACGCAGACAGATCCCCTGCTGTGCCTCAGTGTCGCGGGGCCGGGTCTGATTCCCACACAGACCGCCCGCCTCAGGCACCAGCACCAAGGCTGCAGGTGAGATAAATGGTAAGAATAACATTTAACTTGTTCTCCTCTCACCTCTCAAAATAAAATTCTCAGATCGATTTTCTGTATTATCCTGAAATATGCATTAAAAATCATCTAAATGAATAAAGAGACATTTCTCTCCACACATTTAAGAAGGAACTGCAGATGCTAGAAAATCGAAGGTAGACAAAAATGCTGGAGAAACGCAGCGGGTGAGGCAGCATCTATGGAGTGCAGGAAATAGGCGACGTTTCGGGTCAAGACCCTTGGTCTCGACCTGAAACGTCACCTACTTCCTTCGCTCCATAGATGCTGCCTCACACGCTGAGTTTCTCCAGCATTATTGTCGACCATTCTCTTCCACACCATCCATTGTTACAATTTACTAACCATAGGGCTCTTGAACACTATAAAGCACTAACTATACTATGAACTATGGACTGTTTTAAGTTGCACTTAGGTCTTTGTGCTTTTTTACACAATTAGTGTTATCAGTTTATTGATTTTTATTGATTTATATCAGTTTATTGATTTTTTAAATTATGTTATCTATGAGTATTGTGTTTCTGGGCCTGTTATGCTGCTGCAAGAAAGAATTTCCTATTTCAAATAATGCACACTTCCTACTTTACTTTCTATACTTCCTACTTTCCTACTCCCATCAATCATAGGGTCGTACAGCATTGAAACAGGCCCTTCAGCCCAACTCGTCCCTGCCACCCAAGATTTCACACCCAAACTAGTCCCATTTGCCCGCATTTAGCCCATTTCACTCTAAACCTTTCCTATCCATGTAACTGTCCAAATGTTCTTTAAATGTCATGATAGTAACTGCCTCCACTACCTCCTTCGGCAGCTCGTTCTATACATCCACTACTCTCTGGGTTGCCCCTCACAGATTTGCTATTTTATAGATTTGCATTGCACGAAATTGTGCACTGAAGGTCCTGTTCCTGTGCTATTCTATTTTAAAATTTACACCACAGGAACTAAAAATGCATGTGCTCAGTTCCATTCAACCATCCTGGCCCCTGTCACACCCCAATACCCAGCCAGCAAACATGCACCAGTGCCAGTGCTGAGATCTTGAATTTGAGTTTAATTTAGTGATACAGTGTGGAAACAGGCCCTTCGGCCCACTGAGTCTGCGCCAACCAGCGATCACAGTAACACTATCCCATACACACTGGGGACAATTTTAAAAAGCCAATTAACCTACCAATCGGTACATCTTTGGAATGTGAGAGGAAACCAGAGCTCCCGGAAAAACCCCACGCAGGTCACGGGGAGAACGTACAAACTCCATACAGAGAGCACCTGTAATCAGGATCAAACCTGAATCTCTGGCACTGTAAGGCAGCAACTCTACTGCTGCGTCACTGTGCCTGGTATTCACAGATTCTCAAGGGAGAAGACCTTTAGACTTCAGATGCGCAAAGTAAACTTTCTACTTTCTCCCAGAATGAGTCATAGTCATACAGTGCGGAAACAGGCCCTTCGGCCCAACTTGCCCTTGCTGGCAAACATGTCCCATCTACACGACCCACCTGCCTGTGCTTTGCACATATCCCTTTAAACCTATCCTATCCATGTACCTGTCTAAATGCTACTTAAACGTTGAGTGGTGTGCGATCCTGCACCCTCCATCTTCTTCCTCTAGGTCCCCTTTCTTTCCTCGTTCCCAACCTCATCACCCACTAAGAATAGGAGATAAGGGAGGATGATTTGGAATTCACAGATGAGATGTTTGGGAATTTTTCACTGCTGAAGACTATTTTTAGCAGCTGTTTGTTCTTCTCCTCCAATCCTCTGTTCTATTCAAATCCACTTCAGCTGGAGATGAATCAGCACTCCAGTGATGTAAGTCCTTGCACAAGTGACACAATTCCGCCCTTGAATTCCTGACATACTTCTCGAGCAGATGTGATACAGTTTATGAAACCACTTTGTCCTGTGCAGGTGGTTTCTAGTTGTTCCACCCACATAAGGTAATCACGGATATACTGTAAATAGACACAAAGTGCTGGAGTAACTCAGCAGGTCTGACAGCCTCTCTGGAGAAAAGGAAAAGGTGACGTTTCGGGTCAAGACCCTTCTTCAGGCAGGCACGTGCCGTGAGTAATTACTCAAGGTAGGCAGTCAGTCAGCTTTAAAAAACATCTTTTAAACCGCGCATGCGCAGATTGTTCCCTCCGTAAAAATAAAAAATAAAAATAAGTAACAATTCAATGTTGTTGAGTCAGAGTATAGGAGTATAGGAGTATAGAGTATAGATGAGTCAGAGTATAGAAGAGAGATCGAGCAACTGTCCATATGGTGCCAGCACAATAACCTGGCCCTCAACACCAGCAAAACCAAGGAACTGATTGTGGACTTTGGAAGGAGTAGGATGGGGACCCACAGTCCCGTTTATATCAACGGGTCGATAGTTGAAAGGGTCAAGAGCTTCAAATTCCTGGGCGTGCACATCTCTGAAGATCTTTCCTGGTCCGAGAACACTGATGCCATTATTAAGAAAGCTCATCAGCGCCTCTACTTCCTGAGAAGATTACGGAGAGTCGGTTTGTCAAGGAGGACTCTCTCTAACTTCTACAGGTGCACAGTAGAGAGTATGCTGACCGGTTGCATCGTGGCTTGGTTCGGCAACTTGAGCGCCCTGGAGAGGAAACGACTACAAAAAGTAGTAAACACTGCCCAGTCCATCATCGGCTCTGACCTCCCTTCCATCGAGGGGATCAATCGCAGTCGCTGCCTCAAAAAGGCTGGCAGTATCATCAAGGACCCACACCATCCTGGCCACACACTCATCTCCCCGCTACCTTCAGGTAGAAGGTACAGGAGCCTGAAGACTGCAATGTCCAGGTTCAGAAATAGCTACTTCCTCACAGCCATTAGGCTATTGAACTTGGCTCGGACAAAACTCTGAACTGTTAACTGTTATTTGCACTTTATCAGTTTATTTATTCATGTGTATATATTTATTCATGTGTATATATTTATAGAATGGTATATGGACACACTGATCTGTTTTGTAGTCAATGCCTACTATGTTCTGTTGTGCTGAAGCAAAGCAAGAATTTCATTGTCCTATCAGGGACACATGACAATAAACTCACTTGAACTTGAATTTGCCCAAGGCTTCTAAATCTCCTTCATTTTTTAATTACTGAATGGGTGGGGGACGGAGGAGGAAGGCAGGCGGAGAGATGGTGGGAAAAACGGGAGCACATTGAATCAGTTGTCATCTTATTGAATGACAATACTAATTCAAGGGTCCAATTGGAGGGAGAGTTCCTTTCACAGCGTGTGGAGAGTCTGTGCCAGGGGTAAAAGATGCGGGGAGGGCAGGAGTGTTGAGAAGGAGGGGATCGGAGATCATGTCAGACTCACTCACCGCTGCCGCAGCGCTCCGGGCACGGACAGCAGAACTGGCTGCCACCTCCGGGGAGGGAAGCAGCTCGGGTGACTGCGAGCAGCCGCCGGGACCCGACAGCAGAACCGGCCGCCACTTCAGCGCCTTCTGCCGGCCCGCTCACCTCTGGCAGTGCTCTCCGTCTGAACACCTCTCACCTGCCGCTCGCCGACTTCGCTCATGTCAGCCGCGTCCCGCAAATCCTTAAATTCGCACAGCCGAGTAACCTCAATTGGTCCTTTGAGCGCGCTGTCGGAATTTAAGGATTTGCGGGAAGCGGCTGACATGAGTGAGGCCGGCGAGCGGCAGGAGAGGTTTTCAGACAGAGAGCTGCCAGAGGTGTGCAGGGACCGGCAGAAGGGGCTGTTCGGTCCCGGCGGCCACTCGCAGCCATCCGAGCTAATTCATTCCCCGGCCACAATGCGGTGGCTCCGTGCCCAGAGCGTGGCAAGTGGGTTACTGACCCCGATCCCATCCTTCACAACGCTCCTGCCCTCCCCGCAACTTTACCCCGGGCCAGACTCCCCAAACACTGTGAAAGGAGCTCTCCCCCCACCCCGGGAAATACGGTATTTAAAAACATAAAGCACCAAGAAATGTACTTACCACATTATCGGTACATGAACTCCATTCTTCTCTTTTTGTTTCCTAAGATACTCTTAACATAATGACAATCCATATTTGAAAGACCCGCCACGAAACTTGTGCTGCACATGCGCAGTACAGCAAAGGCAGAATTTCAGCTGCCTTCAGCTCCCCTTGAGATTGACGGCTTCAAGCAGCGCTGACGGCACGTGGGCTGCACAGACCTTTGCGTGTTACAAGTGCTGCAGTTGAAAGGCACGGAGAATTATGCCTACCTAAGAGATCGATCTCTTGGATAGGCATAATTCTCCCATGCCTTTACTATTTATATTTAATAATTACCATTTCATAATTTTAGTCAGGGTAGGCAGTGCCTACCTTGCCTACCCTGACGGCATGTGCCTGTCTTCAGGGTATCTCTTCCTCATCAACAAGTGGCACAGAATAGTAGTAACACATAACTGCAGATGCCAGTTTACAAAAAAGGACACAAAGTGCTGGAGTAACTCAGCAAGTCAGGCAGCATCTCTGGAGAACATGGATAAGGCCATAAGGAACAAAGGGCCTGTCCCACTGTACGAGCTAATTCAAGAGTTCTCCCGCGTCTTCCCTGATTCGAACTCGGAGAATTACGGTAATAGCCGCTCGTAGGTACTCGGGGCTCTCGTGGACATTTTTCAACATGTTGAAAAATCTTCATGAGTCTTCATGAGCTTACCGCGTTTCCCGAGTACCTGCCGTTTGCGTTACGAGCCGCTAAGAGACGTCCCAAGCTCCGACGTACCCGTTACGTACATTCTACGTGCTTACCACGAGTTTGATTTTTTTTAAAACTCGGGAGAGCTCTTGAATTACCGCATATAGTGGAACAGGCCCTTAAGAGTAAAATTAGGCCCATCAAGTCTACTCCGCCATTCTATCATGGCTGATCTATCTCTTCCTCCAAACCCCATTCTCCTGCCTTCTCCCCATAACCTCTGACACCTGTACTAATCAAGAATCTATCTATCTCTGCCTTAAAAATAATCACTAACTTGGCCTCCACAGCCTTCTGTGGCAACTTACAAAATTCTTAAGGGGTTGGACAGGCTAGATGCAGGAAGATTATTCCCGATGTTGGGGAAGTCCAGAACTAGGGGTCACAGTTTAAGGATAAGAGGGAAGACTTTTAGGACCGAGATGAGGAAATCGTTTTTTACACAGAGAGTGGTGAATCTGTGGAATTCTCTGCCACAGAAAGTAGTTGAGGCCAGTTCATTGGCTATATTTAAGAGGGAGTTAGATGTGGCCCTTGTGGCTAAAGGGATCAGGGGGTATGGAGAGAAGGCAGGGATGGGATACTGAGTTGGATGATCAGCCATGATCATATCAAATGGCGGTGCAGGCTCGAAGGGCCGAATGGCCCACTCCTGCACCTATTTTCTATGTTTCTATGTTTCTAAACAATTCCACAGATTCACCACCTTCTGACTTAAGACATTTCTCATCTCCTTCCTAAAAGAACGTCTTTTAATTTTGAGGCTATGACCTCTAGTCCCAGCCTCTCCCACTAGTGGGAACATCCTTTCCACATCCACTCTATCCAAGCCAAGGATAGGTAACGTTTCAGGTCGGGACCCTTTTTCAGACTTGAAGACTCCAGTCTAAAGAACACTTCAGACCCAAAATGTTGGCTAGTTTATATTATTTTATTTTATTTTATTTTATTATTGTCAAGCGTACCAAGGTATAATAAAAAGCTTTTTATTGCAATCCAGTCAATGAAAAGACCATAAATGACTAGACTAAGTGGGACCCGTTGGGTCCCAGCATCATACGGGAGGCCTGGTCCCCCAACGCAATATTCCACCTCTCCACCAATTGCAATATTGGTGGCCAGTGGGGGGGGGGGGGGGGGTTCTGGAGCGCTAGTATGGGTGTTGTGGGCTGAAGGGACTGGTTTACAGAGGGCTAGTATGGACATTGTGGGCCGAATGGATTCTTGGGCTGGCGGCTCAGTCACTCAAGCCTGTTGTGCTGGCAGCTCACTCACTCACGGCTGGTGGGCTGGCAGTTGACTCACGGCTTTTCCTTGAAATTCCATTTCAAACAGGGTGCAAGGCCACCAAATTCAAGTGCAGTTTCATACCATTTCAAGCAGGATGCAAGGCCACTAAAGACAGCGAGTCGTGACCTCTCCCTCCTCTATCTTGCAGAGACTGAGCCACGCCCACACTTATGGGTTTTATAGTCGCTCCCCCCCTCCCACCAGAAGGGGCGTGGCCTTCATGACGTGATTGACAGGAGAGAGAATCTCAACATTTTTTAAACACGAATCAATCTTTTATTTTTAATTGATGGGAAAAATCCTCGGCACCTGATGAGCGGAGGGGGACTCTGAGTAAGATGGCCAAAAATCACAGCCATACGTGGTAGCGTTTTTTCTAAAAACAATATAAAGCGCAAACAGTAAGTGGTCAAGATTAGACTTTTAATTATATAGAAGGCAAGGCAACTTTAATTAGGCAAGGCAACTTTAATTAGGCAACACAGCTTTAGCATTTCCAAACCAAAGGCAACACAGCTTTAGCATTTCCAAACCAAAGGCAACACAGCTTTAGCATTTCCAAACCAAAGGCAACACAGCTTTAGCATTTCCAAACCAAAGGCAACACAGCTTTAGCATTTCCAAACTATATTTTCAAACCACATTAAGGGCACTGACAGGTCAGTAAAACCACTCACAGTTTAGTAGACATGTGTTCAGTGTTATTCACAGTTCAGACTGAGAGATGTGACCCTCTCGCTCCCCCATCTTGCAGAGACTGACTGAGGCACTCAACACTTCTGGGTTTTATAGTCCCTCCGGAAGGGGCGTGGCCTTCAGGAGAGAGAATCTCAACATTTTTTAAACATTAATAACTCTTTTATTTTTCATCGATAGGAAGAATCCTCTTGTCCTGCGCAGCGGAGGGGGACTCTGAGTAAGATGGCCAAAAATCACAGCCGTAAGTGGCAGCGTTTTTTCTAAAATTAATAAGCAGAACAACAAGAAGTGGTCAAGATCAGACTTTTAGTAATATAGATTGCAATCAAGATATCAACAGATTACAGATACAGGAGTAACATTTAGTGCAAGATAAAGTCTAGTAAAATCTGATTAAAGATAGTTCAAAGGTCTCCAATGAGGTAGATGGGAGGTCAGGACCGCTCTCCAGTTGGCGATAGGATGGTTCAGTTGCCTGATAACAGTTGGGAAGAAACAGTCCCTGAATAAGGAGGTGTGCATTTTCACACTTCTCTACCTATTGAGGTGATTGGAGAGGGGAGAAGAGGGAGTGACCAAGGTAAGATTGGTCCTTGATTATGCTGCTGGCCTTGCCGAGGCAGCGTGAAGGGTAGACGGAGTCAATGGATGGAGGCTGGTTTGCGTGATGGTCTGGGCTGTGTCTCTAGCTATAGAAACATAGAAAATAGGTGCAGGAGTAGGCCATTCGGCCCTTCGAGCCAGGACCGCTATTCAATATGATCATGGCTGATCGTCCAAAATCAGTACCCTGTACCGGATTTTTCCCCATATCCCTTGATTCCCTTAGCCCCATGAACTAAATCTAACTCTCTCTTGAAAACATCCAGTGAATTGGCTTCCACTGCCTTCTGTGGCAGAGAATTCCACAGATTCACAACTCTCTGGGTGCCAAAGTCTTTCCTCATCTCAGTCATAAATGGCCTACCCCTTATTCTTAAACTGTGACCCCTGGTTCTGGACTCCCCCAACATCGGAAACATTTTGCATTTACTCCGTTCCCTCCTCTAAGAATGTTATATGTTTCTTTGTTCCCCTCTCATCCTAAATTCCAGCGAATACAAGCCCAGTCGACCCATTCTTTCATCATACGTCAGTCCCGCCATCACGGGAATTAACCTGGTGAACCTACGCTGCACTCCCTCAATCGCAATAATGTCCTTCCTCACATTAGGAGACCGAAATTACACATAATACTCCAGGTGCGGTCTCACCAGGGCCCTGTATAACTGCAGTAGGACCTCCTTGCTCCTAAACTCAAATACTCTTGCAATGAAGGCCAACATGCCCATTAGCTTTCTTCACTGCCTGCTGTACCTGCATGCTTACTTTCAGTGACTGATGTACAAGCACACCCAGGTCTCGTTGAACCTCCCCTTCTCCTAACCTTACACCATTCAGATAATAATCTGCCTTCCTGTTCTTGCCAATAAAGTCGATAACCTCACATTTATCCACATTATACTGCATCTGCATTGCTTCTGCCCACTCACCCAACCTATCCAAGTCACCCTGCAGCCTCATAGCATCCACAAACTTTGAGATGTTACATTTAATTTCCTCGTCTAATTCATGTATATTGTAAACAACTGGGGTTCCAGCGCTGAGCCTTGCGGCACCCTACTAGTCACTGCCTGCCATTCTGAAAAGGACCTGTTAATTCCTACTCTTTGCTTCCTGTCTGCCAACCAGTTCTCTATCCATGCCAATACCCTCCCCCCAATACCCTGTGCTCTAATTTTGCACACTAATCTCTTGTGTGGTGCCTTGTCAAAGGCTTTTTGAAAGTCCAGATACACCACATCCACTGGCTCTCCCTTATCCATTCTACTCGTTACATCCTCAAAAAATGAGTCAAACAGGATTTCCCCTTCATAAATCCATGCTGACTTTGACCGATCCTGTAATTGCTTTCCAAATGCGCTGCTATAACATCTTTAATAATCGACTCCAGCATCTTCACCACTACCGATGTAAAGCTAACTGGTCTATAATTCCCTGTTTTCTCTCTCCCTCCTTGCTTAAAAAGTGGAGTTATATTGGCTACCCTCCAGTCCACAGCAACTGATCCAGAGTCGAGAGAACATTGGAAAATGATCACCAATGGATCCATGATTTATAGGACCACCTCCTTGAGTACTCTGGGATGCAGACCATCAGGCCCTGGAGATTTATCTGCCTTCATAGAAACATAGAAACTAGGTGCAGGAGTAGGCCATTCGGCCCTTCGAGCCTGCACCGCCATTCGATATGATCATGGCTGATCATCCAACTCAGTATCCTGTACCTGCTTTCTCTCCATACCCCCTGATCCCTTTAGCCACAAGGGCCACATCTAACTCCCTCTTAAATATAGCCAATGAACTGGTCTCAACTACCTTCTGTGGCAGAGAATTCCAGAGATTCACCACTCTCTGTGTGAAAAATGTTTTCCTCATCTCGGTCCTAAAAGATTTCCCCCTTATCCTTAAACTGTGACCCCTTGTTGTGGACTTCCCCAACATCGGGAACAATCTTCCTGCATCTAGCCTGTCCAATCCCTTAAGAATTTTGTATGTTTCTATAAGATCCCCCCTCAATCTTCTAAATTCTAGCGAGTACAAACCGAGTCTATCCAGTCTTTCTTCATATGAAAGTCCTGACATCCCAGGAATCAGTCTGGTGAACCTTCTCTGTACTCCCTCTATGGCAAGAATGTCTTTCCTCAGATTAGGAGACCAAAACTGTACGCAATACTCCAGGTGTGGTCTCACCAAGACCCTGTACAACTGCAGTAGTCCCAACAGTTTACCTAACACCATTTTCTGACTAACGTGGATTCCCTTAGGTTCCTCCCTCCCACTAGATCCTCGGTCCCCTAATATTTGCGGGAGATTGTTTGTGTCTTCCTTAGTGAAGACAGAACCAAAGTACTTGTTTAACTGTTCTGCCATTTACGTGTTTCCCATTATAAATTCACCTGTCTCTGAATGTAAGGGACCTACATTCGTCTTCACTAATCTTTTCCTTTTTACATACCTATAGAAAATTTTAGTCAGTTTTTATATTTCTCGCAAGCTTTTTTTCATGCTCTTTTTCCCCCCTCTTGATTAACCCCTTTGTCCTCCTCTGTTGAGTTCTAAATTTCTCCCAATCCTCTGGTTTGCCGCTTCTTCTTGCCAATTTATATGCCTCTTGCTTGGCTTTAACACTATCCTTGACTTCCCTTGTCAGTCACAGATGAGCCGCATTCCCAGTTTTATTTTTTTGCCAGACAGGTATGAACAATTTCTGGAGTTCATCCAAACGGTCTTTAAATCTTCACCATTGCATATACACTGTCAACCCTTAAAGTATAATTTGCCAGTCTATCCTAGCCAATTCCCATCTCATATCTTCAAAGTCTCCTTTATTCAAGTTCAGGACCCTAGTCTCTGAATTAACCGTGTGACCATATTATGGTCACTGTTGCCCAAGGGGCCTTGCAAAACAAGATCGCTAACTAATCCTTCCTCATCACGCAATACCCAGTCTAAGATGGTCTGCCTTCCAGTCAGTTCCTCTAAATATTTGGTTTTAAAACCCAACCCGTATGCATTCCAGGAAATCCTCCTCCTCAGCACTGTTACCAATTTGGTTGGCCCAATCTATATGTAGATTAAAGTCACCCATGATAACTGCTGTACCTTTGCTACACACATCCCTAATTTCCTGCTTGATGCTATCCCCAACCTCCCTACTGCTGTTTGGTGGTCTGTATACAACTCCAACAAGCATTTTCTGCCTTTGGCTATTTCGCAGTTCTACCCATACCGATTCTACAGCATCCAAGCTAATGTCTCTCCTTGCTATTGCATTAATCTCCTCTTTAACCAGCAATGCCACCCCACCTCTGCTTCCTTTCTGTCTATCCTTCCTGAATATTGAATACCCCTGCATGTTTAGCTCCCAGCCCTGGTCACCCTGGAGCCATGTCTCCGTAATTCCAACTATATCATATCCCTTAACTACTAACTATGCATTCAATTCATCCACCTTATTTCAAATGTTCCTCGCATTAAGACCAAAGCTTTCAGGTTCGTTTTTCCAATCTCCCTTCTACCTTTTGCTTCTGTCCTCCTTTTATGGCGCTCTGTCTCCTTGCATTGTGTCCCATCCCCCTGCTCTGTTAGTTTAAACGTGACCTTTCCTATACTCTCTTTCCCGTTAGCTGCACGGATACGCGTCCACGTTGTTGCATCCACCCCCCCCACGTTTCAGTTTAAACCCAGTCTGTAGCACTAGCAAACCTGCCTGCCAGAATGTCGGTCCCCTTCCAATCAAGGTGCAACTCGTCTCTTTTGTACAGGTCACCATTGCCCCAGAAGAGATTCCAGTGATCTAGAAATCTAAATCTCTGCCCCCTGCACCTACGTCTCAGCCACACATTCAAGAGGTACTGGAAGCAACCCAGAGATAGCCACCCTTGAAGTCCTGCTTTTCAGCCTCCTACCTAGTTCTCTATACTCACGTTGCAGAACCTCCTTCCTCTTCTTACTCACGTGATTTGTGCCCACATGCACAACTAATTCCGCTGCTCACCTTCCCTCACGAGGATGTTCTGAAGTCGGTCTGAGACGACTTAGACCCTGGCACCAGGGAGGCAACACACCTTCCTCGAGTCTCTGAGGCAGTGAATGTTTTGCAAAGAACACTAAGAGTCTTGAGCATAAAATCCAGGCTCCCACTTCAGTGCAGTCCTGAGGGAGATCTGCACAGTGGGAAGGAGCACCATTTTTCGGATGAGATGTTGGATATCCTCTCAGGGCATGTTTGAGGATCAAAAGATTCACCCCGTGTCATGCTGGTTAATATTTAACATTGTATTATTATCACATTGCTGTCTGGGTCAATTAGCTGCTTTGTGCCCAACACTAACAGTGACTACAGTTCATAAGTGCTTTAAGGTAGAGAATGTTTAGTCTCTATGTGTAGGAAGGAACTGCAGATGCTGGTTTACACTGAAGATAGACACAAAATGCTAGAATAACTCAGTGGGACAGGCAGCATCTCTGGAGAGAAGGAATGGGTGACATTTCAGCTCGAGATCCTTCTGTGATTCCGGGAGAAACCACCTCCTACATAACAAATACTAGAATCTATAGTATGCACAGACCCTGGAACGCTAAAAATAAAGATCACTTTTTCTCAAAAGATATAGGAATATTTTTTATTAGTTTAGTTTATTGTTGAGGTACGGTGAAAAGCTTTTGTTGCATGCTAACCAGTTAACTGGAAGACTATACATGATTACAACTGAGCCATATTTCAGTCTGATTCATTTTATCTTGTGAAATAAACATTTATTTTCTCTCTGCAAAAAGGGGATTAACTTTAAAACTACTTTTATCTGAAAAGTTTGAGCTTATGTTTTATCTATATGATGATTTTGATGACTCAGGAGTATGTAGATGTAGGGAGCATAGTAGAAACTAGAAGATTCCCATCTGAAGAAGGGTCCTGACCTGAAACGTCACCTATCCATGTTCTTCAGAGATACTGCCTGATACTGAGTGACTCCAGCACTTTGTGTGTTTAGTAGCGATGATGTCAAGACAACGAACACATGCTCCAGTCTAGAACGGTTTTATTGAGGTGGAGATGGTTGAGAGCTTCATGTTCCAACGTTGGGTCCCTGCTTCAGTCTAAGAAGGGTCCCAGCCTGAAGTGTTGCCTAACTGTGTTCTCCAGAGATGCTGTCTGACCTGCTGAATTACTCCAGCACTTTGCATCTTATTTTGTAAGCTAGTATCTGCAGTTCCTTCAAGACTGCTCCGTCAGATGCTTATTGAATGTGCACATATATTATTCACTATCGTTATTTACATGGGATATATATTCAGAGATGGTTGTGGAGGCAGATACGATAACGGCATTTAGGAGACTTTTGGATAGGCACAAGGAAATGCAGGGAATGGAGGGATATGGATCATGTGCAGGCAGAGGAGATTAGTTTATCATAGCAACAATCATGTTTGACACGAACATTGTGGCCTGTATCTGTGTGCGGCACTGTTCTATGTTCTGATAATGACCACTACTTCTGTACCACAGACACACAATTCCTGGAAGATTACATTTATTCTGCACAAGACACAAACGGCACTTCACTTTACGGTTCCATTTGATGTGGGAGTGTTTGAGCCAAGCCTCAACCTCTTGACAATATCTGCACCACATTTCACTAAATTGGCAGATGGTACCAATGAGAGATACTTGAGAGGACGAGTCATGTCTGACCCGGTTTCTGGCTTATCGCACTCCTAGTGATTCATCAACTTCTTCCATTTTAGTTTGTAATGTTATAACAACACCAATTTTCATTCATCTAACAGCTTTAACCTAACAAAACATCCCAAGGCACTGCACAGAGTTGCTATCAAGCAAAAGAACGCTACGCCTTTTAAGGCGCTATTCAGATAGATGACTCAAAGCTTGGGCAAAGAGTTAGGTTTCAAGATGCATTTTAAAGATAGCGAAAAAGGCAGGGAGCTTTCAGGGGGAATTCCAAGGCTTGGGGTCATGATGGAGACACAAGAGACTGCAGATGCTGTAATCTAGGGCAAAAAAAATCAGACTGCTGGAGGAATTTAGCAGGTCAGGCAGCATCTATGCAGGGAAAAGGTTAGTTGACAATTGGAGTCATTGAGGTAATTGAGTCATAAGGAATAGGAGTAGAATTAGGCCCATTCGGCCCATCCAGTCTACTCCACCATTCAGTCATGGCTGATCTATCTCTCCCTCCTAACCCCATTTCTCCTGCCTTCTCCCCACAACCTTTGACACCTGTACTAATCAATACAGCACAGAAACAGGCCCTTCGGCCCGTTTCATCCATGATGTCCCTTGTAAGCTAATCCCATTACCTACATTTGGTCCATTTGTTCTCTGAGCCTTTCCTATCCATGTACCTGTCCAAATGTATTTTAAATGTTGTTATTATACCTGCATCAACTACCACTTCTGGCAGCTTGTTCCATATACCCACCACCCTCTGTGAGAAAAAGTTGCCGTTCAGGTCCCTATTAAATCTTTCCACTCTCACTTTAAACATCATCGTAAATCTTCAATCCACTTTTTCCATCTTAATGGCATCTTTCCGATAGCAGGATGACCAAAAGTGAACACTATGTAATACCCTTCCTCTGGACTTAATGCCTCCTGCCCTGCTGAGTTCCTCAGGCAGTCTGTTTTTTCCTTAGGATCATGACAGCTGGACATATGTCTGCAAATGACAGAGTAATTTAATTTAGGATGATCAAGATATAGATATCTCTGATGAATGGAGGAGATTAGACAAAAGCACTGTTTCATACGATGAATTAAAAATACTACTTCCAAATTAAATGTGACTTCTGCTGAAAGTCTTTTTGCAAGCAACGATTTAGATCAGTTGCAGGAAAGTATTAAACTGTAGAGTTATACAAAAATAAATGTTTACCATAACTTATGCCAAACATTAAAATCAAATGCAGGGTTTCTGTGACTGGTCATATGCAGTCCATTTAAAACAAATGTAAACTTTTAGAAACTTGCTAAGCCTGACAGTGTTGGCCTTAAAGGTACACAAAAATGCTGGAGAAACTCAGCGGGTGCAGCAGCATCTATGGAGCGAAGGAAATAGGCAACGTTTCGGGCCGAAACCCTACTTCAGACTGATAGGGGGTGGGGAGAAGAAAGGAAAAAAGGCAGAGGAGGAGCCCGAGGGCTGAGGGATGGGAGGAGACAACCAGAGGGTTGATGAAGGGGAGGGGACAGCAAGGGCTAGCAAAATTGGGAGAATTCAATGTTCATGCCCCCAGGATGTAGACTACCCAAGCGGAATATGAGGTGTATTTCCTCCAATTTCCGGTGTTGCTCGCTGTGGCCATGGAGGAGACCCAGGACAGAGAGGTCAGATACGGAATGGGAGGGGGAGTTGCTGAGCCACCGGGAGGTCAGGTTGGTTATTGCGGAGGTGTTCGGCGAAACGATCGCCAAGCCTCTGCTTGGTCTCACCGATGTAGATCAGCTGACATCTAGAGCAGCGGATGCAATAGATGAGGTTGGAGAAGATGCAGGCGAACCTCTGTCGCACCTGGAACGACTGCTTAGGTCCTTGAATGGAGTCGAGGGGGGAGGTGAAGGGACAAGTGTTGCATCTCTTGCGGTTGCAAGGGAAAGTACCCGGGGAGGGGGTGGTACGGGAGGGAAGAATTGACAAGGGAGTTACGGAAGGAGCGGTCTTTGCGGAAGGCAGACATGGGGGCAGATGGGAAGATGTGGCGAGTGGTGGGGTCACGTTGGAGGTGGCGAAACTGACGGAGGATCACTTGTTGTATGTGACAGCTGGTGGGGTGAAAGGTGAGGACTAGGGGGACTCTGCCCTTGTTGTGAGTGGGGGGATGGGGAGAGAGAGCAGTGTTGCGGGGTATGGCAGAGACCCTGGTGCGAGCCTCATCTATGGTGGAGGAGGGGAACCCCCGTTCCCTGAAGAATGAGGACATTTCGGATGCCCTGGTGTGGAACGCCTCATCCTGGGAGCAGATGCGGCTAGACGGAGGAATTGGGAGTGGGGGATGGAGTCCTTACAGGAAGCAGGGTGGGAAGAAGTGTAGTCCAGATAGCCATGGGAGTCAGTAGGTTTGTAGTGGATGTCGGTAAGAAGTCTATCACCTGCGATGGAGATAGTGAGGTCAAGGAATGGTAGGGAAGTGTCGGAAATGGTCCAGGTGTATTTGAGTGCCGGATGGAAGTTGGTGGTGAAGCGGATGAAGTCAGTCAGTTATGTGTGGGTGCAGGAGGTGGCACCAAAACAGTCTACATCGTTGACCACATCTTCCCATCTCCCCCCATGTCTGCCTTCCGCAAAGACCGCTCCCTCCGTAACTCCCTTGTCAATTCTTCCCTTCCCTCCCGTACCACCCCCTCCCCGGGTACTTTCCCTTGCAACCGCAAGAGATGCAACACTTGTCCCTTCACCTCCCCCCTCGACTCCATTCAAGGACCTAAGCAGTCGTTCCAGGTGCGACAGAGGTTCACCTGCATCTCCTCCAACCTCATCTATTGCATCCACTGCTCTAGATGCCAGCTAATCTACATCGGTGAGACCAAGCGGAGGCTTGGCGATCGTTTCGCCGAACACCTCCGGTCGGTCCGCAATAACCAACCTGACCTCCCGGTGGCTCAGCACTTCAACTCCCCCTCCCATTCCGTCTCTGATCTCTCTGTCCTGGGTCTCCACCATGCCCACAGCGAGCAACACCGGAAATTGGAGGAAATGCACCTCATATTCCGCTTGGGTAGTCTACATCCTGGGGGCATGAACATTGAATTCTCCCAATTTTGCTAGCCCTTGCTGTCTCCTCCTCTTCCTCAGCCCTCTGGTTGTCTCCTCCCATCCCTCAGCCCTCGGGCTCCTCCTCCGCCTTTTTTCCTTTCTTCTCCCCACCCACTATCAGTCTGAAGAAGGGTTTCGGCCCGAAACGTTGCCTATTTCCTTCGCTCCATAGATGCTGCTGCACCCGCTGAGTTCCTCCAGCATTTTTGTGTACCTTCGATTTTCCAGCATCTGCAGTTCCTTCTTTAACACAGTGTTGGCCTTAAAGTTGGAAGTTGGTTTGGTGAGTGCTGTTAATTTTATCAATCGGTTTGAAATATATTGCAAAAGATCTGTCCGATCTTGACAAAACTTGTGGTAGCAGTAATAAAAGTCACACATGTAATGTAAAAATATCCCAAATGTACCTCTGGGGTCAGTACGGAGAAAGGGGGCTGCCTAGGGGAAACCAGGGGTTACTGACTTTGCATCAGCTGAGAGTAATTGATCCACAAATGGTTTTCAATATTATCATTAAACGATTCAACTATGTTTTAACCTGCTCAAATTTGTATCCTGACTATTCTTCTTTTCTGAAGGCATTAACTTCATGTGTTAGCATGCCTTCCAGGCATTGCAACCCCACCCTTGTATATGAGTCTACACAGACTCAAACACTTCAATTAGTTAGTGTTGGGAGGGAGCTGGAATTATGACTGGAGTAATCTCCACAACCACTGCCTTATGCAGGTACTTCTAGCAAATATCATGGTTAGAATCAAGGGTCCCCTTCCCTCCACTCCATAACCCGGCAGTACTGGGGCCAATTGCCCAGGGCAATAGGCTATATTCCATGGACTCATTCTCGGGAGTTTCCAGGTCTGTACTGTTTCGCTGCTCTGTTATATACTTAAGTAATTTCAACCAAATCAAAATTCTCGTGGTTGCTGCATGTAAATAAGATATTAAAAGCACAAGCCACAGATATTGAATAATTTTACATGAACTTGCTTACTTAATTATTCATAACTAAGTTGTTCATTCAGGGTGGCACGGTGGCGCAGCTAGTAGAGCCGCTGCCTCACAACGCCAGAGACCCAGGTTCGATCCTGACCTCGGGCGCTGTCGGTATGGAGTTTGCAGTTCTACTTGTCACCGCATGGGTTTCCTCCATTGTACTCTGGTTTCCTCCCACATCCCAAAGATTGTAGGTTAATTGGTTCTCTGGAAATTGCCCCTAGTGTGTACGGAGTGGATGAGAAAGTGGGATAACATAGAACTGGTGTGAATGGGTAATCGATCGTTGGCGTGGACTTGGTGGGACGAAGGGTCTGTTTTTAAGCTGTTTCTTTCAATTGAATTCTTTACTGCAGTTGATGCAAATTCACTGGGTTTTTTTTTCTCTTCCAGCAATTGCAGTAAAAGTCTGAAAATTTAACATCCAGTTGTTTGTACGTCAAGTCTCGAGAGTTTATTGTCATGTGTCCCAAATAGGACAATGAAATTCTTGCTTGCTGCAGCACAACAGAATATGGTAAGCACTAGACTAAGAGGGACCTGTTGGGTCCCAGCTTCACATGGGAGGGCTGGTCCCCCAACACAATATTCCACCTCTCCACCAATTCCAAGATTGCTGGCCAGTGGGGGAGAGGGGGCTTTCTAGCATGCTAGCATGGGTGTTGTGGGCCGAAGGGACTGGTTTCCAGAGGGCTAGTATGGACATTGTGGGCCGAATGGATTCTTGGGCTGGCAGCTGTCACTCAGGCCAGGCAGCTCAGTAACTCAAGCCTGGCAGGCATGCAGCTCTGAAACTGCCAGAAATTCTGCTGAAAACAGGTGAGAGTGTAAGAGAGAAGGGGGAGAGGGTGGACAATCAATTTTAGACATTTTTTCACGGTTGCAAAAGTCACATGGTTGCAAAAGGCACACATTTCAATAACCACAGTTGCAAAAGGCACAGTTTAAAAACACATAAAGAGCACTCACAGGTCAGTATTCTCAGTGTTCTGTAGATTTCCAGCTCAGACTGAGAGTCGTGACCCTCTCCTTCCCCCATCTTGCAGAGACTTTGCCACGCCCACACTTCCGGGTTTTATAGCTCCTTCCCCCCCCCATCGGAAGGGGCATGGCCTTCATGGCGTGATTGACAGGACAGAGAATCTCAACATTTTTAAAACATTAATAAGGCTTTTATTTTTCATCGATGGGAAAAATCCTCTTGTCCTACACAGCGGAGGGGGACTCTGAGTAAGATGGCCAAAAATCACAGCCGTAAGTGGTAATGTTTTTTCTAAAATCAATATGCAGTGCAAACAGGAAGTGGTCAAGATGAGACTTTTAATTATATAGATAAATACAGAACAGTTCAGTGTGTCTATATAACATAGACCATATATATACACATAAATAAACAGATAAAGTGCAATAGGCTGTTATAGTTCAGAGTTTGTTTGATGGCGTTTAATAGCCTGATGGCTGTGGGGAAGAAGCTGTTCATGAACCAGGATGTACCAGATTTCAGGCTCCTGTACCTTCTACCTGATGGCAGCGGAGAGATGAGTGCGTGGCCAGGATGGTGTGGGTCCTTGATGATGCTGGCAGCCTTTTTGAGGCAGCGACTGCGATAGATTCCTTCGATGGTGGGGATGATGGACTGAGCAGTGGTCACAACTTTCTACATTCTTTTCCGTTCCCGGACGCTCAAGTTGCTGAACCAAGCCACGATGCAACCAGTCAGTATGCTCTCTACTGTGCACCTGTAGAAGTTCGAGAGAGTCCTCTTTGACATACCGACTCTCCGTAATCTTCTCAGGTAGTAGAGGCACTGATGTGCTTTCTTTATTATTGCATCAGTGTGCTGGGACCAGGAAAGATCTTCAGAAATGTGCACGCCCAGGAATTTGACATTTTTTACTCTATATAAACTGGACTGTGGGTCCCTATCCTACCCCTTCCAAAGTCCATAATCAGTTCCCTGGTTTTGCTGGTGTTGAGAGCCAGGTTATGTGCTGGCACCATTTGGTCAGTCGGTCGATCTCACTTCTATACTCTGACTCGTCACCATCAGTGATACGTCCCACAGCAGTGGTGTCGTCGGCGAACTTGATGATGGAGTTCACACTATGTCTGGTTACGCAGTCATGAGTATAGAGTGAGTAAAGCAGGGGGCTGAGCACGCAGCCTTGAGGTGCTCCCGTGCTGATTGTTATCGAGGATGACACATTTCCACCAATACGGACAGACTGTGGTCTGTGGATGAGGAAGTCGAGGATCTAATTGCAGAGTGATGCGCAGAGACCAAGATCTGAGAGCTTGGTAACCAGCTTGGAGTGGATGATCGTATTAAACGCCGAGCTGCAGTCTATGAATAACAGCCTGACATATGAGTTTTTGTTGTTCAAGTGGTCCAGATCGGAGTGGAGAGCCAGTGAGATCGCATCCACCGTTGATCTGTTGTGGCGGTAAGCGAACTGCAGTGGGTCCAGGTTCTTGGCGAGGTAGGAGTTGATAGGCGCCCTAATCAACCTCTCAAAGTACTTCATCACCACAGACGTTAGTGCCACTGGTCGATAGTCATTGAAGCACGTCACCTTACTCTTCTTGGGCACCGGTATTATTGATGCCCTTTTAAAGCAGGTAGGAACCTCAGACCTCAGAAGTGAGAGGTTGAAATCCAGATCACTTGGCATCTCAGTCACTTAGGGTTCTAGGGTGTGACCCAGGGGTCCAGTGTGAGAGTGCGTTACCTGGCTGGGGCCGGAATGTGGGATGGGTGTGTGGCTGAGTCGGGGTTGGGATATGGAATTCGGGGATCAGGAAGCTGGCGGGTTCTTGATCAGGTTTGGGTGCAGATTGCTTGCAAATTTCCCACTCTGTTGAAACGATAGGGTTCACTGTAATTATTTATTTCCATTCATAGAAACATAGAAATTAGGTGCAGGAGTAGGCCATTCGGCCCTTCGAGCCTGCACCGCCATTCAATATGATCATGGCTGATCATCCAACTCAGTATCCCGTACCTGCCTTCTCTCCATACCCTCCATTCCTTCTTCTCCCTGCTCCCGTCTAGCAAAAAGTACAGATGCTTGAAAGTACACACCTCCAGGCTCAGGAATAGCTACTTCCCCCCAGATTTCAGGCCTCTGAACAGTCCTTCCATAAGCTAGGGTACTGTCGGATTCACCTCTACCGCATTGAGGACATTGGACTTTGTCTCTGGAACTCGTGCTCTACAATGCTGAGAACACCTACCAATAATAAACCTAAACTTAAAACCTAAGCCTTATTATACCACAATGTAGCATACACAAAAGTAATTAATTAATTGGAGTAACACCCGATAGCCTGTAAAATCTGCTCGTCTGGCACCTCTAAAGCCCCAAGAGTGTCAGGTTTTCAGATTTTAACTGTGCTTGATTTTTGTGTTGATATTGTTAGTGGTTTAGTTTTATCAAGTGTACCAAGATACAATGTTTTGTAGGCAGATCATACCATACATGTAGTGCAATAAGAGAAAGGAGACAGAGTACAAAGTATAATTTTAGAGCTTCAGAAAGAAGTGCAATTAAATAGTGCAAGAGCCACAATGAGGTAGATTGGAAGATCGGGTATTCTTTCTTAGCATATAAGAGTTCAGTTTAAGAGTCTGATAAAGTGGGGAAGAAGCTGCCCTAAATCTAGTGGTACAAGCTTTGAAGCATTTGCATACTCTGCCCAACAGGAGAGGAGAGAAGAGAGAACGACCAGGATGTGAATGGTCCTTGATTATACTGGCTGCTTTCCGAGGCAGTATAATCAAGTCGAGTCGACTCAAATCTCATTTATAATTCATGGAGAGGTTGCACTAAGTTACATAAACCTAAACAAAGTATTATGTGAATATATTTTCTGCCTTCAACCTCTTTGGTTTATTAGATTTGTATTCCTAAGCCACATATAATACTGTGTATTATTTTAAAATTTAAATCACTTTTAGTGCTTATAAATACAAGCTAAATACTTGTGCAGAAAAATCGTTTCCACTAACAAATGCAGAAGAGTTTATTTAAGAACTAGCCACTTGTAACAGAACTATTGGTGACCGTATGTGTGGAGCAGAACAAATGTTTACTCACTGAGGTAAATATTTTTGATCTTCAACTGATTTTTCCACTATAAAAAAATCTTGAATTTCATTCTTACTTATTCAAGAAATGAAACTGACACATTCAAAGAGATGTTGAGTCCAGTAAGGATGTTGTGACTTTCAAATTATTACTGTAAGTACTCCACGTGATTTTTTTTCTGTAAAGTCCAGGGATGAGTTACAAAAATGTGCTGTTACAGTATATTCAGTGGCTTTGGGTGGAAAATAGATTTGTTTGCATGTGTTGCAGTAAAGTGCTTTAAGTTCTGGTAAACCAGGCGTTTTGTGCAGCAGCAGTAATGCATTATTTGCATAATATGAGTGGTTGCTTCAGTGGTTCCTGAGTCAGGAGGGAATAATTCAGTCAACTTTTCCATTCCTAATTTGCTATCCGTCAGAGAAAAATGCAAATATTTATGTATATCTAATTGCAAGGTTGCTCTTTTTTTAGGATATATTTGGTCACATGGATCCCATTGTGCACATGATATGCAGTGTGAAGAGAACTTTGAGTAACCCAGTGTGAAGAAGTGTCTCCATCCAAAATGTTGCCTGTCCATTTCCTCCACAGATACTGCCTGACCCGCTGAGTTCCTCAAGCACTATGTGTTTTGCTTTAAATAAATGTTGCTTTGTGCTTCATCACTTCAAGAACATACATTCTTCACAGGTAATAGAGACAGAATAGAAACTAGTCAACGCTGCCCATAGCAAGAAAGCTGTCAAGTGCATCAAACGATGGTGAAGGTGAGGCAAAGACTTCATGGTTAGCAGGTAATTATTCAAAGTGCTGCTGGAACTCAGCAAGTCAGGCAGCATCTGTGGAAGGAAATGGACAGACAATGTTTTGGGTTAGGAGCCTTCTTCAGACTTTGCACAGAATGCACTAGATATCAGATTGAACCTAGGACACCTTAACTGTAAAGCAACAGTCTGAAGAAGGGTCCATACCCAAAATGTTGTCAATACATTCCCTCCACAGATACTGCCTGACCCACTGCGTTCTTCCAGCACTTTGTGTTTTGCTCAAGATTCCAGCATCTGCAGTCTCTTCTATCTCAAATTCAATGTTTCTCCCCAATTTAGACTCAAGCACAGGAGAAATAAAGGATATATATTCAGAAGAAAAAGTATAAATGTTGCAATAGTAAAGCATGATTGGAAGCAAAACAACACTTTCAACTCAATCTGGCTATGTTAGAGCCTCAGCGTTTATGATAAAGTGCATGAGTTCTTAAGTTGTTAGAGGAACAGAAGGGAATGTTTTTCATTAGAAATAATTCAGGCGGTACAGTGGTACAGCTAGTAGAGCTGCTTCCTTAAAGGTGACCGGGTTCAACCCTGACATCTGGTGCTGCCTGTACAAAGTTTACACGTTCTCCCCGTGACTGCTTAGGTTTTCTTCCACATTCCAAAAATATGCAGATTGGTGGGTTAACTCACCACTGTAAATCGGCCCTAGTGTGTAGGTGAGTAAGGTTTTCCAGGGGAGATGGGGTGTTGATGGGAATGTAGGGAGAATAACATGGGTTTAAGTAGTATTGGTGCAAAAAATATTTGCTTGACAGTTGGTGTGGCTCTTATGGGCCAAAGAGTTTGTTTCAGTGCATCTGTCGATGAGGGTGCAGAGAAGGTTTACTAGGATGCTTTCTGGATTAGGTGGCATTAGCTACAAGGGGAGGTTGGACAGACTTGGATTGTTTTCTCTGGAGCACAGGAGGTTGAGGCAAGATATAAAGTTACAGTGCATTCAGAAAGTATTCAGACCCCTTCACTTTTTCCACATTTTGTTACGTTACAGCCTTTATCTAAAATGGATTAAATTCATTTTTTTATCATCAATCTACACACAATACCCCATAATAAAAAAGCGAACAGGTGTTTAGAAATGTTTGCAATGTAATTAGAAAGAAACAACTGAAATATCACATTTACATAAGTATTCAGACCCTTTACTCAGTACTTTGTTGAGGCACCTTTGGCAGCGATTACAGCCTCAAGTCTTCTTGGGTATGACGCCACAAGCTTGGCACACCTGTATTCGGGTAATTTTTCCCATTCTTCTCTGCAGATCCTCTCAAGCTCTGTCAGGTTGGATGGGGAGCCTCGATGCACAGCTATTTTCCGGTCCCTCCAGAGATGTTCGATCGGGTTCAAGTCCGGGCTCTGGCTGGGCCACTCAAGGACATTCACAGACTTGTCACGAAGACACTCCTGCGTTGTCTTGGCTGTGTGCTTTGGGTCATTGTCCTGTTTGAAGGTGAGCCTCTGCCCGAGTCTGAGGTCCAGAACGCTCTGGAGCAGGTTTTCATCAAGGTTCTCTCTGCACTTTACTCCGTTCATCTTTCCCTCGGTCCTGACTAGTCTCCCAGTTCCTGCCGCTGAAAAACATCCCCACAGCATGATGCTGCCACCACCATGCTTCACCGTAGGTATGGTATTGGCCAGATGATGAGCGGTGCCTGGTTTCCTCCAGACGTGATGCTTGGCATTCAGGGCAAAGAGTTCAATCTTGGTTTCATCAGACCAGATAATCTTGTTTCTCATGCCTTTTGGCAAACTCCACGCGGGCTGTCATGTGCCTTTCACTGATGAGTGGCTTCCGTCTGGCCACTCTACTACCATAAAGGCCTGATTGGTGGAGTGCTGCAGATATAGTTGTCCTTCTGGAAGGTTCTCCCATCTCCACAGAGGAACTCTGGAGCTCTGTCAGAGTGACCACCTCCCTGACCAAGGCCCTTCTCCCCCGATTGCTCAGTTTGGCCGGACAGCCAGCTCTATGAAGTGTCCTGGTGGTTCCAAAGTTCTTCCATTTAAGAATGATGGAGGTCACTTCGGGACCTGCAATGCTGCAGAAATTGTTTTATACCCTTCCCCAGATCTGTGTCTCGACACAATCCTGTCTCGGAGGTCTACAGACAATTCCTTCGTTTTCATGGCTTGGTTTTTGCTCTGACGTGCACTGTCAACTGTGGGACCTTATATAGACAGGTGTGTGCCTTTCCGAATCATGTCTAATCAATTTAATTTACTACTGGTGGACTCCCATCAAGTTGTAGAAACATCTCAAGGATAATCAATGGAAACAGGATAAACCTAAGTTCAATTTTGAGTGTCATAACAAAGAGTCTGAATACTTATGAAAATGTAATATTTCAGTTATTTCTTTTTACTTGCTTTGCAAAAATTTCTAAACACCTGTTTTCACTTCTTCATTCTGGGGTATTGTGTGTAGATTGATGATACAAAAAAAGAATTTAATCCATTTTAAAATATGGCTGTAACATAACAAAATGTGGAAAAAATGAACTGGTCTGAATACTTTCTGAATGCACTGTATGAGAGACATAGATAGAATAGGCAATCAGAATTTTTTTCCCAGGGTGGAAATGTCAAAGACATTTAGCTTTAATGTGAGAGGGGCAAAGTTTAAAGGTGATGTGCAGGACAAAGTTTATTACACAGAATGTGGTGAGTGCCTGGAACACACTGCCAGAGGCAGTGTGGAGACAGATGCAGTAGTGGTGTTAAAGATAGGTACATAGATATGCAGGGAATGGAGAGATATGGATCACGTGCAGACAAATGAAATGAGCGTAACTTGGCATCATGTTTGGCACTGCCATTGTGGGCCAAAGAGCCTGTCCTGTGCTGTACAATTCTATTTTTTATATTCAGGAGCAGAACTGAAAGATGAGGCTAGAGCACTGGTGATGATACAGATGTGTGGTAGACATTGTAATGTTGGTGCCTTACTGAAGTGAGTGCTGTTCGATAATTTCATGTCTGGTTTAACAGATGAGCAAATTTCTTCTAAATTATTGAATGCACAAGATTTAACATTTGAGTACCCATTTAAAATGGTCACATTGATGGCTGCTAAAAACACTGCAGAATTTCAGATGGTGCCTAATGTTGGTGTGAATGCAGTGTAGAAGCAAATGGCAGTAGCAAAGTTTGTAACTCTGAAATCATACTTGAGTCACATAGAATCAGAGCTACAGTATACAGCAAGGAAACAGGCCCTTCGGCCCACCTTGTCCTTACCAACAAGTTGGCATACTGGGCGAGTCTCATTTGCCTGCATTTGCCCCTTATCCGTCTAAACCCTTCCTATCCATTTATCTGCCCAAATATTGTTTTAAATGTGATAATTGTATCCACTTCTATTGATTCCTCTGGCAGCTACCTCTGAGTGAAAAAAGTTGCCCATGAGGTCCCTCTTAAATCTTTCTCCTCTAAAACATAATCCTCTACCCTGGGAAATAGACTGAGTGTTCACCTTATCCACGCCTCCTGTGATCGTGTACACCTCAATAAGGTCACCTCTCAGCCTCCTATGCTCCAAAGAAGAGAATCCCAGCCGATTAATGCAAAATGTAAGTCTGACAGGAAAAAGTGACGGAAGTCACACATACAATATGCCAGTTTAGAGCAATGGAATGCTTCAGTGGGTGAAAGAAAGGGTATAAAGCCTCTGAGTGTAAGATTAAAGAGCAACTCATAGTCATCCAGAACATCAATCCAAATCTGCAAGTGTGTCGATGAAGTCATGCATAAACTACTGCGGGAACAATGTAGACAATATTTTGGTGTTGGTGGGCAGCAATTCATAGTGGATTAAAATTTATTGCGGGCGGCAGAGCGGCGCATTGATAGAGCCGCTGCCTCACAGCACAAGAAACCCGGGTTTGATCCTGACTATGGGTGCTGTCTGTGCAGTTTGTATGTTCTCCCTGTGACCGCGTGGGTTTCCTCCAGATGCTCTGTTTTTTTTCCCCATATCCCAAAGACATGCAGGTCTGTAGATTAATTGGCTTCTGTAAATTGCCCCTAGTGTGTAGGATGCAGAACTAGGATAGCATATAAGTAACGTAGAACTATAGAACTCTGGGTGATTGATGGGGAGCACAGACTTGGTGGGCTGAAGTGTTTGCTTCCATGCTGTATCTCTAAACTAAAAAAGTCAGGCACAGTAAGTTGCAACCAAACATGATGTGAAAACTCTGATCTTGTGCTCTTCCGGTTTGCGTGGTTTTTCTATTTGCGCAAAAACGATACGATAGCGCTACGATTTTGGCCACCTCACTCACCATTCTCCTGTGCTGCAAGTGCAACAAGTTTCGTTCCGATCTATGGTATATTTTAAAAGTTATTAAGGTTTAAAAATATTTTTAAACGCGCATGCGCAGATTGGTGTCTTCGCCTGTCAGTCAGCGCCACGCAGATTGGTCTCCTTTCCTGTCAGTCAACGCCACGGCCGGGACAGCGATGCCCCTTCCTGCACCCTGGCCTCTCCCCTCCTCACAGTAACTTGTCTACCGTCTCCCCCACCACTGGTCCTGTCTCTCTCTTCCTCACTCACCCCACCCTCTGCAGCAATGGCGGTCGCGTCCACCCGCCCCCACGGGTGAATGGCTGCGACCTTCCATCTCCTCCGCCGCCGCTGCGGTAACTCACCCTCACGGCCCTCTCGGAGATCTTCTCCACCAGCTCGTCGAAACTTGTGGTGCCCACCATGACAAACACCGACTCCATCCCCCCCCACGGTCCGGGCTGGCGGCGGCAGCGAGCAGGCATGCAAGTAGGCGGGTGGGCAGGGCGGGGATGGGCCGAGCGGCAGCAGCGGGCGGTCAGGACGGGGATGGGCCGTGCGGCGGCTGAGCCGGAGTGGGCAGAGGGAGGTTCGGGTTGCAGGGTGGTCAAGCAGCCGAGCAGTTTGCGCGGAATTTGAGTCACACACACACACAATGCAAACTGGTCCAATCGTCAAGTCAACGGGATCTAAACCACAGCTAACAATGAATGACCTGTGGAGGAAGGAACTGCAGATGCTGCTTTTTATGGAGGGGGGAAGGGACTGACTGAGGGTAGGGGAAAGGAGAGGGAGGGAGAGGTGAAGGAGGGTTTGGGGGACGGGAGGAGGAGAGGGGAAAGATCCTGGGGAGGTGAGGAGGGAGTGAGAGGATTGAGGGAGTGGAGGGGGTAGGGAGGGAGAGGGGGGAAAGTGGAGGAGGTGAGGAGGGAGACTGGGGGAGGAGGGGGATTAGAGTGAGAGGCAGTGGGGAGTGGGGGAGGTCAGGAGGGATAGTGGGGGGGATAGGGGGAGGTGAGGAGTGGGGGATAGAGGGATAGGAGGGGGGTAGGGAGGGGAGAGGAGTTATGGAAGGAGTAACTGATGGTAGGAGAAAGGAGAGGGAGGGAGAGCTGAGGGAGGGATTGGGGAGGGGAGGAGGAGAGGGGAAAGAAGAGGGAGGGTGAAGAGGAGAGGGAGAGAGTGCTGGGGGATGAGGGGAAATGAGCCGCGCCTGCGTAGTAGGGGGCTATGCGTGAGTGGTGGAATATAGCGTTGGGGGAACTGGTTGCGTTGCGTCTAGTTTATTATTAACGCTGAGTGATGGATAAATAATTATCAGGATAACTCTTCTTCAAAATAGTGCCTGGATCTTTTAGTTCCAATTGAGAGCATGAGTTTAACATCTCATCTCAATGTTTAATATTAAAGTGCAAGAAGCTGCAGCACTCAGCTCTCCCCCAGTTACACACTGAAGTGTCAGCCTTCACTTTCACACTCGAGTCTCTGGAGTGGGACTTGAACATAATTTTCTAACTCAGATGAGAGAATGATCAACAAAGCCAAACCAAGAACACTTTATTAAATCTCCTTTTTGACTTCTCTGCTCCAGTAGAAACCATATTTGAATCATGCTTAACCCTGCTAGGGTAGACAGTCAGAACCTTTTCCCCAGTGTGGAAATATCAAAGACTAGAAGGCATATCTCTGAAGAGGGGAAAAGTTTTAAGGAGTTGTGCAGGTCTATTTACACAAGAGGTTGTGGGTGCCTGGAATGTGCTCCGGGATAGTGGTGGAGGTAGATACGATAGTGGCATTTAAGAGACATAGGTAGGCACATGGATGTGGAGGGAATGGAAGGATATGGAGCACATGCAGGCAGAGGAGATTAGTTTATCTTGGCATCATGTTCGGCATAGACATTGTGGACCAAAGGGCCTGTTCCTGTGCTGTACAATTCCATGTTCTTAGCTTTAGTTATTAAATACATAATTGACAATTTTGCATCAATTGCGTAATTTACTGTGAGTAGATTTATTATGCAAATCTAACCATCAGTCTGAAGAAGGGTCTTGACCCAAAGTCACCCATTCCTTCTCTCCAGTTTTGCAGTTCTTTCCTACATGTAATTCCTATAAATCGCTTGCTACTATAGTGGTAAATACGGTAAGTGAATAACATTTTATAGCGACCCACTTAGATATTTGTCTCATTTTCAAACAACCAAACTGTTGATGGAGGATGTAGTCTGTCTCTGTATGGAGATTATAATCAGATGAGTTTCTAGATGTATTTACATCAATTAGATGAGAAAGAGTCCTCCAAATATCTTCGTGAAAGGAAATTTATTTCATCCAGAGAGTGGTTAGAATGTGGAATTGACATTGATGCATTAAAGTGCGAGAAGAAAGGCAAGATTTAAGTGCCAAGAGTCAAGACTGTTTTAGCGTCATATCTACCAACTACAGAACAAAGAAATTCTTAGAAAATACAGAGACAAAGTGCTGGAGTAACTCAGCGGATCAGGCAGCATCTCAGGAGAACATGGATAGGTGACAATGGACAATAGAAAATAGGTGCAGGAGTAGGCCATTCAGCCCTTCGAGCCAGCACCGCCATTCAATGTCATGGCTGATCATCCCCAATCAGTACCCCGTTCCTGCCTTCTCCCCATATCCCCTGACTCCGCTATCTTTAAGAGCCCAATCTAGCTCTCTCTTGAAAGTATCCAGAGAACCGGCCTCCACCGCCCTCTGAGGCAGAGAATTCCACACTCACAACTCTCTGTGAGAAAAAGTGTTTCCTCGTCTACGTTCTAAATGGCCTACTCTTTATTCTTAAATTGTGGCCCCTGGTTCTGGACTCCCCCAACATCGGGAACATGTTTCCTGCCTCTAGCGTGTCCAAACCCTTAATAATCTTATACGTTTCACAGAGTGCTGGAGTAACTCAGCGGGTCAGGCAGCACCTCTGGAGAACAAGGACATGTGACGTTTTGGGTCGAGACTGCAACTAAAACAGTCTTTGGTTGATATAAAATGATAAGATCAGACAGGGAGATGTTTGTGTGGAGCATTATTTAGGTGTAACTAAGTCAGGCTGAATGCCCTGACGGCACTGTGAGTTCTAGACTCATGTACTTCTTCATCAGATGCAAGCAACTAATTGCGATACTTGGATCGGTAAATCAATACTTCATTGGAATCACTGGTTCCTGTTATTTTGTTTTATCTTTAGTTTTTCCCAAATAAATGTAAAATCATATATTTTCAAATGAAAATGCTCTCTTCTGGGATGAAGTAAATCTTGCATATTTCATCACATCACACGTTGAGAACATTATTAGGAAGTTATTTTCTCATTTTACAGGTTAGGGTTTCCTGCTTTACAGGTTGGCAGCTTTGTCAG
This sequence comes from Malacoraja senta, assembly GCA_038087875.1. Classification (NCBI taxonomy): domain Eukaryota; kingdom Metazoa; phylum Chordata; class Chondrichthyes; order Rajiformes; family Rajidae; genus Malacoraja; species Malacoraja senta. The sequence continues at coordinate 94,135 of JAXLNO010001724.1, forward strand.
GATGACCTGACTAGGAATGTGAACTGATGTTGTTTTGAACTGTAAGGACTCTGTCTTGTAAAATAATTCCTCTTTTGTTATTTCTGACTTTCCTGATACCAGGGGAGGAAGAGAAGCTGACTGTGTCATGAAGTAACAGGATGTAGGTAAGCAAAATTAATTGATTCAAAGATCTAGCTTGGAAAAGGGCCCTTCGGCCCACTGAGTCCACAATGACCATTGATCACCTATTCACACTAGTTCCATGATAAAAGGACACAAAGTGCTGGAGTAACTGAACAGGTTAGGCAGCACCTCGAGAGAACATAGATAGGTGACAAATTACTTCTTCAGACTGATAGTCTGCAGAAGGGTCCTGAACTGAAACGTCGCCTAGTTATGTTTTCCAGCGATGCTGCCTGACTGGCCGAGTTACTCCAACACTTTGTGTACTTTTATGTAAAATTAGCATCTGCAATCTCTTGTTTCTAATTCTGTAATCCCACTTTCACATCCACTCCCTATATATTAAGAGCAATTTTACAGAGGCCAATTAATCTACAAACCGGCACGTCTTTGGGATATGGGAGCAAACTGAAGCACCCGGAGGAAACTAATACGGTCATGGGGAAAACATGCAAATTCCACATAGACAACACTGGAAGTCAGGATTGAACCCGGGTTTCTGGCACTGTGAGGTAGCAGCTCTGCCAGCTGACGATGATGACAAGAATCAGGACTAAAATTTAAAGGTGTAGGAAATGTCTGTATGATAACTCAGTTTGATTTAAGAATTGTCACCTAAACTCCAGAGACTGTCAATCCCATTCAAAGCCTCAGCTGGTGGAGGATGCTCTTGAGGCATCATTCAAATCTTCTGCACATCTCAAAATTAAAGATTTTAATTCCTAGCCACAAGAATCAAGAATCTGAAATAATTAGTTCCTGGAAAATAAAACCTTAATTGTTGGCAAAGTGTTATTGAAAATGCCTGTTAGCACATTCACCCAAAATTAAAACATGAATTTATTAATAATAATTTGAGACTGTCTTATATAGGAAGGAATCTTTACTTCAATTTACATGTCATATATGGGAACTTATTTTTTTGTGAGAATTATTTAAATCTCCCTAAGATTGTCCCCTCCCACTGAATGCTACTTGATGTGGTAAAGTCATTATATTACTGAATAAGGTTTTAATATGCAGATGGTTATCAAGGCAGATTTTAATTTCCTGTCTGTATTTTTTAAACTGTTTTTACCTACTTAATTTTAAATTCATCACTATGCTTTTTTAGTTTCATAGTTCAAAAATATCTCTGCCTATAAGGCACCCAGTATGGGCAATGTAAGTTTGCTCAACGTATAATGAAAGAACAGTCCCCCAAATTCTGTGCACTGTGCAATCTACGGAACTCAAGATTGAATTCACTGATTTCAGATAACTAATCTTTTCGTGTCAGAACTGACAAGTTCTGATATAAAATCATTAACCAAATCATTAGCACAACAAAGTGCTGGAGAACTCAGCAGATCAGCAGCATATGTGGAGATCATGGATTGGCAATATTTCAGGCCGGGACACTTCTTCAGACTGAAGTAGGGTCTTGATCCGAAACATTACATAAACATGTTCTCCAGAGATGCTGCCTCTCCGCTGAGTTACTTCAGCATTTTGTGTCCTTTTTTACCTTAAGAGGTGCTTGTTTTTCCACTTCTCCCCAAATCTTAATTCTATTTCTCTCTCCTCGGATGCTGCCTATGCTAAATATTTCCGTATCTTTCTGTCTTTACTAACCGACAACCTAATAAAACTAATCTAAATGATGTAATTGCTGTGTTTCAATTTTTTTCTGCCTCTAAATTGTCTTATAATATTGAAATGTTCCCATCCTTTCAATTTTACACATATTTGTAATTTCACAGAATTTAATGTTAAAAGAAATGGGTGATTTTTAGACTGCTTAATTCAATTCTACTAAAAGTAATAATTCTAACCATATGCCTTGTTTGAATTTTCCTGATAAAATCTCAATACAATACTCATCCTTCTTGCACTTGTAATATTTTAGTGAACAATTGAACATTTTCCAATTTAAACTGATACTGTTTAAATACAATAGCATATGTTTAGCAGAAACTTGGCTTTGTTTAAAGTTCCTCCTACTACTGTAACAACATGATTTTTTTCTCTTACTCTGCTTCCTGCCCCAGATATCCTCATGGCTTCTGAGTGAAATTGCTGATCCCTGCCAAACGTCTGCTGTGGGCATGTACCAAAATTGAGACCAGCCCGTCTTACTTCGCATTACTAGTTACTAATCGTTTGGCTTTGTTTACTTTAAGATGAATCCAGACCTCAAATCCAGGGCCTACATATGAGAGGGACGTGTGATAATGTGTGTCTGGCCCATATCACATCGCTATTTGTGCAGCCTGCAGTGTGTGATTGACTCTTGCACTTCTTTCAGTTTACAACATTGACTCAATTTCAAATGTCTCTACACTGCAAATGGACATATTGATATTGCAAAAAGTTTAATTTAAAGAGAACCCTTCACTTACAAAGATCTATCAACCTCAGTTTTGACATATGATATTGTCCTTAAACCATCTTTCAAAGGAAAGAATCCTACATCACATTTGATAGTTAACAAGGCAGCTCTTACAAAATAAAATTTAGTTATTAAAATAACCAGAATACTTAGATAAGGCTCATATGTAACGCAGGTCTTATCAAGCCAATGATTACTTTCAGATGGCAGCTGAGAGAGGTGACTTTTTGAGGCATCTACACCAGGCGCTGCCTCAAGAAGGTGGCATCTATCACCTACGATCCTCACCTTCTGGGCCATGCCCTCTTCACGCTGCTACTGAGGGCAGGTCGTACAGAGGCCTGACGTTCCACACCACAAGGTTCAGGAACAGCTGCTTTCCTACAAGTATCAGGTTCTTGAACTAACTTGCTAATCCTACTTCAGCAATAGAACACCAGACTACCTCTTGCACCTCTTGTTTTTTGCTTCTTTGCACGTGATTTTTATTGTACAGTCTTCTTTCTCTTTATCGTCTTGCAGAATTTTAAGTGTAATTTTATGCATAATTTATGGCTAATCTATGTTCATGAGTCTATGTGCCTGTGATGCTGCAAATAAGACCTTCATTGTACCTATACCTCTATGTACTTGTACACATGACAATAAACTAGACTTGACTTGATTATGTTGCACATGATTTCTAATCAGTAAAGGAATGGCAACCAGGTAAACTGAACAAGAGTGTCTTTGGTAAGATCCCACCTTCCATTTACATTTATTGTTTTCAGCCTCGGCTGACTCCCTGTCCTCCATTAAACTCTTTTCTTTCCTTAAATTGTTCTCATCCAGTAATCTCTTCCACCATCACTCAGTGATCTGCCAAATGAGAATTTGCCATATGAGCTTCTTCTGGTACCCATCTGCACAATTGGTGACCAATCATACAGCACCTACTTCCCTAACCTTCCCATCTTCCTCCTTGGTTTCAGAAACTACAACCCATCTCTTTCACCATATTATTCCATCCTACCCACCCTAACCTCTCCTGGTTTAGGAACAGCTCCATCCAAGATAGCAGAGTTGTGGACGTAGCCCAGAGCATCATGCAAACTAACCTCCCTTCTATTGACTCCATCTACACTTCACGCTGTCTCGGCAACGCCACCAGCATATCAAGGACTAGTCACACCCCGGTCACTCCCCCTTCTCCCCTCTCCCATCAGGCAAGAGGTACAGATTTTGAAAATGCATACCTCCAGATTCAGGGAGTTTCTTCCCAGTTGTTGTAAGGTGACTGAACCGTCCTCTCATCGGCTAGAGTGTGGTCCTAACATCCCATCTGCCTCATTGGAGACCTTTGAACTATCTTTAATTGGACTTTATCTTGCACAAAATGTTGTACCATTTATCCTTTATCTGTGCACGTGGATGGCTTGATTGTATTCATTATAGCCTTTTCTTTTACTAGATAGCATGCAAACAAAAGCTTTTCACTGTGCTTCGATACACGTGACAATGATAATAAATTAAACTAATCTAAACCAAACAAACAATTTTACTGCTTTTTTCTTCCACTTGAGCACTTTTGACAGTTCTGTCCACGTAAGGGATGGTGGCAAAATGTGATTGACTTTTTTAAATAATTGGACAGTGTCATTGAGCCATGTGGGTGGAAAAATAGCTAATCTTCTTACTGCTGCTGATGAGTGGGAAAATATGAATAAGGTGAAGTTCATTCATGAAACTGCAGAAACAAGGAGCTGCAGATGCTGGTTTACAAAAAAAATACACAAAGCACTGGAGTAACTCAGCGGCCTAAATTTGGAGAATTCAATATTTACACCATTGGGCTGTAAGCTACCCAAGCTGCATATGAGGTGAAAATGCAGCATGTTTTGCTTTTACATTTTGACAAGACTAGCATCGCTTGTCCATAATGCCGCTCAGCTGAGTGGTTTCCTGTCTGCTTTAGAGGGCAGTGACGAACCTTGGGTGACATAGCAGCTCAATCATGTGAGGATCATAGTTTCGAGGAAATGTTGAGACAGTAAAACATTGAGTACAAATGGAGGGAAATTAATTTGAGTCTGGTTAGGCCAGTTTTCTGGTTATCATCCTTTAGGAATGATGTGAACAATGAAGGGATGTGCTGGAATGATTGGTTGTAAATAGGTTGACTGTAAAAAAGATGTGGATTGTGGAAATGTTTTTTTCTTTTCAATAAAACATAAAGTGCTGGAGTAACTCATCAAGTCTGGTATCTGTGGACAATGTTTCTGGTCGGGACCTTTCTTCAAACATTGTAGTAGGGAGTTTAAGCTGGAAAAGAGGTGGAGGTGGAACAAAGCCTTGCTATAGATAGGTGGATGCAGGTGGGGAGGGTGATTTGGGGGGGGGGGGGGGGATGATTGCCAGAAGGGTGGACAAAGGCCAGAGGTGAATAGGAGGGAAAAATAAGGAAGGAAGAGGAGTGAAACATTAGAAAGGAATGAAGAAGATTTTCATAAATAAATGGAGCATTCTGATTTGAATTTTAAAAACCTCAAGTTCTTCAGCTGTGGTTTTACTGACCTTATATTATAACACTTGAAAAATACTTAATAGAAGTGAATTTAGTTAGGGTTAATTTTGAATCAAAATAGCTTGTAGATACTACATAAGTCAATTGCTTTCTATTTCACTGAATTTATTTTTGTTTACCTGTTCTGAGAAAACATTAAAATCTGACAAAGCAGCCCTAACTCTCAGTGGAGCAATATATTTTGGGTCATTAATTATATTGCACTCCTAAAAGAAAACGTAATGCATCCACTTCTAAAACTTACAGATTTCTTAATTACCAGGTGGAAATAATCTGAATCAGATCTTTAAAATGTGATGATACAGCATGGAACATTATCTGCATGATTATCATTTGTGCAAGGAAAAGATATCAGCACACCCTTGGAATTATGAACTTGCCCAGAAATTGTTATTTCTTATGTAAACAGAACCTGTTTTTATTTCATTTTAATAGCGGTATTCAATAAGAGGGAGTAGGTTCTTTCTTGAAAATAATTTATGACTTGGCTTTAGCAATGATTCATGGAAAAAAAAACCACTGTGCAACTAATCTCAAATAATGTTGTTTTCATCCTCTTTAATCCAAGACACAAGAGACTGCAGAGGCTGGAATCTTGAGCAAAACACACAGTGCTCAAGGAACTCAACAGGTCAGGCAGCATCTGAGGAAGAATGCTGAAGAAGGGTACTGAGCCGAAAAGTCGCCTGTCCATTCCCTCTCCGGATGCTGCCTGACCCATTGAATTACTCCAGCACCTGTGTTTTGCTCCTCTTTATTCTGTTAGGTAATTTATATTGAATGTGTTTCCATGCCTTTGACAAGCAGAGTATGCTGTTTGCAGAGGATATAGAGGATAAAGGAAAAATTAACAACTTATCTTGTCATACTCTTTCATAATTAGGTCATCCCTTAACTTTCAATCTGTTGTTAAAAATAAATCCAATTTATTTAAATTAATCCTTCAGTGATAACATCCTACTAAATTTATCTTTAGCTTTTTTCATTGCTGGTGGCTCTTTCAGTAATATTTCTTAGAATTTCAGTGGTACAGCATGGAAATAAGGCCTTCCTGTTAACGTCCACATTGGCCACAGATCATCCATTCACACTAGTTCTATGTTATCCCACTTTCTTATTGACTCTCTACACACTAGGGATAATTATGCAGCCAATTAACCTACAAACCTAATTGTGACCTCTTTAAATAGTGCAGGCGAATCCAGTTTTGCGGGAGTCACAGGGGAATATCCCTGCTTCTGTTACAAAGAGGGTTGTCACCAGAATCTTCATAGCTGCCTCCTGAGACTCCCCATATCTGAAGGATTCGGACCCAAAACGTCACCCATCCTTTTTCGCCAGAGATGCTGCCTGACCTACTGAGTTATTTCAACACTGTGACTATCCCCAAATCACAGTATCAATTCTGTCCATTTTGTGACATAATGACATAACTGTGTGACAACAATAAGAGAAATGCAGGGAGCGGAATCAACCACGACATAGGGCCTTGATGATCTCACACAAAACTTTAACTCCATCAGTCAAAAGGGACTGCAGCATATTTCTTAAATGTGGTTGCCTGCTGAAATTTGTCATTATTGTTCATCTACTTCATGATGGTATGCAACATGTGATCTTTTTCAATGGATTCAGTGCAGACGAGCATCAAATAGAAGCAAAATACAAAGTGCTGCAGTAAAGGGCCTGTCCCACCGTACGAGGTAATTCAAGAGTTCTCCCGAGTTTTCCTTGATTCGAACTCGGAGAATTACGGTAATAGCCGCTCGTAGGTACTCGGGGCTCTCGTGGACATTTTTCAACATGTTGAAAAATCTTTATGAGTCTTCATGAGCTTACCGCGTTTCCCGAGTACCTGCCATTAGCGTTACGAGCCGCTAAGAGACGTCCCGAGCTCTGATGTACCCTCTACGTACATTCTACGTGCTTACCACGAGTTTGATTTTTTTAAAACTCGGGAGAGCTCTTGAATTACCTCATACAGTGGGACAGGCCCTTAACTCAACAGGTCAGGCAGAGTCTGTGGAGGGAATGGATAGGCGACGTTTCGGATCGGGATCCTTCTTCAGCCAGTTAAGACTCTGCCATCATCCCAGCATTGTTCTCAGCCCCTTTCATAGCTGGAATGGAATTAATTTATAGGACAAATTTATATGCAAATTATATTTATATTAATTTATAGGCAAAACTGTCAACATGTGTTGCCCCCACTCTAGAACCATCCACCCCAACATCAGTAATTGAAATGTACTCTGCAATATTATCCACACATTTGTATCGTTGCCAGAGCTCTAGCCTGATCTTTCAATTCTGGTCCAGAATTTAGAACCTAGAACAGTACAGCACAGGACAGGCCTTCAGCCCACAATTTCCATGCCCAACATGAAACTAATTTCATCTGCCTGCATGTAATCCATTTCCCTCCATTCCCTGCACAATCATGTGTCTTTTACGGCCTTATTGTGTCTGCCTTAAACACCATCCCTGGCAATGCATTCCAGGCACCCATCACCCTCAGTGTAAAAACTAGCCCCACACATCTCTTTTAAATTTTGCCTCTCTCGCCTTGAGGCTATGTGCGCTAGTCTTTGAATTTTCCATTCTGGGAGAATGGTTCTCACTATCTACCCTGTGTTTTTTCAAGCATTTCTGTTTCTGTTTTAGATTTGAGCATCTGCAGTTTTATTTGTTTTTTCAGGCAGTCAGTATCCTCAACCATGCCAACATCCCCAATATTGATTTCCTAATTACATTAAGTCCACTCTGTTGGGCAGGCCATATGTTTGCTTGCCTGATACAAAATCCTGAAATGGGTACTCTATTCTGAGCTCAGCCAGGTGGCCAGTGAAAAAGATTCAAGGATGTTCTCAAAGCTTAGTTGAAATAATTAAATCTCCACAAAATTGTAGAAATCCCTGGTCCGTGACAAAATGAAGAACTAAGAACATTGTGTCTATATGTCAAAAGCCCAAAGAAGACTAATGTAAATATCAGAAGGAACGCATCATCTACCAAACTTCTCATCACCCAACCCACCATCTTGAGGCCAATCAGTAGAGAGTCCACGGGTCTCACATTAACTGCATCAGCTACCTCAAACCCCACAGAGCTGGAATGGAAGCAATGTATTCTAGATCCCAAGGAACTGCCTCAGAAGAAAGAGGAGTACCCTTCCTGAAATAATTTGGTGCAAGACTTACACAACACTCTCCCTTGCCACTGTGAAGTCCTTCCCCACAATGCGTAGTTTATTTCCACAAATGATTTTTGATTTTCAACCACTGAATCTGACCTTTTTGCACATAATTAAATGCATCTCGTTCATTCAACACCCAGACACAATTGTTGCAAAAACAATTCAAATCATGAGCTGAGTACAGATTTAGCTTTGCTATTTGTCTCCCCTACCACCCTCACAACCACAAGAAAATTATTGCCAAATTCAGTCTTGCATTTTCTCAACTACAACTTTTGAATTGATCTAAAAATTGATTTCCATTGCAATAATAATTGCATTTTCCCAAAAGAATGTCGTGCCATTACTCAGACGTTTACATGAGCGACTTCCAGTTAAGATTACCTACCATTTCATAGAAAAGAAACAAGCTATAACGTAGGTTGAAATTTATGACAGTTCAATTTCTGTGCGGTTGTTTTGATGGTCATTTTAATGCCCAAGTTTCTTAATTTTGAATAAGACAAGTCCGCACAATTATCTTTAAATTTCCTTTTTAATAAATTATTATAGAATTGGTTATTTCTTCTTTTGCCACAAAGGGGATAAAATAATGCAATATTGCACAGATTTAGATACGTTCCCTTTAGTTGTCTGATCTACCATGGCACTGTTAAACATTTATTCTAATAGAAGTAAAACAGCACTACTGGGATACAACTGAAAATGTAATTGGCTTTTTTCATCAAGTGTTATGATTTATAAAATAACCTCTAAACATTAATATTACATTTGTTAATATTTAGTTTTCTTTTTTTAACATCCATTCCCTACTCACTGTGATTAAATCTTGCATGGTTGACTGTGGTTTTACTGAATGTGCTTTCATAAATCATAGTACAGTCTGTACAATAAGGAGACTGATTAAACCAATAGTTCTTAATATTTTACAACTCAATTTTGGAGACAATGGGTTGAGCCATTTATCTGCTTTTTGGCATAATGTTAAGTTTCACTGCTGCTAATAGTTATTAAATCCAACAAATTTCGATGGATACATGTTGGGGAATCTGTGGAATTAATTGTCTTAGGATGTGAGAATTATTTTACCATTTTCTCAACATAGAAATGTATTCTCGGTAAACCGATGCACTCTCAAAAACTCCAGTCACTGTTATCATTGTTGCAGCAAGATTTCACTACTGCACACAACTGACCTTCCACACTCAGGGTTCCGGGTAGAATTTTAGTTTTATAGATATGGAATGTTATGCAGAGTTACTCTGTTCAAAATGAAAGCTAGACATTTCTGACTGGGAGAGGTACCTTTACAAGAGGCAGATAACATAAATCAGGGACAGTGTGGTCTGTTGGAATAGTTTTGATTCCCACTAGGGATTGCAGCAGACCTTTCCAGGATATTATTGCAGAATTTTAATGTGGATAGGGAGTGTCAACTATTTTTTAGTCTGGGACAGGCTAAACAAATATTAGATTTCTTATTGACCATCTTTTTTCTACTCTTCTTAATTCTGTTCTTCTTAATTCTTGGAATGTGAACCTCAGTGTTAATGGCTTTTATCGCATATCCTCAGTTATCACAATCAAATGGCTTGATAGACATCTAAGGGTGAACCAAATTAGTTTAGGACTGGAGCCCCTTGAGGTAAAAAGTCAGGAAATGGCATCTTTGAAACAATATTAATTAACATGTTTGGATTTGCAACAATTTGACCTCTAGATTTTATTAACCAATAATGGCTTTCTTTTATTTCCAGATGTTTTTATGTTTGATTAGATGTTCTCCAACTGGCATGAGCAGAAATTACACTGAAGAAGGGTTTCGGCCCGAAACGTTGTTTATTTCCTTCGGGATCTGTAGAAGGGTTTCGGCCCGAAACGTTGCCTATTTCCTTCGCTCCATAGATGCTGTGGCACCCACTGAGTTTCTCCAGCATTTTTGTCTACCTTACATAGAACAGACAGGTACAGCACAAGAACAGGCCTTCGGCCCACAATGTCTGTGACGAACATGATGCAAAGATAAACTAATCTCATCTGCCTATACATGACCCATACTCTCCATATTCATTGTCTATCTAAAAGCCTCTTAAATACCACTATCATATCTGCCTTCACTACCACCCCTGTCAGTGCATTCCAGGCTAACACCAATCTCTATGTAAACAAACGTACCCATCTCACTTTAAAGCTACGCCCTCTAGTCTGACATTTCCACTCTGAGAAAAAGGGTTTGACTGTCTACCCTATCTATGCCACTCGTAAAGTTATATATTTCTATCAGGTGTCCTCTCTACCTTTAGCATTCCAGAGAAAACAATCCAAGTTTGTCGAAGCTCCCCTTACAGCTAATACCCCCTAATCAAGGCAGCATTGAATTAACAATTTCTATAGTCTGGACTTGATGACACAACTGCCAAACAACTGCTTCTTCAATACTAATTTAAAGCAGAAGTTTCCAAGCTGTATGTTTCAGGTGCATACGCTGGAGCCTTGTAGGTCAAGTACCAAGTTTAAATGTTATAACGTATGAATTTGAAGTTGCAGTAAGAGGTGTGCTTCTATCCATTCGTGAGACCTTTAGTAAGACTCCATGACTACAAAATCCAAAGGAGAAGCAAAAGAGAAAAAGTATGAGTAAGATTAAAAGTTACTCAGGCTTTTGTATTAGTCATGGCCTGTTGACCATATTTTGGGCACATGGTGCATTTTGGTTACTAAGAGCTGGGGTTAGATAGAATTAGATAGAGCTCTTAAAGATAGCGGAGTCAGGGGATATGGCGAGAAGGCAGGAATGGGGTATTGATTGTGGATGATCAGCCATGATCATATTGAATGGCGGTGCTGGCTCAAAGGGCCAAATGGCCTACTCCTGCACCTATTATCTATTGTGTCTTTGGTTTGAATTGACAGGTTAGATGAAAATAGTCATCAACCATAATAATTAATTATTTAGTGAGGTAAACAGGACCTTGGCAATTCCTTCCCTTCTCAAGCCCTCCAAAATCTGTCTCTGTTCCTATCCGTCTTTCTTTTCAAAAGATTTTTGTGTAGAGCTGTCAACATTGATGAAAAAGTTGAAACTGACATTTATGATCAGCAGGGTAGTAAACTCATTTAAGCATAGGGAGCTGTGTTTATTGTTACAATCGATGTGTATCAAAACACATTGAAAACAAAATAAAAGATTGTTACTTTAATGAGTGGCACGTATGCCTGTTGATGCTATTAATATTTAGATATAGGAAAAAATGCAGTGTTTACAGGAGATTCCTGGGAAACAGGTGTTAGGCCCTCATTCTTGATGATTAGACACAAGCCCTGTGAGTTTAACTAAACGTCATACAATCCTTAAATGTAGTTTTCACTGAAAATGGGTAAATTCAACCACCACTCACTGACAGTCCATCCTTGGTTCCTGCATCACACATGTTGGACCTTCTTCTGTTCCCCAACCAACCCTGTTGAACTTTCTTGGTCTCCTCACTACCTCTGGTTCTCTCGTCAGTTTCCGCAGATCCTCAGCAATCTCACCGACTCCTACTTAATTTTTTGTGTGATCCCTATAAACCCTTCTCTATCTTCACCATCCCTGCCAGATCCTCCTCAGTCAGTAACCATCCCTGCCAGATCCTCTTTGGTGAAAGGGTTTTACTGAACCTTTTCATAACCCTCGCCACCTCCACCAGATCTTTGATTTTCACATTACCCCCACCAGACCCTTCTCAATCACATCATCCCCATCAGATCCTACTCAGTCCCCTCAACACCCCCCACTTGAACCTTCTCAGTACCCCCCCGATACCCATGCTAAATCACCCTTGGAATTCCTTGACCACCATTGAGACATAACTACTGGAGGAACTCGTCAGGGTTGAGAAGCAAATGTGAAGGGAAAGGAATAGAAACATAGAAACATAGAAAATAGGTGCAGGAGTAGGCCATTCGGCCCTTCGAGCCTGCACCGCCATTCAATATGATCATGGCTGATCATCCAACTCAGTATCCCGTACCTGCCTTCTCTCCATACCCCCTGATCCCCTTAGCCACAAGGGCCACATCTAACTCCCTCTTAAATATAGCCAATGAACTGGCCTCAACTACCCTCTGTGGCAGAGAGTTCCAGAGATTCACCATTCTCTGTGTGAAAAAGTTTTTCCTCATCTCGGTCTTAAAGGATTTCCCCCTTATCCTTAAGCTGTGACCCCTTGTCCTGGACTTCCCCAACATCAGGAACAATCTTCCTGCATCTAGCCTGTCCAACCCCATAAGAATTTTGTATGTTTCTATAAAATCCCCTCTCAATCTCCTAAATTCTAGCGAGTATAAGCCAACGAAGAATAGTTGACATCTTCGTTGAGACCTTGCATCAGGACCCTCAGCAGTCCATTCATCACCCTGCTTGGTCATCGCACCACTTCTGCTGGACCCTCCTTGATGTCTCCACATCAACGCCATGGATCCCTGCACATCATGCCAGACCTTTCTGGTACCTATACCATTCACATCAGACCCCACCACAATCCCACTAGACCTTACATGACATCGCTGCTGGACCTTCCTTGGACCCCAACAGTACAACTGGTGGGGTCCAAGGACCTACCCTGGACCTGTGCCGAATCCATCACACTCCCCCACACTTTGTCTACCTCTTCCCTCTCTTGTAACTCCTCTCTCTTGTATCATACTTCATTTTTGGTCCCACCCATATCTCCTCCCTCCCTCCCTCCCTTGGCTCGCTCGCTCCTGCATCGCCCCCCCCCCCCCACCCCCCCCCCACACAGAGCACGGGCGGCCGTTGAGCGCGAGCTCCAACTCGAACCCGAGCTCGAGCGCGGCGGCGGTTGTTCGTTCAGCGAGGGAGGGGGAGGGGGAGGGGAGGGGAGGGGAGGGGAGGGGGGGTGAGAGACGAGAACGCGCAGGCGCACAAGCTGCCGGCCGAGGGAGAAAAAAAGGCAGCGAGGGGAAAAAAAAAGCCCGGAGCGGCCGAACGGCGCCTGCGCGGCGCGTCTGGGTCGAAGTGCGCAAGTGCTCGGGGCTGTAAAGCCTTAAAGCTGGCAAGTCCTGAATGGTAAAAAACAGGCGTCCCGGACCGCTGACTCGAGGATTTCCATTGCAGCAAGCAAAGTTTTTACCGAGCCACTTGCTCCGGCTGTCTCCATGCTGGCCGCGGGCCTGCATTGTTTGGTTTTGTGAGGAAGGAAGAAGGAAGAGGTGGTGGTGGTGTGATTATATATTTTAATTTTCCCCCTCCCTTTTTTTTCCGGAGGTAATTTTTCTGCCTCCGATTTTTTTTTTTTTTTTGGAGGGGGGGAGAGGGAGGGAGGGAGGGAGGGAGGGGACTGTTGAAGAGAGGAATATGGAGGGCCCGCGGTGCAGCGGGCAGAAGCAGAGGCGATCGCGCTCTCACCGGGATCGGGCGAGGAGGAGGGAGGGTGCGAGCCGCGGCGCCCGGCCCCACAGCCCTTCGTCGGGCTCTGAACGGGACGAGAAGCCGAGCCCCGGCCAGGCGCCGGCCAGCGCGGCCCCCTCCCGCTGCTGCCGGCCTCCCCGCCGCAAGAGGAGGGCATCCAGCTCTCAGGAAGAGGACATCATCGACGGCTTTGCCATCGCCAGCTTCGCTACTCTGGAGGCTTTGGAGGTAAGAAGAGACAGCCGTCCCCTCCGCTGCACCACCGGGGCTGCTTCCTTTATCCACTCCCTCCTTCATTCCCTCCTTTCCTCCCACCTTCTCGTTCTCCCTCCCTCCCTCCTTCTAACCCACACCAGTAATACCCGTGCCCTTTGCAACTGACAGTCCAGTCAAATGCCACTTTACCCGGCCCTGAAACCCCCCCAGTGCGCACACAAGGAAGCCTTATTGTCAGGTTGTTGCTGTCCTTGTATTTATCTTCCAAAAAAAAATCTGCACTGTTTGCAAAATAATAGGCAGTAAAGCTGTCATAGTTTAAAAAAAATATTTCCTAGTTTTACTTAATTTCTCTCTGCTGACTTTTTTTGGGGAGGTGGGGTTGGAGAAAAATAAAAGCCATCATCCAAGTAGATATCGAATTGACAACGTACAAGATGAGACGGTCAAATGTTGGCAGAAGGGAATTGTCAACTTTTAGTGACGCCATGAATCTTCTGAAACTGATGTTGGTTATGTAAAACGGCGATGAAATAGAACTTCTGATCTGGCATAATCAGTTTGGGGGGGAAATATTGTTGTGATTCTGTGCAGTTTTACTGATTTTTTTTTTTCTGATTACAAGATTTTTTCATCTTTGATTACACCGTTTTATCTTTGGGAACACTAATGCTACTAAGTTATTCAGTGTGATTTTTGGATGTACTTGTTAGTACATTTAGTGCTGCCTAATGTTTTAAATTAGTGGGATTTGAGGAGTTGTAAATTTAGACTGTAATGCTTTTTAGTTGTCAAATAACTTTCATCTTCCCACAACCCTCTCCCCCCCCCCCCTCCACACACACACACAATGGGGGGAGTTGGAAGTGTATGCAGATTGTTAGCTGTCTTAAATATTTTATTTCATTAACGTTTTTGTGTTCTAATATTTTGTCAGCATGCTCCACTCCCTCCACCCTTTCATCCCCTCTGAGGTTACAGTGTGCACAACATATTTAACACTTCTTCTAAAATTAACACAAGATATGACAATTTAAAAATCTTTTCTGTGATGGCTGGTCGAAATTATTTTAATCTTAGAGAGATTTTGGATTCTTCACTTTCGAACTTGTGGAATAGATTTTCAGGAGCTTTTTTTTTTAAAAGACATAGATTGAAACACAAATTCAAGTATGCTCAAATTTGTTTTATAAACTTGGACTTGGTGTTCTATATTAGTGTGTGGAAAGGATGTATCATAGTCAGTTGGTGACTGTTTCATTGTCAGTGTCCTGGACATAGGCCATGTTTGTCAGCAGATTTTTATTTACTAAACTAGATCTGGAAAGTTATTTTTACATTTTATTATTTGCCAACTCAATTTTTTAAGTCTTTTGTATTTTCTAGAAACCCAGAGATATTTCCTGTGATGTTAATTCTATTGTGAAGTAAAATATATTTCAAAAATATTGATGCTTTGGATGAAACGTTATTGCTGTGTGACCAGGTTTTGTTCCTTCCCAGAGATGAAAGTAAAATGCTCTAAGTTATAAGGGTCACAACACAGAAATGCAGTAAAACATTTACATAATGCTATTTTGGAATATGTATACAACAGGTGAAAGAGAAATTGAGGTTAAAACAAATTGTGAAGTGTGTGCAGTACAATTGAAGTTGGCTTTGTTGGATGTTTTCTGGTATTTGAAGGCTATACCAAAATAGCAACTTGCATCTAATGATTCAGTGAAGCAAATGCCAATTCCCTGTGATAGCCTGAATGTATAAACATCAGGATGATGGTAATTTCTGAACTAAAACTGTGACTGAAATATTTAATTTAATTGGATACTTTTTGTCATGTTTGATGGATAAGATTATGAGCATGTATTTTCTTGGGTTGAGAGAAATTTTAGGGAAAGTGCTAAAATTGTTCCTTAATTTTATTGGATAGCTTTAAAGTTGTGGTTTGACATGAATGTGACAGCTTCCATTGTAACTGGTGTATTTTTGTGACTGAGCATATAGGTTCAAACTTTTATTCAAAAATACTAATTTGAGGAAGTCAATGTGGTGACTGAAATGCATCTATCTTCAATTTATGTGGGGATACTTAACCACAATGTGGCATTTGACTAGTTTGGGGGGGAGGGGGGAGGGAGGGAACAGATTAATGTTTTAAATTGCTACTGCCGAAGTAAATGGTTCCAAATTTACTGGTTACCTTTGAGGGGAATTGTAAATAATACTTCGAATTATGCCTAATTGCTTTCATTTAGAAATGTTACAATTTACTGGCTTTAACTCTACCTTTCGAAGTGAAATGTATAGAAGAAATGACTCCTACATTGTGATTTTTTTTTGTTGAGATACACTGTCTAGCAAGCAGTCTTTTGGTGACTGTTTTGCAAGTGTTGCATATTGTACAATCTGAGAATTTTGCCTGCTCTTTGCAGGAATTGCTGAATTGATGCAGAATTTGTAAAGAAAAATTCCATACTTTCAGGGGATTTTCAACTGTACATTCCCTGATGATAGCTATGGGAGTGTGTTCATTTATTAAATTGGTTTTTAATTTGGCTTGGTAATTTTTGTTCTTCAGTACAAAGGGATTTATTTTAAAAATCTGATTTGATTGGAGTTTGTCATTTAATTCTATAACCTCACCACAAATTGCTTTAATTGGACTCTGTGTTTATAGTATGCAGGGGGGGAGGCCATTCAGCCCTTTGACTATTTGATGAGATGGTTAATCTGTGTCCTAACTGAAAAGTACCAAATCTCTTCAACCTTGGATAGAACATTTATCAATTGAGCGGGTTTCTGTTTTTGATGGAGGAGGGTCTGACACTTCCACTACCTTTTTTGGTAAACCATGTCTGGTAATTTCTCTCTCGAAAGTCTTGGTTCAGATACGACTTAAACTCATCAGCGTAAAAAGGTTATGAAGTTGCCCCTGCTTTAAAAATTCTTCTTATGACCTATATTAATTGAAGTTAAAATAAAAATGCTAGTAATGTATTATAAATCTTTTTGCTCCTGCTAGTTTCAAAGGCTCTTTATTTGTCACATACACCAATTGGTGTAGTGAAATGCAGATTGCCATTGCAGCACATTAAAAAGAATACAACATAACAATAATAAAGAAATTTAAACATAAAAACATCCCCCACAATGGTTCCCCATTATGAGGGAAGGCACAAAGTCCAGTCCCCATCCCCATGTCCACCCATAGTCGGGCCTATTGCGGCCTCCGCAGTCGCCTTTACGGAGGCCCGATATTCCAGGCTCTTCTCGCCAGGTGATGGTGCTCCGGTGTCGGGACAGTTTGTGTGTTCTGTCAAAATCTGAGGTCGAAGTAAAGTATAGTTGAAGATGTTGCACACTGAGTTTTATTGGGTGTATAAAATTCCATTTCTATTTTACAGTTTTAATTATGCAAAACTTTCTTTGGCAAAGGTTCATAGGATTTTTTCCATCTATGTAGCTAGATTGGAATTTGGAATTTTATATTAGCATAACGCAAAGAACAAGTGTCATATTTTGAAGTGAAATTGGAGTTGATGTTAAGGCATTTAACAATTGTGTAGATATAAATACATTTTGATGAATGGAGATTTTCTTGTCTGAACTAAAGCTGAGAAAATGAATTGGATCTAAGTGGGTAGACTGAGCTTATTCCATCTTAAACATTTTTTGGGGTCAAAAAAGGGGAGATCAACACAAACTGTCCCTTAATTCCCAAAAGACTACAAATTTCTGCAATGTAGTATTGTAACATTGGGTTCTCATTGTGTTACAACTGGAAAAGATGCAGAATTTTGATAGTTCTTTACTTTTATGTTTGACATAAATTTGGCTCGGTTTTAATCTTGCCTTATGTGGTACTACAGTTGGTTCAGTTCAGATTGTTACTTTGATTTGGGTAGCCTTGTGTTTTAACATTAAGTATATACGATATAGAAAGAGGAGTAGACTATTTGGACCTTGCTCAGCCATTGCACTATCTCATATTCCTTGATCTCTTTCGTATCCAAAAGCCTATCAATCTTAATTTGAAATTTTCCCAGTGGCTGAGGCTCCTCTGCCTGCTTGGATAGAGAAGGCTTTAGATTTTCTGATCTGAGTAAAGAAATTTAATATGTCCTAATGTACAGCTCATTATTTTGAGTCTAACCTCTGGTTGAAGATGTCTTTTTCTCCTGCACCTGTCCTATTAAAGAACTTCTAAACTCTTAGTGTTGTATGCTTAGTCTGTTCTTGTAGGACAAACACATCAACCCAGGAATTTATTCGGTATATAAAATAGTTCTGGCATGAGCTTATCAGAACACTATATAATTGCACTATGATATGTTTCTATACTTGTACTCCAACCCTTTTGCAATAAAGCACAATGTACTGCCATCCTAATTTATTTCTGCATCTGCATGTTTACTCTGAGATTGTATACATGGATACAGAAATTGAGTACCAAAACATTTAATATTCTGTGATTTTTAAAGAAATACTCTTCCATTCTATTTTTTTAATATTAAACTGTCTGACCTTACATTTTTTCAGAATGGCATGACATTCTGGCATGTACTGATATGTGGCAGACAACATTTGTGCTACAAATGTCAAGCTATTGCCTTCAACTGCTACGATAACTGCCAAGTCCCTAACTGTCAATATCCTGAGGGTCACTGTTGACCTGCAACTCCACTGAGCAGCCAAATAAATACTGTACTTGAGCATGTCCGAGGCTGGGTGCCTTGAAGGTGGTGAGTTTCCTTCTCTCACACCAAAACCTTTCGACCATATCCAAAGTTCATCGGTAGAGTGATGGAGCATGTTCTATGTTGTTTTGACTGTCTTTCTAAATTTTGAAATTACACAAATTTCTAAAAACCTCTTACAACAACTGCATATTTGTAGCACAGTTAGCATAATTTCTACTGTCTGAGGACAGGTCCTGACCTGAAATTTTGCCATCCACGTTCTCCAAGGATGTTGCCTGGCCCACTGAGTTACTCTACCGCTTTGTTTCTTAATTTCATCTGAGTAGCGCTGTGGGTGCAAGTTCTGCTTTTGGAATAGTTGAGTACAATCTAGGTGGAACACTCTGATGTCTGTTTGATTATCTCGCCAGAGAAACTACATTTCCGAGTGCCTGTCTGTATTTTTGGATTTGTGTCTATATGAAATAATCCTTGGCAGTCTTTGGGGAAACAATTATCTTTCATATTATATAATTGTTTCTCTTCCACCAATGGCATAAAACATAGTATCTGGTCAGTTATCGCAGTATCACATGGAAGCTTATTTTAGACAAATATATGCATTATTTCCAATGTCACAACTGTGATTTTCCCCTTCAGAATTATTGCATTGCCTGTTAAACACTTTGGGATCTTATGATTTATGAAACATGCTCAATAAGCAAAGTTAGATAAACTTTTCAACCAGGGATATCTGATAAGCTGAATTGTATATTGATGACCTATTTAATATTAATATTGCTTGGTGGTCACTGGGTTAAACAAAACAAGTATTCAATTAAATATTCCATTAGGATGTCTATTTCTGTTGTCCCTGGAAGTAGGGTCTCAATCCAAAATGTTTCATATTCATGTTCTCCAGAGATGCTGCCTGACCTGTTGAGTTACTCCAGCACTTTGTGTCCATGAGAGTCGGGAATCAATATTGCATCTTTACAACACTTTGATTAGGCTGCATTTGCAATATTGTGTGCAGTTCTGGTCACCCATGATAGGAAAGATGTGGAGGCACTGAACAGGGTTACCAGAATGTGGCCTGGATTAAAGGTATTAGCGAAAAGGAAGGGTTGAACAAATTGTTTTCTCTGGAACCTCAGAGGTTTCAGGGGAGACCTGATAGAAATATATCTAAATAAGAGGCAGTCGGAACCTTTTTGCCAGGGTGTACTAGAGGGCATAGCTTTAAGGTGAGAGGGTCAAAGTTTAAAAGATGTGTGGGGTAAATTTCTTAAAAAGATGTGATGGGTGCTTGATGTCGGGGGTAATGGGGAAGCAGATACGATAATGGTATTTAAAAGACTTTTAGATAGGCACATCGATATGGATCATGTGCAGGCAGAAATGAGTTAACTTGGCATCATGTTTGACACTGATGTTGTGCACCGAAGAGTCTGTTCTATCTTAATCACTTGGGTCAGGTCTGATGGGATGGCAGATTTCATTCTTTGAAACATGTTAGTGGAAAATCTGGCAGTAATCACTTCCAATAGTTTTTTAATTCTAAATATTATGTATTTTTAATTCCTAAATGCCACACTGGGATTTGATGTATTTTGGAATCAGTAGTTGCAGGCTCTTGGATAGGAGTCTGCAACTACTTTGTTCCTTGCATTTTGGTGTTTGGAAAGCTGGAACAAAGTAGCTGTGAGGCAGAAATGCATTAAATTGTTGTTTTATAGCTACTGTATTTATTGCCATATATATGTGAGTGCTGATTTTGTAATTGGCTTTGTATTTGATTTTGGTATCTTAAGGATGGTGTACTGCTATGTTGAATATAGTTATAGGATATGTTGCAATTGTTGTAGGGGCAGTTTCCTATTGCAGATGAATTTTACCCTTTGATCATTAAAATGCGTTGTAAAAAATATTACCAACCGCCAGGATGGTGGATGATTTGATTTTGCAAGTTTGGTATGGTGGATAAGGCAGTGATCTGGATCGATTGGCCAGGTGGGCGGAGGAATGGTTGATGGAATTTAATACAGAGAAGTGTGAAGTGTTGTATTTTGGGATGTTGAACAAGGGCAGGACCGACACAGTAAATGGTAGGCCTCTGGATAGTGTTGTAGAGCAGTGGGATCTAGGAGTACAACAAGTGCATGGTTCCTTGAAGGTCGGGTCGATCCCGGTTGGTGGCCGCCAGCTCCGCGATGTTATGCCCCAACGACAGCGGAGACACGACAAGGGAAAAGTTCAGGGAAGAGATTAAAAGGTTTCCCCCACCCGCCCCCCGCGCCCCCACATATACACAGCTAAAATAAAACCAAAACATATTCCCACAAGACAAAGAATGAAGGAAAAAAAAGACAGACAGACTGCAGGTAGCCGCTGCCACGTGGAGTGGCAGCGGCTACCTGCAGTCTGTCTGTCTTTTTTTTCCTTCATTCTTTGTCTTGTGGGAATATGTTTTGGTTTTATTTTAGCTGTGTATATTGATGTCAGGGGAGTGGGTGGTACATAGATGCAGTACAGTAGATGAGGTTGGAGGAGGTGCAAGTGAACCTCTGCCTCGCCTGAAAAGACTGTCGGGGTCCTTGGACGGAGTCGAGGGAGGAGGTATAGGGACAGGTGTGTTCAAGTGTTCAAGTGAGTTTATTGTCATGTGTCCCTGATAGGACAATGAAATTCTTGCTTTGCTTCAGCACAATCTTTCAATGGCTTATTAGGATTAAGTATCTTTGTTTTTGCGTGGTTCTTAAATTTTGGGGCTGCGGGTTTGATTGCAGGCATTTTAATAGTTTTGATTTACTTGCACGTTATTGTGTATAGGGTGGATGTGATACCTGATGTCTCACAATTTTGAATTGTGCACACAAGTTTCTGAATCTTGCAGTGGTGGGTTTTTTGATTGTTGGTATGACAACCCGATATGAGCTTGGAGCTGGTGCCAACCTGTTAAGCACACTGTGTACTTACTAATGGATGGTTGGGAGGGAAGAAAATGGCTATCATTGTAATCTTATATAGCATCAACACTATTTTTCAATTGTGATTGGGTAACATAGAAACAAGCTATTCATCTCCTCCTCGTTTGTTCCATCATTGATGGTTTAATTGCACACTGTCAATGCCTTAACTCGTATCCCATTTTCTGAATCTGTTTTTAAGAAAATAATTGTGGCAGGAATTGCACTTTTTTTTTAGAAGTAAAATCTATTTCCATTTGTAATAGTGAAGGAAACACCAACCTGAATTAAGTCCTAGATGGCTTAGCTTGATTTTTCTTAATCGTGGAGTTCCTTGTAGTAATCAAACTTGTCATCCACTTTAAGATAAAAATTTTGTTTGGAGTTTGATCTTGGTGTGGAGCAAAGCTGTGCTGCATTGCTAATGGGTTTTGGAACCTTGGCTTAGTACCTTGGGTTTACTACCTTGGAGTTTACCTGGACTGTTCCAGGAATGCTGAGGCACTGTATAAGAACTGTCTGTACTTTCTGAGGAGGCTCTGCTCTTTCAACATTTGCAGTAAGATGCTACAGATGTTCTACCAATCAGTGGTGGCCAGTGCCATCTTCTACACTGTTGTAGCAGGGCGAAGGCCCTGGATGGCAACAAAGTCAACAAGCTAATCAGGAAGATAGACACAAAGCTGGAATAACAGGCAGCATCTCTGGAGAGAAGGAATGAGTGAAGTTTCGGGTAGAGACCCTTCTTCAGACTAATCAGGAAGGCAGGCTCCATCCTGGCAGTGGAGTTGGATTCATTGAGATTCAAGAGTTTATTGTCATGTGTCCCAGATAGGACAATGAAATTCTTGCTTTGCTTCAGCACAACAGAATATAGTAGGCATGAATACAGATCAGTGTGTCCATATACCATTGTATAAATATATACACACATGAATAAATAAAACAGATAAAGTGCAAATAAACAGATAATGGGCTATTAATGTTCAGAGTTTTGAGTTGAGTTCAATAGCCTGATGGCTGTGGGGAAGATGCTGTTTCTGAACCTGGACATTGCAGTCTTCAGGCTCCTGTACCTTTTACCTGAAGGTAGCGGGGAGATGAGTGTGTGGCCAGGATGGTGTGGGTCCTTGATGATGCTGCCAGGCTTTTTGAGGCAGCGACTGCGATTGATCCCCTCGATGGTAGGGAGGTCAGAGCTGATGATGGACTGGGCAGTGTTTACTACGTTTTGTAGTCTTTTTCGCTGCTGGACACCTTGGAGGAGAGGATGCTCCTCAAACGGCGTAGCATCTTGAACAATACAGCTCATGCCCTCCATGACACTGGTCGACCGGTAGGAACACCTTCAGCAACAGACTGGTTCCACCAAGATGCAACATAGAACGCCACAGGAGATCCGTTTTCCCCTGTAGCTGTCAAACTGTACAACTCCTCCCCCTTCTGTCGTGATACCCCTCCCCAATCTTTGCACATCCCATATCCTGGATTTTCCACTCATCACTTTCATGTATCCTGTGTTTTATGACTATTGGCAGACTAATTTCCCTCCTGAGATAAAGTTCTATCCTTTGTATGCTTAATTATGTTATTTAGTGCTGTCAATCTGAATTGAATTGAGAATGTATGGTAGTTTGTTCAACATCACCCAATTTCAGACCAACTAGTCTGGGAACTGCTTTCCCAAATAATGCTGTTTTGTGTGTCATACATCTGATGAAGGGCAATTCTTGAGTAATTTATCTGCATGTACTAATTTCAGTGTGTTAAGCTTGCATAATGTTAGGAATACAAAGCTGCCACTAGTATTTGCATCTTTGGTGTTCTTTATAGTTAAAACCCGATTGATATGTTCCAAGTAGAAGTGGATATTTGGAAAAACTTCAGTTTTTACTGTCTCTGAATGGAGCCATTCGGGCACAGTATCTTGTATCTTCCGAAGAGTCCACCAGGGACTATACTGGAAGTTGGACAATTTTATACTGGACAATTTTTACATTTTACATTTAACCTACAAACCTGTACGTCTTTGGAATGTGGGAGGAAACCGAAGATCTCGGAGAAAACCCACGCAGGTCACGGGGAGAACGTACAAACTCCGTACAGACAGCGCCCGTAGTCGGGATCGAACCATGGTCTCCGGTGCTGCATTTTGCTGCAAGGCAGCAACTCTACCGCTGTGCCACCGTGACTGCCCTTAGCACCAATAGCTATGTTCATCAGAGAGAGACAGCTTAAAATTGTAACTGGCATTGATATGCCATGCACACCATAAGAACATCTGCTAAAGGCAGTACTCCGTGGTATAGAGGAAAGACAATTTTAATACAGCAGAACCAATAAATAAAACATACCCATTGACATTTGAAGACATCTTCCCCTGACAGTTGTGACCAGGCTCCTTTAGAGAAGGCCTATGCAGTCTCTGCAGAGAAGCTGAGGTGTGGTATAGGTGAATCGAACTGGCAGCTTACATTACAGCCTCCATCTGGTGAGTAGACATTTGGTCTGTCAAATACCTTCAAGCCTGCAGATTGGAATGTTGTATATGGGCAAAGTGTATAAATGATTTGTGCAAAAAGCTACAATTTAGCAGTAGAGTGTATAGATAGTGTTGGTACATAATTATTATATCTTTTGATGATAAGTCATGGTTTCACCACCTACTCTGGCTACTTGAGCATAGAATCCAAGCTGGCTGGCACTTCTTTACTGAGGGGAGTACTACACAGGTTGAAGAAGCTGTCTTTTGGGTTAATATGAAATGTAATTCCTAACTACCATCTTAGATGATCATAATATTTAGTGCCATTTGGGGGGGTGGGAGGGTGGGGGGAAGGGTGGTTCTTTGTCAATTCCTTGTCAATACTAATTCCTTGCCACTTTTAAAAATTGGTTGCAGTACCTTCCGTTCTGAAGTGTTTTGTTTGTTCTATGCTTTTAAATGCCCTGAAATAATAAAGTATGCCATTTATAAACTCCCTTCTGTGCTTGCATCAGTCTGGAGCTAGCTTTCAAATTTATAATGTCAGAAATGGAAATATGAGATTACTTTTCAATCAAATTATTGGTAATCCCTTTTCTCTGTGCAATTATCCTGATCTAACCCTTCTGCCCCAACATCCCATCATATTTTTTTGTAAATACTCACTGACCTGAGTTCCAGGGCTCTCTTGGATAGAGAATTCCAGAGAATAGCCTGACATCGGTGGTGGGGAAGATGCTGGAGTCAATTATAAAAGATGAAATAGTGGCACATTTGGATAGCAGTAACAGGATCGGTCCGAGTCAGCATGGATTTACGAAGGGGAAATCATGCTTGACTAATCTTCTGGAATTTTTTGAGGATGTAACAAGGGGGGAGCCAGTGGATGTAGTATACCTGGACTTTCAGAAAGCATTTGCTAAGGTCCCACATGGGAGATTAGTGGGCAAAATTAGGGCACATGGCATGCTGGGCACATGGGGGTAGAATGCTGACATGGATAGAAAATTGGTTGGCAGACAGGAAACAAAGAGTAGGGATTAACGGGTCCCTTTCAGATTGGCAGACAGTGACTAGTAAGGCTCGGTGCTGGGACCACAGCTATTTACAATATACATCAATGATTTAGATGAAGGGATTGAAAGTAATATTAGCAAATTTGCAGATGACAAAGCTGGGTGGCAGTGGGGACTGAGGAGGATGCTATGAGAATGCAGGGTGACTTGGACAGGTTGGGTGAGTGGGCAAATAGATGCATGGCAGATGCAGTTTAATGTGGATAAATGTGGGGTTATCCACTTTGGTAGCAAAAACAGGAAGGCAGATTATTTTCTAAATGGTGTCAAGTTGGGAAAAGGGGAAGTACAAAGGAATCTGGAGGTCCTTGTTCATCAATGAAAGTAAGCATGCAGGTACAGCAGGCAGTGAAGAAAGTGAATGGCATGTTGGCCTTCATAACGAGAAGAGTTGAGTATAGGAGCAAGGAGGTAATTCTGCAGTTGTATAGGGCCCTAGTAAGACCACACCTGGAGTATTGTGTGCAGTTTTGGTCCCCTAATTTGAGGAAGGACATTCTTGCTATTGAGGGAGTGCAGCGTAGGTTTACAAGTTTAATTCCCAGGATGGCGGGGCTGTCATATGCTGAGAGCATGGAGCGGCTGGGCTTGTATACTCTGGATTTTAGAAGGATGAGAGGGTATCTTATTGAAACATATAAGATTATTAAGGGTTTGGACACGCTAGAGACAGGAAATGTGTTCCCGATGTTGGGGGAGTTCAGAGCCAGGGGCCACAGTTTAAGAATAAGGGGCAAGCCATTTAGAACGGAGATGAGGAAACACTTTTTCACACTGAGTTGTGAGTCTGTGGAATTCTCTGCCTCAGAGGGCGGTGGAGGCTGGTTCTCTGGAAACTTTCAAGAGAGTGTTAGATAGGGCACTTAACGATAACGGAGTCGGGGGATATGGGGAGAAGGCGGGAACGGGGTACTGATTGGGGATGATCAGCCATGATCACATTGAATGGCAGTGCTGGCACGAAGGGCCGAATGGCAGTGCTGGCATGAAGGGCCGAATGGCCTACTCCTGCACCTATTGTCTATTGACTCGCTAAACTCTGGGTGAAGATATTTATCATATCTGAATGTCTAATGCTTTGTTTGAGTCGGAAGGAACTGCAGATGCTGGTTTAAATCGAAGATAAACACCAAATGCTGGAGTAACTCCAGCACTTTGTGTCTACCCTTTATCTGAGACTGATGCCTCGATTTACACATGCCATCTGGAGCAGATATTAGCTGCACATTTATTCTGAACCTTGTAAGAAGCTGAAATGTTTCAATATAATCATCTCTCGTCCTTCTAAACATTAAGTAGACTGGGCCTCTCCTCCCTAATCTCTCCTTGTATGATGAACTCAATCAATCTGGTGAACGATTGCTGCACTCCCACGTTTGCAATTTTTTTTTCTTTGGGGACATTCCAGATGCATTCCCAGTAGGTCCCTTTTATGATCTGGGCAAGATGTCACTTAAGTTTTCGAATACCCTTGCAATAAAGGCCAGCATACAGTTTTTTTCCAATTGCTTGCTGAACTAGTCTGGTGTGCAACAATATCCAGGCCCCTATAGTACGTGGAAGTTATTTGTGATAAAGCTTTAAAACCCTAACTTAGTAACAACTGGAGTATTGTGTAGGAAGGAACTGCAGATGCTGGTTTATACAGAAGATAGATGCAAAATCTATCTTCTGTATAAACCAGCAGCTCGATGACCTCCGTCTGGTCAGGGAGAGCGAGGAAGTCATTGAGAGGAGTTACAGGGAGGTGGTCACTCCAAGACCACAGGAGGCAGGCAAGTGGATCACGGTTGGGAGAGGCAAGGGGCACAGGCAGGGACTAGAGAGTACCCCGGTGGCAGTACACCTTGACAATAAGTACTCCTGTTTGAGCACTGTTGGGGGGGACCGCCTACCTGGGGGTAGCGACAGCGGCCGGGCCTCCGGCATAGAGACCGGCCCTGTTGCTCAGAAGGGTAAGGAAAAGAAGAGGAGGGCAATACTAATAGGGGACTCTATAGTTAGGGGGTCAGACAGGCGATTCTGTGGACGCAGTCGGGAGACCCGGATGGTAGTTTGCCTCCCTGTTGCCAGGGTCTGTGATGTGTCTCAACGTGTCCAAGATATCCTGAAAGGGCAGGGAGAGGAGCCCGAGGTCGTGGTACATATAGGTACCAATGACATAGGTAAAAAAAGAGAAGAGGTCCTGAAAGGAGAATTTAGGGAGTTAGGAGGGGAGTTAAAGAGAAGGACAGCAAAGGTAACGATCTCGGGATTACTGCCTGTGCCACGCGACAGTGAGAGTAGGAATGGAGCGAGGTGGAGGATAAATGCGTGGCTGAAGGACTGGTGCAGAAGGCAGGGATTCAAATTTCTGGATCATTGGGACCTCTTTTGTGGAAGGTTCGACCTGTACAAAAAGGATGGGTTGCACTTGAACCTGAGGGGGACCGATATCCTGGCGGGGAGATCTGCAAAGGCTACTGGGGAGACTTTAAACTAGAATGGTTGGGGGGAGGGACTCAAATAGAGAATGCTATTAGACAGTGTGTGAGGCAGGAGGCAGAGAAGGAAAGCACTCAGACCCAACATGTAGGGGGGAAAGAAGAAAACAATAATAAACAGAGAATAAGAGGTGGTGGGGTTCTCAAATGGGTGAGCAGAGAAACAGAGGGGTGTAAAATGCGGGCAGAAGCAATAGGTAGCAAGGTGAAAAGTAAAAGTGGCAGGCAGACAAATCCAGGGCAAAAATCAAAAATGGCCACTTTTCAACATAATTGTATAAGGGGTAAGAGCGTTGTAAAAACAAGCCTGAAGGCTTTGTGTCTCAATGCAAGGAGCATTCGTAATAAGGTGGATGAGTTGAACGTGCAGATAGCAATTAATGATTATGATATAGTTGGGATTACAGAGACATGGCTCTAGGGTGATCAAGGCTGGGAGCTGAACATCCAGGGATATTCAATATTCAGGAGGGATAGAGGGAAAGGAAAAGGAGGTGGGGTAGCGTTGCTGGTTAGAGAGGAGATTAACGCAGTGGAAAGGAAGGACATTAGCTTGGAGGATGTGGAATCGGTATGGGTAGAGCTGCGAAACACTAACGGGCAGAAAACGCTGGTGGGTGTTGTGTACAGGCCACCTAGCAGTAGTAGTGAAGTTGGGGATGGCATCAAACAGGAAATTAGAAATGCGTGCAACAAAGGCAAAACAGTTATAATGGGTGACTTCAATCTACATATAGATTGGGTGAATCAAATTGGCAGGGGTGCTGAGGAAGAGGGTTTCTTGGAATGTATGCGGGATAGTTATCTAAACCAACATGTAGAGTAACCAACGAGAGTGCAGGCTATTCTAGACTGGGTATTGAGTAATGAGGAAGGGTTAGTTACCAGTCTTGTTGTGCGTGCCCCCTTGGGCAAGAGTGACCATAATATGGTTGAGTTGTTCATTAGGATGGGGAGTGACATTGTTAATTCAGAAACAAGGGTTCTGAACTTAAAGAAAGGTAACTTTGAGGGTATGAGACGTGAATTGGCCAAGATTGACTGGCAATTAGTTCTGAAAGGGTTGACGGTGGATATGCAATGGAAGGCATTTAAAGACTGCATGGATGAACTACAAAAATTGTTCATCCCAGTTTGGCAAAAGAATAAATCAGGGAAGGTAGTGCATCCGTGGATAACAAGGGAAATCAGGGATAGTATCAAAGCAAAAGATGATGCATACAAATTAGCCAGAAAAAGCAGCATACCAGAGGACTGGGAGAAATTCAGAGACCAGCAGAGGAGGACAAAGGGCTTAATTAGGAAAGGGAAAATAGATTATGAAAGGAAACTGGCAGGGAACATAAAAACTGACTGCAAAAGTTTTTATAGATATGTGAAGAGAAAGAGATTAGTTAAAACAAATGTAGGTCCCTTGCAGTCAGAAACGGGTGAATTGATCATGGGGAACAAGGATATGGCGGACCAATTGAATAACTACTTTGGTTCCGTCTTCACTAAGGAAGACATAAATAATCTGCCAGAAATAGCAGGGGGCCGCGGGTCAAAGGAGATGGAGGAACTGAGTGAAATCCAGGTTAGTCGGGAAGTGGTGTTGGGTAAATTGAATGGATTAAAGGCCGATAAATCACCAGGGCCAGATAGGCTGCATCCCAGAGTACTTAAGGAAGTAGCTCCAGAAATAGTGGATGCATTAGTGATAATTTTTCAAAACTCTTTAGATTCTGGAGTAGTTCCTGAGGATTGGAGGGTAGCAAACGTAACCCCACTTTTTAAGAAGGGAGAGAGAGAGAAAACGGGGAATTACAGACCAGTTAGTCTAACATCGGTAGTGGGGAAACTGCTAGAGTCACTTATTAAAGATGGGATAGCAGCACATTTGGAAAGTGGTGAAATCATTGAACAAAGTCAGCATGGATTTACGAAAGGTAAATCGTGTCTGACGGATCTTATAGAATTTTTCGAGGATGTAACTAGTAGAGTGGATAGGGGAGAACCAGTGGATGTGTTGTATCTGGACTTTCAGAAGGCTTTCGACAAGGTACCACATAAGAGATTAGGATACAAACTTAAATCACACGGTATTGGGGGTTCAGTATTGATGTGGATAGAGAACTGGCTGGCAAACAGGAAGCAAAGAGTAGGAGTAAACGGGTCCTTTTCACAATGGCAGGCAGTGACTAGTGGGGTACCGCAAGGCTCAGTGCTGGGACCCCAGCTATTTACAATTTATATTAATGAGCTGGATGAGGGAATTGAAAGCAACATCTCCAAGTTTGCGGATGACACTAAGCTGGGGGGCAGTGTTAGCTGTGAGGAGGATGCTAGGAGACTGCAAGGTGACTTGGATAGGCTGGGTGAGTGGGCAAATGTTTGGCAGATGCAGTATAATGTGGATAAATGTGAGGTTATCCACTTTGGTGGCAAAAACGGGAAGGCAGACTATTATCTAAATGGTGGCCGATTAGGAAATGGGGAGATGCAGCGAGACCTGGGTGTCATGGAACACCAGTCATTGAAAGTAGGCATGCAGGTGCAGCAGGCAGTGAAGAAAGCGAATGGTATGTTGGCTTTCATAGCAAGAGGATTTGAGTATAGGAGCAGGGTGGTTCTACTGCAGTTGTACAGGGTCTTGGTGAGACCACACCTGGAGTATTGCGTACAGTTTTGGTCTCCAAATCTGAGGAAGGACATTATAACCATAGAGGGAGTGCAGAGAAGGTTCACCAGACTGATTCCTGGGATGTCAGGACTTTCATATGAAGAAAGACTGGATAGACTTGGCTTATACTCGCTAGAATTTAGGAGATTGAGAGGGGATCTTATAGAAACGTACAAAATTCTTATGGGGTTGGACAGGCTAGATGCAGGAAGATTGTTCCCGATGTTGGGGAAGTCCAGGACAAGGGGTCACAGCTTAAGGATAAGGGGGAAATCCTTTAAGACCGAGATGAGGAAAAACTTTTTCACACAGAGAGTGGTGAATCTCTGGAACTCTCTGCCACAGAGGGTAGTTGAGGCCAGTTAATTGGCTATATTTAAGAGGGAGTTAGATGTGGCCCTTGTGGCTAAGGGGATCAGGAGGTATGGAGAGAAGGCAGGTACGGGATACTGAGTTGGATGATCAGCCATGATCATATTGAATGGCGGTGCAGGCTCGAAGGGCCGAATGGCCTACTCCTGCACCTATTTTCTATGTATCTATGTATCTATGTAAAATGCTGGAGTAATTCAGTGGGACAGGCAGCATCTCTGGATAGAAGGAATGGGTGACGTTTCGGGTCGAGACCCTTCTTCTGTCAGAGTCGGGGGAGAAGGGAGACACCGAGATAAGGAAGTGTAAAGTGTGACAATGAGACATCAAAGGGGATGCATGTCAAGGAAAATGTAGAATTGATCATTGTTAGCTAGACCAAGGTGACAATGAAGCATACAGAGATAACATTTAATCAGGGGAACAATCACACTGGTTGGAAAACTAGGAAGGGAGAGAGAGGGGAAAACAAGGGTTACTTGAAGATGAAGAAGTCAATATTCATAACACTGGGTGTAAGCTGTCCAAGCAAAATATCCATCTCGCTCCCTTCCTAGCTCTCTGACCAATCTGACTTCCTCTGATTAAATGTTATCTTTGTATGCTTTGTTGTTCCCTTCCAGCTAACAATTCTATATTTGCTTTGAACTGCATCCACTTTGTCTTGTTTTCACACCCTGCACTTAATTATCTCTGTTTCCCTGTCCCCAGCTGCTCAGTCTGAAGAAGGGTCACATGGAGTCTTACAGCATGGAAACAGACCCTTCATCCCAACTTGTCCCATCTACACTAGTCACAACTGCCTGCGCTTGTCCCATATCCCGCTGAGTTGCATCAGTTGCTGAGTTGTATCATTTTACCCAGAGAGTTGTGAATCTGTGGAATTCTGTCACAGAAGGCAGTGGAGGCCAATTCACTGGAAGTTTTCAAGAGGGAGTTAGAGTTAGCTCTTGGGGCTAAAGGAATCGAGGGATATGGGGGGAAAAGCAGGAATGGGGTACTGATTTTAGATTATCAGCCATGATCATATTATCATAATAGCTATACCTATTTTTCTATGCTTCTAACCTGTCCTATTCATGTACCTGTCTAGACGTTTCTTAAACATTGCAATAGTGCAGTTATAAAAGAGTTCACATGTTAATGAATGAATAAGTTTATTGGCCAAGTATTCACATACAAGGAATTTGCCTTGGTGCTCCACCCACAAGTGACAACATGACATACAGTGACAGTTAGGAATGAAACGTAAAACATTAAACATGTTTTATCATAAATCCATTTGTGATGGGAGCAGAATTTGGGCATTCGGCCCATCAAGTCTACTCAGCCATTCAATCATGGCCGATCTTTCCCCTCTCAGCCCATTCTCCTGGCTTTTCCTCATAACCCTTGACATCTGTACTAATCAAGAATCCATCTTTCGACACAAAGCTGGAGTAACACAGCGGGACAGGCAGCATCTCTGGAGAGAAGGAATGGGTGACGTTTCGGGTCAAGACCCTTCTTCAGTCTCGACCCGAAATGTCACCCATTCCTTCTCTCCGGAGAAGCTGCCTGTCTCGTTGAGTTACTCCAGCTTTTTGTGTCTATCTTTGATTTAAACCAGCATCTGCAGTTCCTTCTTACACAAGAATCCATCTATCTCTGCCGTAAAAATATCCATTGACTTGGCCCCCACATCTCGACCCGAAATGTCACCCATCCCTTCTATCCAGAGATGCTCCCTGTGCCACTGAGTTACTCCAGCATTTTGTATCTTAACTGGAGAGTTGTGCCCAGTTATCGGCACCACATACGGTGCCCTGCATAATATTTGGGACAAAGGCCCATCATTTATTTATTTGCCTCTGTACTCCACAATTTGAGATTTGTAATAGAAAAAAAATCATATGTAGTTAAAGTGCACATTGTCAGATTTTAATGAAGGCCATTTTGGTTTCACTGTGTAGAAATCACAGCAGCGTTTATACATAGTTCCGTTCCCCCCCCCCCCCCCCCCCCAGTCCCCCCCATTACAGGGCACCATAATGTTTGGGAAACAGCAATGTCATGTAAATGAAAGTAGTCGTGTTTGGTAATTTGTTGCATATCCTTTGCATGCAATTACTGCTTGAAGTCTGCGATTCATGGACATCACCAGTTGCTGGGTGTCTTTGGTGATGCTCTGCCAGGCCTGTATTGCAGCCATCTTTAGCTTATGCTTGTTTTGCGGGCTAGTCCCCTTCAGTTTTCTCTTCAGCATATAAAAGGCATCCTCAATTGGGTTCAGATCGGGTGATTGACTTGGCCACTCGTGAATTGACCATTTTTTAGCTTTGAAAAACTCCTTTGTTGCTTTAGCAGTATGTTTGGGATCATTGTCTTGCTGTAGAATGAACCGCCGGCCAATGAGGTTTGAAGCATTTGTTTGAACTTGAGCAGGTAGGATGTGTCTATACACTTCAGAATTCATTATGCTACTACCATCTGCAGTTGCATCATCAATGGAGATAAGTGAGCCAGTACCTTCAGCAGCCATACATGCCCAGGGCGTAACACCCCCACCACCATGTTTCACAGATGAGATGGTTTGCTTTGGATCTTGGGCAGTTCCTTATCACCTCCATACTTTGCTCTGGCCATCACTCTGATATAAGTTAATCTTCATCTCATCTGTCCACAACACCTATTTCCAGAACTGTGGTTGCTCTTTTAAGTATTTGTTGGCAAAATGTTACCTGGCCATCCTATTTTTGCAGCTTACCAGTGGTCTGCATCTTGCAGTGTAGCCTCTGTATTTCTGTTCATGAAGTCTTCTGCGGACACTGGTCATTGACAAATCCACACCTGACTCCCGAAGAGTGTTTCTGATCTGTTGGACAGGTGTTTGGGATTTTTTCTTTATTTTAGAGAGAATTCTTCTGTCATTAGCTGTGGAGGTCTTCCTTGGCCTGCCAGTCCCTTTGCGATTAGTAAGCTCACCAGTGCTTTCTTTATTTCTTAATGATGTTCCAAACAGTTAATTTTGGTAAGCTTAAGGTTTGGCTGGTGTCTCTAACAGTTTTATTCGTGTTTCTCACTCATAATAGTTTTTTTGACTTTCATCATAGTCATACTTTATTAGCCAAGTATGTTTTGCAACATATGAGGAGTTTGATTTGCTGTAGTCATACCAATAAAAAGCAACAAAACACACAAAATACATTTTAATATAAACATCCACCGCAGTGACTCCTCCACATTCCTCTCTGATGGAAGGAGAAAAAAAAGGTCAATCTCTTCCCTTCTTTGTTCTCCTGCGGTCGGGGGCCTCGAGCCTTCTGTTGACGGGAGGATCTAGGATCCCGTAGCTGGTGGTCGGGCCCTCGCGTCAGGACGTTCAAGCTCCTGCATTGGGGGGGGGGGGGGTAATCTCAGCTCTCCCGTGCCGGGCAATTGGTCCCCGACTTGGGGCTGGTCGAAACCTTGT
Source organism: Malacoraja senta (assembly GCA_038087875.1). Taxonomy (NCBI): domain Eukaryota; kingdom Metazoa; phylum Chordata; class Chondrichthyes; order Rajiformes; family Rajidae; genus Malacoraja; species Malacoraja senta. The sequence continues at coordinate 128,236 of JAXLNO010001724.1, forward strand.
GCACTTTGGCACAACTTTGGTCCTCATGTTGATAATCAATAAAAGTTTCCAACGGTGATGGAAAGACTGGAGGAAAGACTAGGTGCTGAGAGCTCTCTTATACCTGCATTTAGGGGGCAATTAAACACACCTGAGCAATTACAAAAACCCGTGAAGCCATGTGTCCCAAACATTTTGGTGCCCTGAAATGGGGAGACTATGTATAAACACAGCTGTAATTTCTACAAGGTGAAACCAAAATGTATAAAAATGGCCTTTATTAAATTCTGACAATGTGCACTTTAACCACATGTGATTTTTTTTTTCTATTACGAATCTCAAATTGTGGAGTACAGAGGCAAATAAATAAATGATGGGTCTTTGTCCCAAACATTATGGAGGGCACTATACAAATAAACAAAGGCTTTAGACATGGTGTAGAAAGGGATAGACTGGATAAACCAGCCTGTTCTTCTTGGAGTTAAATGCAAGATAACCTGAGAGAATTCACGACCATGAAAGATAAAACGAGTAGAGCGAGGGGAAACTATGGAAAGTGAAAAAAAAACTTGATGTAGGAAATTATTTATGGCAAATGAGCCTGAAGGCACACTAGGAAAATATATTTACACTGCAAGTGGCCATGTATTGAATGAAACAGTAGTAGTGGAGACAAATTTTGTTATAATGTCCAAAAGAGGTGGATAAGAAGAAACTCCAAGGGATGGGCAGGGGAAGTGCGATTAGCTGAGTTACCTCACATGGACCTGGAATGGATTTGGTGGATTGAATGATCTACTCTTGTAATTATTCTATGACTCTCTAAGAAATTGATTTATGATGGCGGAGTGTTAGAAAATCTGATGTTACCTGGTTTGAGTTTGTGAAGCATTTTGTATTTTTTATTTCAGAATTCCGACATTTACAGTTTGTTGTCTATTTATGCTATAATTGCTTGTGTGGAGATCTGATTGATAAAGATAAAGAAGCATATGATCTGGTCCTCTGGCCCTAATTATTTTCAAAATGCTAATATGAACATGAGATTAAATTGGTTATTGTTTGTTATTTGCAAAGCATTCGCTTACCTTTATGTTTAAGAAACATTTAGATAGGGGTTAACATTCATTCTGCTGTGTTGTCTTCCTCAGTTGAATACTTTCCCATTTAATTCTGAAGATTAGGAACATCTAATGCAGTGGAGCTAGAGGTGAGGAACAGTATTGCACTGATGGGGCAGTGAACGCAGTGTTTGACTGGTGGTGTTTGTGGACCAAATGCATGATCTCTGGGCAGCCAAGTTTCGGGAGAGTGTTCATACTGCAGTTAACTCAAGTGGACTTGTGATCATCTTCAAGAAAGATGATTATGGCATCCTGGTAGAATATCTTCCTTTCCCAAAGGAAGGCAAATTTAATCCTAACATTTATATCAAGAGGGCTGTAATACAAAAACAGATGTAATTCTAAGGCACTGGTCAGGCTGCATTTGGAGTACTGTGAGCAAATTTGGGCCCCATTTCTGAGGAAGGATGTGCTGGCTCTGGAGAGGATCCAGAGGAGGTTTACTGGTCCTCTACTCGCTGGAGTTTAGAAGGTTGAGGGGGTACCTCATTGAAACTTAAAGAATAATGAAAGGCATAGATAGAGTGGATGTGGAAAGAATGTTTCCACTGGTGTGAGAGTCTAGGACCAGAGGTCATAGCTCAGAATTAAAGGGCACTCTTTTAGAAAGGAGGTGAGGAGGAACTTCTTTAGTCGGAGGGTATTTAATCTGTGGAACTCATTGCCACAAAGGGCTGTGGAGGCCAATTCAGTGAATATTATACAAATAAATGATTTATGTTTCCTCTTTAGAAATTGAAGTATTTTAAAATTTTAATGCAGCTCATCTGCAGTAAGCATCAAAATAAGAATTCATGTAACTTAATCCCAATGTGAGATTTAATTGTGTGCTTGTTTAATAAGTTTTTTCAAGTGTTTTGATCGTGATCGTTTTTTTTTAAATTCTTTCCCCCTCCCCCCAATTATATGCAGGATGATTTATTGTCCACCAGTTAATACTATTGTAATGGTAGTGAATGATTACCCTGAACAATTGCAAGCCTGCAAATGGACTGCTTAGAGCTATTGGGTGGAGAGTGCTTGAATTTCAGGTCCAGGAATGAAGGAGAGGTGATGCATATTTCTGAGTCATGTATGTTTAGTGTTTAATTTAGAGATACAGCGTGGAAACAGACCCTTCGGCCCACCGCGTCTGCACCGACCAGCAATCCCCGCACATTAACACCACCCTACACCCACTAGGGACAATCTTTACTCATACACCAAGCCAATTAACCTACAAACCTGTACGTCTTTGGAGTGTGGGAGGAAACTGAAGATATCGGAGAAAACACACACGGTCACGGGGAGAATGTACAAACTCCGTACAGACAGCACCCATAGTCAGGATCGAACCCAGGTCTCCGGTGCTACATTTGCTGTAAGGCAGCAACTCTACCGCTGCGCCACCATGGTATGCTAAGTATTGGTTTGTTATTTGGAAGTCTTTGTGAAGGTTTGAACTTTTACACGAAGTGTGCTAAATTAATAAAATAAGTATAACATTGTGAATTTTTCACTAATCTTTAATGTTATTTAGGGAAGAGTCTTTGTGATTTGTTGAATCATTCATTTTTAATATAAAATTACTGATAGGTCAGGAATGTTTGATTTTGTTGAACAATCTAGAATCTAAATCAGCACCTTGGAGGCTAGAGATTACCTTTTGTTTATACATTATCAAATTAACAACATAGTTCACTCTAAAATAAAATGCTGGCCAATTGCATCAGGCTAAGGTATCAATCTAAATGTTTATTTTCCAATCTGTTGCCCTCTATCAGAGGGGACGACTTCCCCTCTCTTATCATCACTCTGAAAGGTCCTTCCTTAAGCTTGGGGCAGTCCGATTGAACTTTATTCCATTGCAGACGTTGGTATCTGTCTATGGAAGTGGTGTGCTTCCGACAATGCACCTTTACTCTACCTATTGCACTTGAGTTTGACTTGGTTGTACTGTGTATAGTATTATTTGATCTGATTGGATAGCATTCAAAAACAGAATTGCACTGTACCTTGTTACATGTAACAATAGTAAACCGAAACTAAAATGGCATTAAATCCTCTTGATTATTGAAACTAAATTGGGTAGGACAATTCTGGCAAAGGGAAATTAGGAATATCAAAAGTATGTCTGCATTATTTTGGAACAATATTGATAACCATGACTAGTAGAATTGGGAGAGTCAATAAGACTGCAGCAACAAATGATCAATTCAAGGATGAAGGGTTAAAAAGTCAAAATTTAACATGCTAAGCATTGTCTGTAAAATGGATGAGTTAATGGGACAAATTAAATGGGTTTAAATTTATTGTTGTAGTCATGTGGTGGCCAAATGACAATGGATGGAGGCTGAATATTCCAGATTTCAATATTTCCATTCTTTCTATCCTTCTGTCAGTTTTGATAATAAAGGATAGTATCTAGCACAACCCTGATTGGACTGATCCAGGATGGGGAGGAATCTGCCTACAGGCAGGATGTGACATAGCTGGCATCTTGGTGCCATCGCAACAACCTGGAGCTCAATGCTCTTAAAAGCCCTGTCCCACTGTGCGAGTTCACCCAAGAGCTCTCCCAAGTTTAAAAAAAAAATCAAACTCGTGGTAAGCACGTAGAATGAACGTAACGGGTACGTTGGAGCTCGGGATGGATCGGCAGGTATTCGGGAAACGTGGTAACTCGTCAAGATTTTTCAACATGATGAAAAATGTCCACGAGTAAAATATACTCGGGATGGAAAAATTTGATACTTTAACTCTTAGTTATACCGTAGTAGCTCGTGAGTTTACCATAGTAGCTCGTGAATTTACCGTAGTAGGACCTGGTGTCCTATATCACTATTCTATGTTCATGATGGAAATAAGAATACTCAGTATATTCATTACCTTTGAATTGTAGTTTTATGTAATCCTCTCATAATTTCCGAGTTCCATTTCACAATATCTATCAGACATACAGAATGTTGCAAGGTAATATTTTGCCAGTTATATCTTTCTATCTCAATAAATATCACAAAATATGCCATTGTTTCAGCCACATTATGACAAAATATAGAATGTAGGTTATTTGTAATCAGTCACCCCATCCCAGAAACAACAGTACCTAAAGAAGAAATGGTGGGTTCAATGAAGATCGGGCAAGGGGGATTGGGGGTGGGGGAAAGTATCTATAGCTTGAGACTTGCCTAAATGAGTACTGAGATGGATTATCATTCCACACCAAATTTCTTAGACAATAATGCCTTTTATGTAATTATCACAACATTATGCTGGATATGGATCAACGGACTATGTATGGTACATGCTTGTAAATTAGTAAAACAAATGTTCTTCTTTAGGTACTGTTCTTTCTGGGATGGGGTGACTGATTACAAATAACCTACATTCTATATTTTGTCATAATGTGGCTGAAACAATGGCATATTTTGTGATATTTATTGAAATAGAAAGATACAACTGAGTTTGGGCAAAATATTACTTGCAACATTCTGTATGTCTGATAGATATTGTGAAATGGAAATCAGAAATTAGTGATATAGGACACCAGGTCCTACTACGGTAAACTCACGACCTACTACGGTACAACTAAGAGTTTAAAAAGTACCAAATGTTTCCATCCCGTTACACGTGGACATTTTTCAACGTGTTGAAAAATCTTCACGAGTTACCACGTTTCCCGAGTACCTGCCGTTAGCGTTACGAGCTGCTAAGAGGTCCCGAGCTCCGACGTACCTGCTACGTTTATTCTACGTGCTTACCACGAGTTTGATTATTATTTTTTTTAACTCGGGAGAGCTCTTGGGTGAACTCGCACAGTGAGACGGTGCTTTAAGGCAGTAGAATTGATTGTAGACTTGAGGAGAGCTCCCCCTCACCCCGCTCACCATCAACAACACCATAGTCACATCTGTGGATCTAAGTTCCTGGGAACCATCATCTCCAAGGACCTTAAATGGGGGGCCACCATCGACTCCACAGTCAAAAGGGCACAACAGAGGATGCCACAGACAATGATGGTCCAATTCTATACGGCCATCATAGAGTCTGTCCTCACCTTCTCCATCATGGTCTGGTTTGGCTCAGCCACCAAGCATGACATCCAGAGGCTGCAGCGAATCATCCAATCTGCTGAGAAGTTTATTGGCTGCAACCTTCCCTCCATTGATGAACTGTACACTGCAAGGTCCAGGAAGCGAGCGGGTAAGATCATTTCTGACCCCTCTCACCCTGGCCACAAACTCTTTGAATCACTTCCCTCTGGAAGGCGACTCTGGACTGTCAAAGCTGCCACAGCCAGACATAAACAGCTTTTTTCCATGAGTAGTAGCTCTACTCAATAACCAAAAATCTGTAGCCTCCTTTTGCTCTGGTATTTTATTTAATTCACATGTTTAATCGATAATGTTTTATTATTAACGTTTTATGTGTCATTTCTAACTGTCCCTATGTCATGTTGTCACTTGCGGGCAGAGCACCAAGGCAAATTCCTTGTATGTGAATACTTAGCCAATAAACTCATTCATTCATTCATTATTAGGGTGGCCATGAAAAATGTTCCATATTTGGGTGAAGAAAAGCACAGTGGAAATAAATCTTAGTGTTTGTCTATAGGCCCTCAAATAGGTTCTGCACCAGACAAAGTGTTAGTGAAGAAGTAATGTGGGCAAGAACAAAGGTTATGCTAAAAATGCGGGTGACTTGAATTTTATTGTTGGTTGGGGGTTAAATCAAGTTGTAAAGATAAGCTTGTGATGGTATTTGTGGAATGCATTCCAGACAGTTTGCCAGAATAAGGTATTGTAAACCCAACAAGGAATCTGAGGATTTTAGATGTGGCCATCTGGAAAGAAATGTCATTTGGCAATTTCCTAATTAAAGGACTTGGGGCCCCAACCCATGGTCTTCAACTTGGATATTTGTATTCATATGGGGGATGAGTTGACTAAAATGGATTGTGATAGGGTATGATGGTAGATGAGCTGTAGCAAATGTTTTGAAGATGTATTTAATAATTCACAAGGATACACATCACTGAGAAATAAGAACCCTTGAGAGGAAACAGATCTATTTGCAGGTAACTAGAGGTTAAGCCTGGTTTTAGATTGAATGAAAACGCTTAATGTTATGAAGAATAGTGGTAGTCATGAGGATTGGAATTTTAGAGACGACCAATTTTTTAAATATACCATTATAAACTAAACAAGCATTTTTTTGAATACACAAAATCTGAGAGAATAAGTAATAGTCCCATTAGATGCTGAGTTGGTTGATTTACTAATTAGCAGTAAATTATCCAGTTATTTAATCATCCGACATTTCTAAAGGGACCAATAAATGAGGAGTTAGACACAATGCTGGAGTAACTCAAGGGTTCAAGATTCAAGATCAGTTTATTGTCGCATGTACCAATTAAGGTACAGTGAAATTTGAGTTATCATACAGCCATACTAAGTGAAAAACAACAAGACACACAACCACGTTAACATATAAACATCCATCACAGTGGATTCCACATTCCTCACTGTGATGGAAGTCAATAAAGTTCAATCTTCTTCCTCTTTGTTTCGGGTCGAGAACCTTCTTCGACCTGAAACATCACCCATTCCTTCTCTCCAGAGATGCTGCCTGTCCCACTGAGTTACTCCAGCTTTTTGTGTCTATGGTTGGAACCAGCATCTGCAGTTCCTTCTTGCACAAGAAATGAGGAGACATTGTTTATGGCTGGCTTTGCAGATAAAGATGATGAAAAGAAAACAAAAATAAGTCCACTGTTAAAGGAAGAGAATTGTCAATCTTTAGCTATTGACTGCTTTCGAGAAGATTATCCTGAACTAGATGGCCTGCATCATTGGGTTCTGAAGGCAATTACTGCAAAGATGACATGCATTTCATGCAGTCAAATCCCCCAGATTCTGGAAAAGTCCCAGAGGATTGGAAAACTGCAAATGTAACATCACTATTTGGGAACAACAAACAAGTTTGTGTGAGAAGTAGGGAAACAACAGGCTAGTTACCATGATATGATGGAAATGTTGGAATCACCGTGGCGGCACGGTGGGGCAGCAGTTGAGTTGCTGCCTTACAGCGCTTGCGCTGGAGACCCGGGTTTGATCCCGACTACGGGTGCTGTTTGTATGTTCTCCTCGTGACCTTGGGTTTTCTCCGAGATCTTCAGTTTCCTCCCACACTCAAAACGTGCAGGTTTGTAGGTTAATTGGCTTGTTTAAAGTGTGAATTGCCCCTAGTGTGTGTAGGATTGTGTTAATGTGCGGGGATCGCTGGTTGGCGCGGATCCGGTGGGCTTAAGGGCCTGTTTCCACGCTGTATCTCTGAACTAAACAAAAGTTAGGAATAAAATGCTATGAACGGTGCCTAGAGGGGGTGGAGGAAGAACGCATGATTAGGCATGGTCTTATGAAAGGAAAAATACATTTGGTAAATGCATTTGAGCAATTAATTGATGCAAAGTATTGGAATTCTAAAAAGTATTTGGTAAGTTGCCACAAATGGTTACCATACAAGGTAAGGGGACATAGTAGTGAGGATTTATTAGCATGGACAGAAGCTTAATGAACTAACAAATCAAGAGGAAGGGTAAATGGATAATTTTCAGCGTGGCAAACTGCACCCAGTGGGGTGCCATTGAGCTCAGTGCTAGGTTTTCAGCTTTTAGCAATCCACTTTAATGATGTAGATGAAGGGAAGAAGTATGTTACGCTGACGTTGCAATACGTTTGGTTGCAGTGTCTCATGATCGGGTGTTTAAAGAAATTAACTTCGCCTGATTTCATGCGACTTTGGCTTTAAGGCGTAATTTGAGTGCAGAAGAAAAAATAACAAATGTAAACTTTTGTATCAAAGTTTATTTGACTTAATTCTACAAATCAGTTTGAAAGGTTACTTTTATGCCAATAATATAATTAATGGGCAAAAAATTGTGGCTATTGTGGCAGGTTGATTGGAATGTGAGCTGGAAATGACACTTTTGCATCCAGAAGAATTCCACAGTAGAGTGAACAAGAGAAACATTTGGGGGTATCTCTTTAACCAATTGAATAGAAGGATTATGGAACATTTATGCCAAACACTTGCGCTCGGTCCACCAAAGCCTACTTGATCTCCCAGTTACTAACCATTTTAATTCTCCTTCCCAATCCCATATTGACTTTTCTGTCCTGGGCCTCCTTCATTGCCAGAGTGAGGTCACACACAAACTGGAAGAAGTGCACCTTGTATTCCGCTTGGGTACCTTATGACCGAATGTTATGAACATTGAATTCTCCAATTTCAGGTAACTAACCTACAACCTTTTTTTAACCCCCATCTCTTCCCTGTACCCCACCTGGACGTACCATTTCTCCCTTTCTCTCCCCTTCCACCCATATTTCTTTGTCTGGCTTCACAGTTTGCAAAACTTTAATCCTTATCTTGCACCTTTTTGTCTTTTCACACTGGCCTTTGTCCAACCATTTCCCGATCAAAAACCTTACCCACCCATCACTCGCCAAGCTTTATCCTGTTCTCCAGAGATGTTGCCTGACCCGCTGAGTTAATCTATCGCTTTGTCATCTTTGCATAATTTCAAGCATTTTAATTTGCCTAAGTTTGTGACCAATTAAATGTATTTGTTAGCGTAATCTACTGTACCAAGATTGACCTGAGCTATACCACAGTATGTCTGGGGTCATAATTATTTATTAAATACTGTAATTCTGTATTGCGCTTCAAATAAGATATCCTCATTTAGTATTCTAAATTGGACAAATGTTCCCATGAGTTTTCTATTAATGTGGGTATAATTGGGTAACCAAAACAGTGATGTTTGTATTGTGAACGTATCAAAGTCAGACTTGCTACAACCTTGATTTATTAATATGTGTAAATATATCTTGACTGCAAGAATGGACATTAATGTGTGCGAAATGGCTGTATGCCAAGAATAAACCAAATTACCACAGTTCAATAGTCACTACTTGATTGATTTCCTTGTGACCATAAGGAACAATGCTTTGTTGAGATATGGCTAGAACATTTGTTTAAACAGGAGGTGTTGCATGAATATTTCCCTGTTGAGTATGCTCTAATGCACAATGTAGCCTGAGACTATTTTCAGTTCATTAAAAAAAAGTACAACATTATAAAACAAATGGTTAAACATCACAAGTGCATGGGACTCTACCTCAATTGCAGGATGAATTTTGAAAAATTGTATTTGTGCTGCAGACAGCACAAGCAGAACTGTGGAAGAGTAACACACACTTTATAATTGCAAATATGGTTGGCTTGTGGTTTCTGAGAATTAACTTGTCCCTCCTCAACTAACACTCTTCAATGATATCTGACAACTGAGGAATAAACAGGGTGGCATTTGGCACCATTGACCCTAACAACTGGTGAAGTTCAGCTGCAGGAGCAAAACCCTTGCTGATGGTGTAAGCTGACACCCATAAACCCCCAGGCTGATTGGCTTTTTCCCCACTCTGTCACTAACTGGGCTATATGTTGCGCTCCTCTTCTATTGATATTGCTGTCTACAAGCTCTCAGCATGTCCCCTGCACCTAACTTTTCAGTATATTCAACAGAGTCGGTATGTGAAAGAGTAAGCAGGGCAGCACATTGTCTCAGTGAAAAATGCCTAGTGTTGTGGAATCTGTAATTTCTGTGAAATCACAATTTGCATAGTGTTTTATTGATATATATGCAATTTATATTAATACGATGTTAGAAGTGTTCAGAAGATAAAGTAGCATCTTGTTTATTAATAGATACAGAATGAAAATGAAAATACCCACCATTGAACATCAGTTTATACTAATTCTATGTTATCCCACTTTCTCATGTACTCGCTACACACCAGAGGCAATCTTTTACAGAAGCCAAATAACCTACAAACCCTATCTGTTGAGACAAACTAGAATTAACTTTTCAGGTCAGTAACTCTTCATAGTCCTAGAGTGATACAGTGTGGAAACAGGCCCTTCATTCCAACTTGCCCACACTGGCCAACAATGTCCCAGCTACATTAGTCCCACTTGCCTAATGAAAACCTGAGATGTTTTTCTCTCCTCTGATGCTGCTTGACTGCTGAGTGGTTATATAATATTATGTATATGTGTGTATATATATATATATATGTGTTTGTATATATTGTATATATTAAAAAATTAACAAATGGTTTGGAATTATGTTTCATACAAGAAGTCCAGATAAACCTTGATAAGGCCATCACAAAGGCTAAAAGGGACTTTTGCTCAACTGGAGGATGTCGGATATTTGACAGCTGTGGCAGGGCTTGCTTGCCGTACAAGGCGAAACCATGGGGCAGCTCGAGTGACAGCGAATAATCACTCCCAGACGAGTTCAATGCATTCTACGCACACTTTAATGGGGAGAACACTGATATGCCTTCCTGGGCCCTCATAGCCAGTATTGCAATCAAGGTCACTGATGCACATCAGAAGATCCCATAGGCGGGTGAACTCTCTGTACCTGATGGTATACCTGGCCGCATTCTCAAAACCCATGTGAACCAACTGGCTGGGGTTTTTGTGAGCATCTTCAACCCCTCATTACTGGGGTCTGAGGATACCACCTGGTTTAAAAGGGCATCAATAAGACAGGTGCCCAAGACGAGTAAGGGAACATACATCAATTACTGGTGGCACTAATGTCTGTGGTGATATCAACTCCTACCTCAACAAAAACATGGATCCACTACAATTTGCCAACTGCCACAACGGGTCAACGGAGGATGCAATCTCGTTAGCTCTCCACTGTACTGGACCACTTGGATAAGACGCATGCATCAGGCTGTTGTTCATGGACTACAGTTTGGGATTCAACACCATCATCCCATCCAAACGGATTACCTACGTCTCTGCGCATCCTCTGCAACTGAATCCTCAATTTCCTCATCAACAGAACACAATCAGTATGAATTGGCAGCAACACTTCCTCCTCTAACTATAAGCACAGGAGCACCTCAAGGCTGTGCACTCAGTCCCCTGCTCTACTCTATAATCATGACTGTTTAAGAAAGAACTGCAGATGCTGGAAAAATTGAAGGTAGAAAAAATTGCTGGAGAAACTCAGCAGGTGAGGCAGCATCTATGGAGCGAAGGAATAGGTGATGTTTTGGGTCGAGGAAGAAGGGTCTCGACACGAAACGTCACCTATTCCTTCGCTCCATAGATGCTGCCTCACCCGCTGAGTTTCTCCAGCAATTTGTCTACCTTATACTCATGACTGTATAGCTGGACATAGTTCGAACTCCATCTTTAAATTTGCCAGCAACATCACAGTTGATGGACGAATTGCAGATGATGACGAATCAGAGTATATAAGGGAAATTAGACGAACGGTGCCAGAACAGCAACGTTGCTCTTAACGTCAGTAAAACCAAGGAACTGATTGACTTTAGAGGATTGCCGAGGATATGGAAATCTGTCTTAATCAACAAGATGGTGAGATTCAAAAACTTAATTCCTGAGCACACATATCCCTGAAGATCTGCCCCGGATCCAGCACATTGGTGTAATCTTTAAGAACGCCCATCAACTAATCTACTATCGGAGACCCACACCACCCTGGTCACGCTCTCATTTCACTCCTGCCATTGGGAAGAAGGTATAGGAGCCTGAAAACTAATGTCTGTGCTTCTCCTAACAACCATCAGCCTATTAAACATTACAACCTTCAACTAAGCTCTGCATTTAAAACCTAGGTAAAATACATTGGTGACTTCATGTTTATAGCAAATTAATTTTAAAGAATTGAGATGGTAGTGGGGATAAGTTTTCCTGACACATCACAGGAAGGATTGGCTGGAAGGGATTTGACTGAATTTGTAGACAAAGCTTGATTTAAGAAATGAATTAAGCATATATTTATGTATTAATAGCTAGACTTAATTTTCCATGTTGATAAGATTACTTTCTGACTTCAAATAGCAATTTCCTTAATACACATCATGCTAAAAGGGACAGTGAAACTCTTGCTTTTTATGATTGTGACTTAACATAAATTTTTAATTGGCACATTAAACTGAATTTATGTCATAATGTGAACAATGAAATTGTATTTTGGGTTTTTCAATCAGAATGTGAAATACCATTGTCATTTGCCTTTGGTCCTAAATCACATGAGGACAGTCCCCTAGGATAGAGGATGCTTAGCTGGACTTCTGATCCTAATTCTTCTATATTATGAAGCTTTCTGCTTGGGTTTAGGTTTGTTTATTGCCACATGAATTGAGGTACCATGAAATGTTTTTATTTTGTGTGGTGTCCAATCAAATCGGTACATGCAAAGTCAAGTACAATGAATAAAGGGAAGATAAACTGCAGAATATACTTCTCAGCATTGCATCATAATAGTTCTAGAGGCGGTGTGAAGTTTAGATAGTCGATGGTGGGGAGTCTGGATTGTGTGATGGACATGGCTACATCCACAACAGTATGCTGACCGCCTTGGGCAAAGCTTTTCCCAAACCAAGCTGATATGCAACCTGACAGTATGCTTTCTGAGGTGCCTCTATCAAAGTTGTGAGCAATTTTGGGCACCATATCTGAGGAAGGGTGTGCTGGCTCTGGAGAGGGTCTAGAGGAAGTTGACAAGAATGATCCCAGCAATGAGTAGGTTAGCCTATGATGTGCGTTTGTCGGCACTGGGCCTGTACTCGCTGGAGTTTAGAAGAATGAGCGGGGGGGGGACCTCTTTGAAATATACAGAATAGCAAAAGACTTGGATAAACTGGATGTGAAGAGGATGTTTCTACTAGTGGGAGAGTCTAGGACTAGAGGTCATACCCTTAGAATTAAAGGACGTTCTTTTAGGAAGGAGATAAGAAATTTCTTTAGTCAGAGGGTGGTGAATCTGTGGAATTCTTTGCCACAGAAGGCTGTAGAGACAGTCAGTGAATATTTTTAAGGCAGAGATAGATAGATGTCTGATTAGTACAGGTGTCAGGTTTTGGGGGAAATGGGGTTAGGAGGGAGAGATAGATCAGCCATGATTGAATGGCTGAGTATACTTGATGGGCCGAATGGCCTAATTCTATTCCTATCACTTTTAACCTTATGATGCTGCATTTCCTCAAACTCTGAAGAAAGTAGAGGCATTGGTATGGCTTGGTTGTTGCTAACCACCTTTTCCAGGCTCTCCCTTCAGGGAGGCGCCTTAGGTCACTTGCTACAAAATCCACCCGTTTTAAAAACAGTTTCTTCCCCTCAGCAATAAGAACACTTAATTCCCTCCAATAACTTTTTGACTTTGATGTATACAGTGTCTTGTCTATGGTTTTTGTCTGTTCTTTTGCACTATGTATTGTTGGTGAGATTTGTGATTTGTGATGTGCTTTATTATTATTGTTGTTAGTGTTAATGTGCTAAAGCAGTACCATCATGTACCGAACCCAATTACCACCAACCCTGGTCGTGTGGCAAATTAATAACCCTTTTGCATGTATTATTATGAACCAGTCAGATTCTCAAGTCTGTACTTGCATTGAACTGTAGATAAATATGATGCACATTGCAGATGCACATCATAAAGATATTAATAATTTAGTGATTTTAAAATTTTAAGATTGTTATGCTTCTGTTCAAAGTTCTGGTTTATTCCACTTGGGTAGTTTACAACCCAACGGTATAAACATTGAATTCTCCAATTTTGTATAATGCCCCACTCTTTTTCTTCCTCTTCTCTCCTGTGCATCCATTTCTCACTATCCCTCTCCTCCTTTCCATCCTCATCTTCCAACTATATCCCTCTCTAGGCTTCACATTTCATTCCTCTTTTCTCTTTATGACAACCTTTTCATCTGTAGCCAGACTCTCCTCACCTGTATCTATGTATAGTTATTAGGCTTAGTCGTGCTCCGATCTCTTTTCCAGCCAACCCCCCCGACCTGAAACGTCACCTATCCATGTCCTCCAGATGTGCTATCTGACCCACAGAGTTACTCCAGCTCTGTTTTACTCAAGATTTCAGCTTCTTGTTTATCTTGTCTCCATCTCTCTGGTGTATATTTTTTGGTATGTAAAACATCTATAGAGTTGATGTAGCTCTTTTAAACAATTGTGCCTTGTATCATTACTGCACAAGGTGTTCTGCCATGGGCAACATTTAATGTCATTTATTAATTGGCCTGGATGGCAGCGGTTGTTTGTTTGCTGAATCGCTGTAGCCTGTGTTAAAAGTACTATCATTATACTGTATTATGTTGTGCAGGATTTTCCAGTGCTTAGACATAGTAATGATGAAGGAATGGTAATGCATTCCAAGTTAGAATGGTGTAAGTCCTGAGAGAAACTTGCATTCTCATGTTTGCTGCCATTGTCCTCCACTCTGGAGTTTGAGTACTTGGAGTACTTTTTGAAGAAGCTTTATGTTGCTGCAACCCACTTTGTAAATTATGAGAAATGCACTCATGATGCTCATGTAATTGGGAAAGACGAAATGTGCTTAGTGTGATGCAAATCGATTGGGTTACTTACAGTATAGGATGTTGAATATATAACTCATTATTGTCACTAGTCTTTTGACAACTAAAATTATTTGGTCACAATTTTGATGTGCCTTGAGATGGGAAAGAAATTTTGAGAGTTGGGTGCTAATTTGCCACAGGATATTCAACTCCTACCTTGAAATGTATAACTCTTACCTCCTACCCGTAACTTGCAGTATTTAAGTGTGCTGATCTAGTTAGCGTTGATACTTTGGATGCAGAAGGGGGAATTTTCTAGTAAAATTATTGAAGCGGTCAGACTTTCTCACTGGAGATGTCTTGCTTGGCACTCATGTGGTCTATACTTTATTCTAAATCTGCAGCAAGTAAGACTTTCATTGTTTGCTTCAGTGCATATTACTCATCATTGTTTATTGTTAATTGGTTCTTTATTATTGTTCATAAGATCATAAGTGATAGGATAGAATTAGGCCATTCGGCTGATCAAGAATACTCTGCCATTTAATCATGGCTGATCTATCTCTCCTAACCCCATTCTCCTGCCTTCTCCCCATAAACTCTGACACCTGTACTAATCAAGAATCTATCTATCTCTTCCTTCGATATATCCACTGACTTTGCCTCCACAGCCTTCTGTGACAAAGAATTCCACATATTCATCACACTCTGACTAAAGAAATTCTTCCGCATCTCTTTCCTAAAAGAACGTTCTTTAAATCCGAGGCTATGACCTCTAGTCCTAGACCCTCCCACTAGTGGAAACATCCACTCTATCCAGGCCTTGTTGTCCAGATTTTTCTTTAGGAAAGCATAGGCACCTTTATTATGGTGAATATTATATTGAAATTGAACATTATATAATAATAATAATAATAATAATAGATTTTATTTATGGGCGCCTATACAAAAGTCTCAAGGACATCTTACAAAATTTAACAAAGAAACATATAATCAGAGTAAAATAAGTTATAAAGACATCACCAATACACAAATTAAAGACAGAAATTCGATCCAAAAAAAGACAACAACAAAATTCAGAAACACAATGTGAATATAATCATTAGCAAAATCTTCACTTCAGACTTTGTGACAGTTAAGGTTATTGTTGCTACCCAGACTGAGGAAATCCTGTAGTTGAGATGATTAACATCCAAGCAAGCACCTTTTGTGCAAAGTGTCATCAGTCAGTGGACATTTAGCTCCCTGGCAGCCACTACCAATTGTTTTACCAATCCTCCTTGGTACCAAGGTATTTCTGTCAGCCAACTTCTGCAACTCATCTCATTTGATCATATTTGGATCAAGGTTAAAGAGATCTAGAATTGAATCATCTTTGCGCTCTCTTACTGTTTCCAGTTATTTACTTTGTTTGCATTCTTCAGCTATTGTGTGAGATTTTAATCCTTTAGATTATTCGGTTGAAGCCTCTGGATTTCTAGGTCAGTAGTTTATCTAACTGAGTTTTTAAAAACTTAAAAATGATTAAAATCTGATGGAAAATAGAAATTTGACCTCTTTCAAATTGTAGTTTGAAAAGTGTATGCCTGCCAAATTGGCAGTTTCCTAATCTAGTTAAATTTGTCTTAATTCTTTCACCATTTAATGAAGATGTTTAGATTCGCTAATCTTTTGCATAAACTCTTTTGAATGTGTCAGACCAATTTAATGCTTTCTGAAATTGCCATCATCCACTATTGAAACTTCTCATCGCTTCCCCGTGCCCTACAAATTAACTGGCTGCACTGACTATTGTTTTGTGCATGCTTCTACTGAATTGGACAGGTATTTGTGATACATTTACACAGTTCGCTGCTCTGTCATTTGTAATAGAATTGAATCGCAGCGCAATAAACATATCACTGGTACAAGGTGAAGGTTTTTCTGCCCCATATGGCAGTGACAACTTAGCAAAGAATCAACTGACCCAGTGGTGTGTCTATCTGCAATCTAATATGATTTCCTATGGCAAGGGTCCTCTTTAAATGTACTAATCTGTCATGCACTAAGAAGTTGGAATCCCTTTATCTGTTTTTTTCCCGCTTGACTGATCTGATGCCTGACTGCTCAAGGGTAGACTCTTCTATATCATGATTGAAGTTTTTGCTCAGTGTGATTTGATGCACAAGATTAGTATTCTAGCAGTGTTTCATTCTCAACGAGTTGGATACAGAGCACAATCAATTGTGTTACTTAGCTTGTCTCATGATTATTACTTGTGTAATCCTGTGAGTGAAGCATGGGAGATTGGTTGTCCAAAGGATGCAATTGTAATAGTATATTTATTTCACTTGATTACCGAGCCAATTATTCTTTCTTTTGCACATGGTCACATGTTCAGCAGGAGGAAATCACGTTTTGACTTATGGTTAAAAAAGCTTGACTAAATGTAATTTTTATTGTTGCATTAATGTGAACATTGTTTTGTTTATAGGTCTTGATTTACTAGTGATATCTTATTGCACAGGCTTAAATTTAATTTTGTCTGTTTTTGCACTCTTTGTTGTAACCAAAAATGTCTTGTCAGGAAAACCTGTGTTTAAACTGTTTTGACAGTTGCAGTTTGTAAAAACCACAACAAAGGAACTGCTCACTATGTAGAGACGTGCATTTTGAGTGCTTAAAGGTCAATTTGACATTTTATTAACTGGTTTGAAAGTTTCTAATTATTAATGGGATTATGCCTGTGGTGGGGGGGGGGGGGGGGGGGAGCGGCGGCGGCGGCTCTATCCTAATGAGATTATTGGGTTGTTTGAAGAAGCCTGAGACCAACCAGTTCAGTTTTTTAAAGATGTAAAATTCTGACATATAACATTGCCAAACGGCACCATTTGACCTATTGAGTCTGCAGCACTTTGAAAGAGCACTGCAATTGGTCATAATCATATGCTATTACCCATAGCATTTCAAACATGGATACATGGCACTCAAAGTTCGCACTACATTTTGTCTATATAAACTACTTTTAATCTCCAGTTCTTTACAACACTTCTGATCTATTTTCTAACTAATTTCCTTGTTCTGATGGAAGATCATTGACCTGAATCATTAACTGTTACTCACTCTACAAATGTTACTTAATCTGAGTATTTCCAACATTTTTGTTTCTTGTTTTCTGTCTGCATTATTTGTTTTTGGAATGCTAATTATATTTAATGCGAGATGACCGTGATTGAAACATCAGTACTTGGAAAGTGCTAATGTGCTATTTACTGTAAATCATGTTACTTATTACTATTGCAAATATTTTCTACTTAATGGATGATGCAGTGTGGGTTGCTTTCAATATTGTCTGAAAACACTAGCAGTTAAACAGATTCTGGCCTCTTTCAGGATCTCCATGCTCAAAGGATTTACATCTGTATTTAACGTTTTAAAAAATTGACAGTTGACGAGCAAAGATCAGTCACTGTTCAAATGACAGCTTTACATTAGCATGAAAATAGAAGTAAAAGGAAAAACAGTTGAATGGAAACAAATAAAACATTTTGACCTTGCTTCAGAGTTAATTGACGATGCCCTTTAAATTTTTTTTTTTTTTAATGAGTTCAAATTTTGATTGTTTTTTGCAGAGGAGTCAAAGGTGAT